>JALBUQ010000045.1:0-173646 GCA_024364755.1 Pseudohyphozyma bogoriensis
ACGTCAACGCGTGAGCTCCGCCTCGTGACATGCCGACTGACAGCAACACAACCGTCCAGTCGCGACGAGGAGACTATCGCCGAGATCCGATCCCTCCACACCGATGGGGACTACCAGGAGCTCGCCAAACGCTTCTCGTCTCGCATCGCCTTCGGCACGGCCGGCTTGAGGGCGAGGATGGCAGCCGGCGTCGCCAACATGAACAGCCTCGTGGTCATCCAGGCGACTCAGGGACTAGCTCGATACGCCTGTGAGAACATCCCGAATGCTAGGGAGCGCGGTGTCGTCGTCGGTCATGACCATCGGTGGCGGTCAAAGCGGTTTGCGGAGCTCGCCAGTACCGCGTTTCGGAGGGAGGGGATGAAAGTGTACTTGCTCGATGGGTTGGTGCACACTCCGATGGTGGTGAGTTGACCTACTATGTGCTTATGGTGGTGCGCTGGTGCTCATCACTCCGTGACGCAGCCATTCTCAGCGTCCAGTCTTGGGTGCGCGCTGGGGCTCATGATCACTGCTTCCCACAATCGTACGTCAAGCTTCATCTCTTTCTGGACACTCTATCTATTGCTCACACATCTGGCTTTCCAGCTGCCAACGACAATGGCTACAAGGTACCGCTTACATCCTTTCACCTGGCGTGCGGTTGGGTGCTCATTGCCATCGACGCAGGTCTACTGGGAGAACGCCGTTCAGATCATCCCTCCACACGACGGTAGGTCCACTTTAAGCCGAAGAACAACTGTGACCTGACCTTCATTTCAGGTGGTATCGCACGAATGATCGACAAGTCTCTGGAGGTCGACGAGGAAGCATGGGCTGCCACGTGTGAGCCCTGGCAAGGTACCGAAGACATGAAAGCCCGCTACTTTGAGATGGTGAAGCAGCTTTCGAGACATCCTGCGTGAGTGACTTTCCACTCTTACCAGCATTTCCTTAAAGTCAACTCATCCCTTTGATCTAGGAACAACGCGAGCACGAGCCTGCAGTTCATGTACACCCCGATGCACGGCGTCGGCCTGCCTTTCGCCCAGACCGCTTTTGAAGCCTTTGGATTTCCATCAAAAGCGTTCAATATCGTGGCTCAGCAGGCTCAACCTGATCCCGCGTTCCCGACGGTGTCGTTTCCGAATCCCGAGGAGAAGGGTGCTCTCGTAAGGGCCGACCTATGGAGGGCGAGTAGGGTTCACTGAAGCTGATCACTCAACCTTCAGGACCTGGCTATTGCTTCTGCTTCGCAACGGGAAGACGTCAACATCGTGCTCGCTAACGATCCGGACGCGGGTGAGTTTCCTCATCCATTCCTGAGGAACTGACGCTGACTTGGCTTTCAGACCGATTCTGTGCTGCCGAGAAGCTGCCCAGGTACGTCTTACTCAGCTTATCTGTTCAGATACGGAGTTTGAAGGCTGACAATTTTGACGACCAGTGGAGAGTGGCGAGTGTTCACGGGAGATCAGCTGGGAGCGCTGTTGGGGTCCTGGGCGCTTCGTGGATATAAGGAGTCGGGAGCACCGATCGGTGAGTAGCTGCTATATTTTCTTTTCGACTGTCACCCCGCCAAGTTTCTTGAGGGCTGACTGCCAGGACCACGTGTCTCCCACCACGCAGAGAAACTGGCAATGGCAGCATCCACGGTATCGTCGAAGATGCTCAGAGCGATGGCCAAGAAAGAAGGATTTGTCTTCCGAGAAACTCTTACTGGGTTCAAGTGAGTTTTTATTCCTCCCGACCTCAGTTTCGATGGCACGCCAAACGTATCTCGCAGGTTCCTCGGCAACGAAGCCCTGACGCTGGAGGACGAGGGGTTGTCCTGTGTTTTTGCTTACGAGGAGGCGATTGGCTACATGGTGGGGAAATCGATCAGGGATAAGGACGGTGTGACTGCCCTCGTCTCGTTCTGCGAGATGGCGACGGCGTTGGCGAAGGAAGGCAAGACGGTGTCGCAACACCTCGACGACCTTTACTTGAGGTATGTTCACATCATTGCTGTGGTGATTGTAGAGAAGGGTGGATCTGATTGGGTCTTGTATCGCAGCTACGGGTACTTCAAGACCAGCAACTCGTACTTCATCTGTCGCGATCCCGCCAAGACGGACAGGATCTTTTCCACGCTGCGATTCGGCGTTCCCGTGAGCCACCAGCCCTTTTCCTTTCTCCAAACCGTTCAACCTCAAACCTCACTCGTAATCCAGGACCCCAAAGCCATCGACGCCTCGCCCCTCGCCCTCGCCCTTCCTCGCACGCTTGCGGGCTTCGAAATCACCTACCTCCGCGACCTCACCGTCGGTTATGATTCCTCCACGCCGGACCACAAACCTACGCTCTTGGTGGATCCTAGCAGTCATATGATCTCTTTCGCGGTTGGGAGCACGAGCGAGGGCGAGGGCGAGGGCGTGGAGGTTACGGGGACGGTGAGGACTTCGGGGACGGAACCGAAAGTGAGTTTGTCTCTCTGTCACGATGAAGGTGGTGTTCAAGACTGACTTTTCTTTCCAAATTAAGATCAAGTTCTATCTGGAAGGGTCGGGAAACGATCGTCAGGCCGTTGAGAGCAAGCTTGCGAACGTTCGTGAGGCGCTGGGAGATGAGTGGCTTCGCTGGAAGGAGAACGGGTTGGAGAGCGCATGAGCGCAGGTAGAGGTAGAGTCCTATTCAATGTTTGCAACTGTTCAATGTACGCATCATGTCATGTTGCGCTGGCTGTCGTATTGCCTGTCTACCTGGTCACGTGTCGGACATCGTCGTTCCGTCATGCTTCGTCTCGTGGCTAAATCTCCATAAACTCTGCAAGGAGATCCTTTCTCACAGCCGAACCTCCAAGGTCTGAGAAGGTAGATAACAGGTTACAGTTGAGAAGCACACAAACCTCTGGAAACCCCCAAAGCTCGTCCCCACCATTCTCCCCTCCCACTTAGTCCAGCGCAATCCCCATGAGGAAGTCTACAGATACAAAGAAAGATGGAGTCAGTCACAAGCCTTCTAGTAGGTGAGAGACAAGCGTTCGCACGTTTGTACACGCCTGCGAGAAAACGAACGGGAGGTGATCAGCTTCGCCCTTCGTCTCGCCAAACAAAAGCCAATAACTCACTCATGATCTTGGCGCAGAAGGCTGTAAAAGGGTAGTAGTCAAAAGTGTGTGTGTGTACGTCGATATGAGTGTGGTGAGACATACCCTCGAGGTGGAAGATTGGCTTGCTGCCTTGTCGGATACGGTGCTCGTAGAACGCGGCCCAGTACACGATGTCAGCCTTGAGATCCTCGTCGACACGCTCCACGAGACGTGTTGTGATAGTCTGTCACCGAAATCATCTTTCGTCAGCGATCGGAGGACGTTTCGGAAGTGAGGGGAGCAACGAACCGCGACGATCACCGGCGGAGGCACGCAGTGCACCAACAGCTCATACAACATGCCCCTAACCTCCAGCAACCTCTCCGGCGTCTGATCACTCAAGATCTTCTCCGCCGTCTTGCCCGCGTACTTCTCCCAATCCGGCCTCGGCACGATATCGGCGTCCTCTGAACGCTGCTTCTCACCGACGAGGAGCGAGTGGGTCGTTGGGATCGTTCTGAACGTTGGGTCTTGGACGTGGAGAGCTTCGAGGGAGAGGAGGGCGCGTCGGAGGTTGCCTTGGGAGATGCGGGCGAGGAGGGTGGAGATGTGGGCGGGGAGGTTGAGGGACTCTTTTTTGGACACGTGCGCGATGACTTTGCAGATCTGGGACAGGGAGGTGGACGGTTCAGGGTCAGCGAGCGATTCACATACAGTTCCACTTTGGACTCGCCTCTTCTTCTGTTGGGACACCGACTCGGAGAAGCAAGCAACGACTCCTGATGGGAGCGATGATGCGACTGGTCGAGTTGGCGCAGAGGATGACTCGGAGGTTGGACGTGAACTTTTCCATCGTGCGACGGAGTGCGGATTGAGCATCTCGAGTGAGAAGATCGGCCTCGTTGATGATGACAACTGCCGAAGAACATGGGTTGAGCTTCAGAGCAGTGTGGAGGATAGGATCAACGCACCCTTGAAGCGCTTCTTCGCGTTGAGGTCGATCTGCTGACTCTGCGCAATCTCCTTCAAGATGTCTTGCACGACATGAATGTCTTGGTTTCCAGCATCACTGTGATCAAAGGTGCGTTGAGCAAGCGAACGACGCGCCGAAGTACGGGCAAGGAGGCTCACCTCGGGGTGAGCTCGATGTGGTAGTTGCTCTGCACGACGTTGACGGCAATCTTCCTGTTCGTCTTGGTCGTCACGACACGCTGCTCAATACGAATCTGATGGGAACGCGTAGGTCAGCAGTCGCCCCCCCCCCCCCCCCCCCCCCCCCCCCCCCCCCCACACCCCTCGATGATGATCAGTCGCGTCCTAGGTGGACGCGTCGCCTCCTCCGTCCTACTCGTCCCTCACGCGCTCGAATCTGCTGTCGACCAGCTCGTACGTAGTGAATAGTGACCACCGGCTCACCTTCTCGACTCCCGGTCCGTATAGCTCCCTCAAGGTGCACATGATACGCGTCTTCTTGCCCGCGCCCGATGGGCCGTAGAACAGGGTGTGAGGAAAGTCGGAGGAGGCCTGATCAAACATGATACATGCAGTTACGTTAGCTCCAGTCCCACTGAGCGTGGCAGCACCAGACAAAGAGGAAGCAGGACTGACGAGCGAACGGAGACGCGACGAGAGCTCAGGGTGGTAGTTGAGGTCGTCGAGCGATCGCGGGCGGTAGCGGTCCACGAAGAGCGTTCCTCCTGATGATCCAGACGACATCTTCTATCACTGTTTTTGTGTGCTGACGACGAAGGTGCGGGTGGGAAGGACGGTGATCAAGCGCTGTTTGGCGCGGCCAAGTTGCGAGGACTGGAAGGCGATTTTTGGGCCGGGGCTGCTTCGCCTTCGTCGGTCATCTCGCCCCGATTGTTACACGTCTTCTCGGTTCAGGTAGTTACAGAAAGAAGTGAAGAATAGTGACAATGGCTGCCGTAAGACTTCCTGCTCGAGGCTGAAGTTACCTGGCCAGCACTCACGCTTTTCTGTTGTCGTCCTCCGCCACTCTCATCTCGCCCGCCTCGCAACCTCACCAACCTCACCAAACGCCGGTACCACACCTTCCACCACCCCACAGGAACCCTCTTCAAAGCCCACACCAGCACCGATCAAGAAGCCGGCTTTCACTTGCGCGCTCTGCACCTCCACTCCTCCAGCCCGCGCCATCGTCCGTCGCCCAAAGACCCTCCAGCCAGTCTGCAAGGAATGCTTCTTCCTCGTGTTTGAGACGGAGATCCACAACACCATCATTGGGTACGGTCAGGCGGAGAGTAGCGGGGAGGGCGGGAAGGGGAAAGGGAAGGAGCTTTTTAGGCGTGGTGAGAGGGTCGCGATTGGGGCTAGTGGTGGCAAAGGTGAGCTTCGTTATTTCAAGAGTTGCTGCTATGGAATTGTGTCGAGGTGCTTCATCGAGGTCGCGAGACTCAAGCTCCAAGGGAACGCTTGACGATGGGAGGTCGCTACAGGAGTCTCGGGGAGCGGAGCGCTGACCTATGTTTATTGACTGTTTTCCAGACTCGACTGTTTTGGCTCACATCATGACGCTCCTCAACGAGCGGTACGACTACGGACTCGATCTTTGTCTGCTTTCCATCGACGAAGGCATTAGCGGGTACCGCGATGCGTCCCTCGATGTACGCCTTGCTTGTGCTCTTGGCTGTTCGAGCTTCAGCTCACAAGTAATTCGCATAACAGACCGTCAAGCGCAATGCTGGCCAGTACGGACTCCCGCTCAAGATCCTGTCCTACCAGGAGCTGTACGGGGGATGGACGATGGACCGCGTCGTCGGTGAGATTGGCAAGAAGGGCAACTGTACGTTTCTTCCCAGCTTGATTGATGGATATATCTGAGCTGACGTCTTCCGGCAGGCACCTATTGCGGAGTCTTCCGACGCCAGGCCCTCGATCGGGGAGCACACTTGCTCACAGTGGACCACGTGGTCACAGGCCACAACGCCGACGATGTCGCTGAGACGGTGCTGATGAATGGTGAGCTTTTTCAAGCCTGCTGTTCTATCCTTTCAGCTGTTACTTGAAGATGATATGGTCGCTGACTCGTTTTTCTCTCAGTCCTCCGAGGCGACATTTCCCGACTGGCACGGTGCACTGCTATTACGACAGGGCAGGACCTCCCACCGCTAGAAGAGGATGGATTGGAGGGCCTTCCTCGCACGATCAAGAGGAGCAAGCCATTCAAGTACACGTACGAGAAGGAGATCGTCATGTATGCGTATTTCAAGGTTCGTGGCGGAGTTCCTTCCTTTCTCGTTTCTTGGACGTGTTTGGTTGACAATCATTTGCGAAACAGAAATTGGACTACCACTCGACAGAGTGTATCTACTCGCCGACAGCGTACCGAGGTCACGCGAGGGCGTTGGTGAAGGATCTCGAGGCGGTGCGACCCAGTGCGATCGTCGACATCGTGAGTCACCTTTCCTGCACGCTCCTTTCAAGCTCGAATTGCTGATCCGTTTCACAACCGGTCAGATCTACTCTGGCGAAGCCATGGCATCTTCACTCAAGCTTCCCGGACGACGAGCCGGCGGTGACCCATCGCCGGGCACGGCGGAGGCGGGCAATCGACCTCAGCACGGGCAGGTCCAACGTGAGAAAAATTTCTGCCCATAACTCACAGTTCAATAAACTGACTACTTGTGTGCAGAGACCTGCTTGAGATGCAAGTCGCTTTCGTCGCAGCCGCTGTGTCAGGCTTGCATGCTGCTCGACAGTCTGAATCACGGGGTAGCGAAGATTGAGTTGTCGGAAGGTTGAGCGTTAGGGCAGTTTATAGACAGCAATCATAAAGCCATACATTTTTGACTTCTACCCTTACTTTGCGATCTTTCCACGTCGCGCTCTCCTTGAAAGAAACTGTCCGAAGAGGGGGTCGAGTTCCCACGCTGCGCCTCCGCGAAAAAGTTGGCCAGAGGGCGACGAGCGAGCGGCGGTCAGCACAAACATCTCGCATCACTCTTTCGGTCCAACACGAAAAGGGGCAGAAAGATGGCAGGAAGCAGCAGCCCTAGAGTGTCGCCAAAAGGCAAGGGTAAGGCCAAAGCCGTCGCCGCGCCTTCGCCTTCGCCGTCCAAACCTGCGCCACAACTCGACGAGGACGACGAGCAGGACAGCGACCTCCTCGCGCTCGCCGACGCCATCACCGCCCAAGCCCATGTCCTCGTTCCTGGAAAGTCGAACGAAGAGCTCGCGAGGCAGGCCAGCGAGGTCGTCAAGGCGAGCTTTGACAGAGGTGCGCCTTTTCGTTTTGCTTGTTCGCGAAGGCTGTTGTTCGGCTCGCTGACTTTACCTATGCACTATTGCAGCACTCCAATCCGAATCCCTCGCATTCAAGCACCTCTCCAACCTCCTCGAATCCATGAACCCCTCCGCCGGGCCCTCCACTCGCTCCTCCACCCAGAAAGCAGCCGCCGCGGACCCACTCGACGAACCCGAGTTCAAGCTCTCGCTCACGCCTCTGCCGGAACTCACGACGGAGGGAATGGACCCCGAGATGATTTGGGAGCAGATGGAGATGCGTACGGGCCCGGTCGTGGATCTGCTGGATCATATGTTTGGGGGAGGCGAGGGGGAGGAGGATGAGGAAGGTGGGATGGAGATTGGGAGCGATGAGAGTGATGAGGAGGATGCTGAGATGTTTGGAGAGTTCGGTGGGGAAGAGGAGGGGGACGAGGAGCATAGTGAGGAGGAGGAGGAGGGAAGCGAGGATTACGAAGGAGACGAGGGAGAGTTCGAGTCGGAGCAGTTCGAGCAGGATCTTGGGCAGGGCTCGGATCCGTTCGAGGCAGAATCGAGTGAGGAGCCGGAGGACCCTTTGGCGGACGTCAACAAGGACTTGACGCTTGACACGTTCGACAAGCCAGGAAGTGGTGGCAAGCGCCAGCGTCGGTACGTTGTTTGCTTCCGAGGACTCTGGTGGACCATGACGCTGACTTCTTCTCATGCTAACAACAGTGCTCCTGGACCGCCATCAGCCGTCGACGATACTTTCTTCTCCCTCCACGACTTCCATGTTCAGACCGACGAAGGAGAATTCGAGATGGCGCGAGCCCTTCGCGGAGAGGCCGACGACGACGAAGGCTCCGAAGACGACTTTGACATGTTCGCGCCTATCGAAGGTGGAGATGAGGATGAAGAGGAAGATGAAGAGGACGAGGAGGATTTGGATGCTGCCGGTGCGTGGATGTCTTCATTACGTTGGGTGACGTGGCGCTGACTCTGAAGCAACTCTAGGCGTCATGTACAAGGACTTTTTCGACCCACCGCCACGACCGGTCGCCAAGGGCAAGGACGCCGTTAAGGGAAAGGCTAAGGGCAAAGGAAAGGCCAAGGCTGACCCCTCCGACGTCGTACCATCGCCAGCCGCCGTCTCTGACCCTGCGACGAAGAAGAGGAAGGTCAAGTTTTCGACGAAGGTTCACGTCAAGACGATCCCCCCGAACGGTAGCGAGTTTGACAAGCTAGTCGCAAAGTTCGGGTGGGAGAAGGCGTCGGAGATGCTCGACGGTGCGGCTGCGGCTGAAGGTGCGGAGGAGGATGACGAGGAGTCGGAAGCTGGCAGTGACGAGGAGCTCGGAGAGGCGTTGGAAGGCGTTGAGGAAGAGGACGATGTTGCAGGATCTGATGTTGAGATGGACGATGAGGAGGAAGAGGAGGAAGGCGCAGGTGAGGAGGGGAGTGAGGCTGAGTACGAGAGTGAGGATGAGGGGATGGAGACGATCGAGCGTTTCAAGGACTCGTTGTTTGATGACGAGGATGACGAGGACGATGATTCTTCTCCGGGTTCGTTCAATCCTTTGACTTACTACTTTTCCCTAAGCCGACGAGCTAACGGTTTCCTTTCAATAGCTGCCAAGCTTTCGAAACACGAACGTCGACTCCTCGCCCTGTCCTCGCAGATCGCCGCTCTAGAGGCCGAGAACGTTGGAGAGAAGGATTGGGCGACTAGGGGAGAAGCGAAGGCTCGCGACCGTCCCGTCAACAGTCTCCTCGAGGAGGACCTCGAGTACGAGCGCGCTGGCAAGGTCGTTCCCGTCATCACCGAGGAGACTACCAAGACGATTGAAGACCTCATCAAGAAGCGTATTCTCGATGTTCGTTCATTTCTCTCTGCTTTCGAAGACGAATGTTGGCTGATTGCAGCCCACCTCTGCACAGAACGACTTCGACGACGTGGTGCGCCAACGAGCCGTAGACCCCAACGCGTTCTTGCCGTCGCGCTTCATGGAGATCCAGGACACCAAGTCAAACAAGTCGTTGGCGGAAATCTACGAAGAGGACTATACGAACGCGAGGGAGAAGGAGGCGGGTCGTGAGGTCGTCCACGAGCTCGACAAGGATTTGGAGAAGAAGCACGTTGAGATCGAGGAGCTGTTCGAGGACCTCGCGAGCAGATTGGATGCGCTGAGTAACGCGAGGTTCACGCCGAAGCCGGTTCGTTTACGTTTTCTCCCTTTGTTGTTGGAGTGGTTGCTCATTATCGCGCGTTTCACGGGAACAGCCAAAGGCCTCCATCACGACCATCTCGAACCTCCCTTCCGTCTCGCTCGAATCCGCACTTCCGACTACGAGCTCCACCGCCACTCTCCTCGCACCTGAGGAGGTCTTCGTCCCCGACCCAACAAAGGAGGATCGTTCCGACTTCACGCCGTCGCAGAAGAAGCAGGCGCGCCAGAAGCGACGAAAGGCTCGGGCGTCGATGGCGAAGGCCGCCGAGAAGTTCAGCAAGGGCGAGAAGGGTGAGAAGGAGAGGGCGACGAAGCAGTTGTTGGGGACCAAGGGTGTGACAGTTATTGGGAAGGGTGGGAAGGTGGAGAAGCCGCTGAAGCGGAAACGTGCGAGTGAGGATGAGGGTAGGAGTGGTGTGTCGTTGAAGTTGTGAGCACACGTTGCTAGAAATGGGAGGACAGGATGCAGTCGCTATCAACTCCACAAATTCTGTTTAATTAAGAGAGAAGAAAAACAGGCGAAAAATGCCAAGAATGAAGCGAATTGTCGGCCCGTGAAATTCGTAACCGGTCCTCTGGCGCCCGATCGTAAGAGCGGCAAGTCTGCATGGCTTTCGTGTCCAAACAAACTCCAGGGCGATTTCAAAAGTAAATCTAGCTCCAATTCCATCACTTTTTAAAGAAGCCGCCGAGGCTCGATTGTTGTGGCTTCTTCGCTTCGGCCTTTTTGGGTGGAGGCTTAGCTGACGTGGTCGACTTGGCAGGCTGAACACGCTCAAAATCAGCGCTATTCCTCGAAGACTGACTCAGAAGAACACACCTTGGCTTCATTCTTGTCGCCGCTTTTTGCAGTGCCAGCGCTGGCGGCCTTTACGGCAGCCTCCTCCATCTCCCTCAACGCCTGCATCTCATCATCATCCACCTCTTCGTCCGAGTCGAGCTCCTCGTCCGCGAAAATCCCGTTCGACTTCTTGACAGCTGGCTTCCTCTCGACCTTCTTCTCGGTCGACTTCTTTGGCGGGGGAGAAGCCTTGCGCTTCGCCGGGACTGACGACTTGGCGAAGAGTCCCCCAAGGGAACCCATCGGACGAGGTGCAGCCTTCGCCTTCTCCGTGGCCTTCTCTTTGCCCTTCGTCGTCGTGCTGGTGCTCGGCTTCTTGTCGTCCTTTTCCTTCTCCTTCGCTTTCTCCTTGGCACTCAACGCCGCCTTAGTCGGAACGACGACGTCCTTCCCGCCGGCCTTGCCCTTGCCCTTTCCAGCGACCTTCCTCTCGCCCTCCGGGTGTTCGATAGTTCCATAGCCCGTCGATGGTGCTGGCTTCCACTTCTCTCGTTCGCTTTGAGGGATGGATGGGAGGGAGTAGGTCGAGAGAGTGGCGAGAGTCGGGACGACGGAGGGCGCGATGGCGTAGATGTGTCGAGAAGGAGGGGTCGCGAACAACGACAGCTTGCCTGCAACATCACGATAAGGAAGTTGGCAAACCAGGAGAGCCCACCACCGAAAGGAAAGCCGCACACCTTCGAGTTCTGAAGCCTGAACGAGCAGGACAGCTCGGCGCGACACTGCAGCAGAGGTGCTGGGCGCATCAACATCCCTCTCCTCATCTCCTCCGCCAGTTCCAGGCTGTTCCTTGAGCTCCCCGGAGAGTGCCCAGGTCGCGACGATGCCTCGTTCGGCGGCTTGGGATTGCGGGTCCGAGATGAACGCGTCGAGCGTGCTGGTGGTACAGCGCGCCTGGGTGAGCCTGGGCGACATCTCTGGCACTAAAGAAAGTACATACGACTTGGCCTCAGCAACAGTGATTCCGAGTTCGCGAGCAAGGAGCCTGTAGGTCAACTACGACGAATGAAAGCACAGTGGTCAGACGCGTCGTGCTTTGGACGAGAGGAGGCGACGAGGAACGCTCACAGTCTGCTTGTCGAGTGCGACTCGCTTGGTGATGTGTCTGAACGCTACTTTCTGGTCTGCCATCGTGTCGTTCGTCGTCGTCGTCGTCGTTTCCGTCGGAGGATGGCGAGACAAAGTGGTGGTCGAATGTCAAGCCGTCGCGTTGTTTTCGGCGCCCAGATCTTAGCCTCTCGCCACGACCATCGCGACTCGCCTTCGCTCCCGGTCGTCAATCAATCTATAGTGAGATGTCACCAGAGACTCCTAGGCGGCAGGGCACTCGTCCAACGGCTGGTACGACGCCCGGCGGCACTTTCCGTGTTCGTCCACCAGTGAGCACGCCGACAGCTTCGCCGCTCAAGTCGCGACCAAAGGCCGAAGCCTCACCCCAAGGTTCCGGCCCAATAACTGGAGTGTACTCTATTCTCATGCTGACCCTATGCTCCTCACAGTTAAAGCTGCCCTTGCCGCTCTCCGCGCGAAAAATCGCGCTGTACCGCCGACGCCGTCAGCGAATGAGGAAGGCGACGCGTTCTCCGACCCTTCCACGAGTGCGAACGATGGAACGGGGAGCTTGGAGGGTGAATCTGGCTGCCCTACGCCCTCGACGGTAGAGCCAGATGCTGGGTTACAGTGGGGGATGAAGAGCATTGCGAGTTTGGTCGAGGCAGCGAAGAACACCGGTACGTCGCTTGTCGCCCTTATCCTCAAACGAAAAAAGATTGTTTTGTTGACTGTATCCAACCTTCATCAAGGCCGGTTGAACGTGTCATCCCGAGAGCTGAAAGCGATCCCCCATCTTGCGTACAGCACCCTCATGCCCATCGACTCGCGATGGCATCCGTCTCACAGAACGACATCACCTGGCCCATCTCGAACGACTCCATTCGACTACTCGTTGGAAGAGCCTGAGGGCGAGGGACGGGCGTGGTTTCAGCAAGTTGACCTCAAGGCGTTAATCGTCGCGAATAATGAGCTCGAGGCAGTGGAGGAGGAGATTGCTGGATTCGAGGACTTGGAGCTACTAGACGTAAGCTTGTCAAGTTTCTGTGAGCCCATCGAAGAATCTGGAAGCTTACCCTGCTTCTCAGCTACACAACAATCGGATCTCCGCCCTCCCCGACTCTTTCGCCTTGCTCGCTACGACATTAACCTCTCTCAACCTGGCCGCCAACTCTCTCTCGACATTTCCCCTGGCGATACTGGCGCTCAAGAACCTCAGATCGCTCGACCTCTCCTCGAACGAGCTCCGCGAGTTATGGGCGCCCGATTGGAGCGACGCCGTCACCGAACTCGTCGCCACGGCCACCACGCTGAGCCCGAGTGCCACTCCAGAGTCAGTCAAGGGAACTAGTAAAGGTATGAGTGGCTTCAGCTCGGCCCCAGGGACCCCAAGCGGTCGCCTTCGTTCTCCGACGGCCGTCGTCGGCTTGGCACCACTATCGCCCAGCACCGCTTTCCCGAACCTCATCTCCCTCAACCTTTCCTTCAACAAGTTCACCGAGCTCATTTACAACACCGACTTCTCTCCACGACTCACGACGCTCGACCTCTCCTTCAATCGACTTCGTACATTACACGTGGATACGGCCACGAAACTCGCTTCTCTTCCGAAACTCTCGTCCCTCGATCTCTCCGGCAACCCTCTTTCCGACAACTTCTTCAACCAACCTCTCTTGAACCTGACCTCCGCCCCGTTCCCTTCGCTTTCCAACCTCGACCTCAGCCGTGCGAGCATCGACTCGCTGGGCCCACTCGAGTCGTTCTTCTCCGCCCCCATTGCCAGACCGATAGCCTGGGACGGTCTTTCGAAGGTTATCAACAACCTTGTGGCCGCAGGAGAAGGTCGCAAGCCGCAGCCTGAAGGGCTCAAGATCGAGATTCAGCTGGTACGTCGACAAGCCATTTACATTCTTGCTCAGCTTAAGCTGACACCTTTCGCAGCTGGGTTGCCCGCTGAGAAACGAGCAAGCTCGGAGGAGAGCCGAGTTCGACCAACCGTTGGCTCCTCCCTCATCCATGGAGGTTCCCATCGTCGAGTCCACCCCCGTCGAGAAGGACGAGGCGGCAGACCTTGCCGCTGGTCTGAGCCACGTGGATCTCTCCGCCTCCGACTCGTCGCTCACTCCTCGACCAACGCTGGATTCGAAAGCGCCGACGTCGAACGTCCCAGTCGACACTCGCCCAATCACTCCCGTCATCTCGCCTTCATCTTCACCATCACCCTCATCCTCATCACCTTCATCACCGAGTGTTTCGTCAGCGCCGTCCACAGCCTTTCCTCCATCCGCCTCGAGCCAGCCGGAAGCAGACGCTCTCGACGCAGCAGTCGTCCTCGTCTCATCAGGACTGAACCCAGTCAAGGGAGCTGTCATCCTTTCCTCCAAAGCCCTCAACACTCTCCCGACTCCATCGACTGGGTTCCCGCCGGCGCGACTCTCGTCTCCCCACCTCGTCGACCTCTCAGCCAACGTTTTATTATCGGCACCCTTGAAGTCAATTGACTACTGGGGCTGGAGCTCGTCACTCAAAATCCTTACCCTATCTCGCAACCGGATCACGACGGTCGACTTCCTCGAAGGGCTCCGACTCCCCCAATTGACCGAGCTCGACCTCTCCTCGAACCGCCTTACTTCCACCATCGACTTTCCCTCCACCACTCCTCTCCTCTCAGTATTCGCCATTATTGCTCCTCAGCTCACCGTCCTCGACCTCTCTCACAACTATCTCACCACGACCGACGGCATCGCATCTCTCCTCTCGCCAACGAACCCGTCGAGATCAGGTGTCCGGGAGTTGCGGTTGTTGGGCAACAAGATCAGCGATGTGAAGGAGCTGACTGACGTGGCAAGATGCTGCCAAGTGAAGGTGCCGGGAACGTGGAACTGCTTGCTTTTGGACCTTCAGAATAACGCCATCGCAAGGGTGCGTTTTGTCCACGTCACTTTCCCCGTCTACCCTGCTGACAGCCGTATCTTTCAGATTCCACCACTTTTAGGCTACCTACCGTCTTCTCTGTCATTGTTGGTGGGTGGGAACACGTTCAGAGTGCCGAGGAGGGAGGTGTACGAGGGAGGTTCGGCGACGTTGCTAGAGTGGCTCAGAGATAGGTGTTGATGTTACGAGCTACGGCCTATTGCATTTCAGCTGCTTCGTTAAAGCTACATTGCCATCTTTGATACGAGCTGTGGCGTGAAAGTGGGAAGGATGCTTCGAACGGCGGTGATGACGTGTTGAATGATTGGACATGACGAACGCAACAAAAGCAATTGGATCAGACCAGAAATTTAGTGTTTGCAGTACCAGGAGGAAAATAAGAACATTCCAAGATGGACGAACGCTTCAGCTCCACGAAATTCTGTGAGCACAACAAGCTCGTCGCAAAGGCTCGCTCGCTGCTTGGCCTCCGACCACAACTCATCGTCTCGCTTCACGTCACTCTCGCTCGACGAAGTCGTGAGATATGGAACAATCAACAAGTGGAGATACACCAGCATCGGCCTCCCCGGCTAGGCCTCTGTCGCGCTTGTGGGACCGACTCTCGTTCGCGTCGCCTGCCGTACCGCCTCCGTCCTCGTCGCCCCAACTCTCCCCGACCTCATCTAGGGACACAGCGCACGCCTCAGGTGAACCCTTGGACCAGTCACCGACGCCGAAGAAGTCCGCCGTCGCGTCCCTTTTCTCCACCGGCGCCGTCACTTCAGCATCATCGAGCAGAGCGGGCGAGTGGGAGGCCGCAGTGGACGAGGAACCGGTGGTTACGAGGAAGAGTGACGGAAAAGCACGCTCAGCGACCTCGTGGGGCAAGCTCAAAACACTGTCGAGGTGGCCGTCGTCGTCGTCTCCTTCAGCGGCGTCGAGACGAGCGGACAAGGGCAAGGCGCGAGCGGACGACCAGGACGCAGATCAGGATCAGGACAGCGACGTATTCGAAGTGCTGGATGGCACCGATGTGGATGGACAGGATGACGGCGATGGCGCCAGCATGTCGGAAAGGTGGGAGGACGAGGCGTGCTTTGTGGATGACCTCCATGGTCAGGTCGGTGCGTCGCTTTCCATCGCTGCTGCGAAGTTAGGCAGCAGCTGATAACGTTCAATCGGTGGCGTTTCAGACTTTCTATCCTCTCTTCCTCACGAGATCTCCCTCTACATCCTCCTCCACCTCGACTTTCGCGCCCTCCTCAACGCGACTGCCGTCTCTCGACAGTGGCGCTCTCTCGCTCAAGACCACCTCGTTTGGCGCGACCTTTTCCACCAGCAGACGACATGGAAAGTTCGAGAAGGAGCTCTCGAGGATGAGCCTCAGGACTCGTTCTCGCTTTCCGCCGGCGAGCGCATCGGGACCCCGTCGCTCAAGCGAGCGGCCAGCGCCAGCAACAACGCCTTCTTCCTCCCTGCGAAGCGGAGCGCCGTCGAGGAAACGTCAGAGAGTGGTAGTGGAGGGACGATGGGAGTCAGTAGGATCGGACGCAGGCTGACCGATATGATGTCGGAGCTCTCGGGACTGTCGCTCACGCCGCTCTCGGGCGGTCGTCGAGGATCCGTGTCGACAAACCCGCCCACGGACGGAAGCTCGCCGTCTAGCCCAGCAGTAGGGCCAGAAGATCCGTCGACGTCCGCCGCTGGCAGAACCGAGGCCCCAGCTTCTTCGACGGAAGCGACACGTCATCACGTCGCCGATGCCGTCGCGAGCCCGTCCTCTCCGCTTACACCGTCGACGCACCCCTCGGGAGCATTGAGTCGTACGCCATCATCAAGCGGTGTTGCCTCTCTCGAGTCGTCGACCTCGAGCCTCCCAACTCGCCCTTCTCGACGAGCGTCCCACGCCATTCTCCCGCCGCAAGGCCCCGTCCCATCCCCCTCACTCGGAGTCACACCATCAGCGCCGCTCTTTCTCAACTGGCCGAAGCTCTACCGCGACCGATATTTGCTGGAGAAGCGCTGGGAGAGGGGAACGCCGAGCTCGTCGGCGCTTCGAGGCCACACCGATAGTGTCTACTGCCTTCAATTCGATCAGAGCAAGGTGATTTCGGGATCGGTGCGTCAATTCCTTGACATTGGAGCATTTGAAACATGTACTAATGTCTGGTATATGCTTGTGGTCTTAGAGGGACAAGACGGTACGGATTTGGGACCTCCAGTCGATGACGTGCGTCAAAATTCTCGAAGGCCACGAGGGCTCCATCCTGTGCCTCCAATACGACGACAAAATCCTCGTCACGGGATCATCCGACTGTCGCGTTATGGTGTGGGACTTGGTGGGAGAAGAGAAGACTGGGAAGGGAAGATGGATGGTAAAGGCGACGTTGGTGGGACACAACATGGGCGTGCTGGACCTCTGTTTCAACGACAAATGGATCGTTAGCTGCTCCAAGGTGCGTTGGAATGTTTCTTTGGCCTCGTTCATGGACTCCATCCTGACGAACTACCATCTACAGGACACGACCGTCAAGGTTTGGAACCGCAACACCGGCGAGCTCCACCGTACGCTCTCCGGCCACGGCGGACCCGTCAACGCCGTCCAACTCCTCAACGACAAAGTCATTTCCGCCTCCGGCGACTCCCTCATGAAGATGTGGGACGTCAACACGGGCGAGGTCGTTCGCGTCTTCACGGGCCACGAGCGGGGCCTCGCGTGCGTCCAGTACGCGCCGTCTGGCAAGCTTCTCGCTACCGGCAGCAACGACCAAACGATCAAGATCTGGGACGCTGAGACGGGAGAGTGCCTCCTGACGCTCGAAGGTCACACCGACCTCGTCCGAAGCCTCGCCTTTGACGAAACTCGACGCACTTTGGTCAGCGGGAGCTACGATCGGACCCTGAGGGTGTGGAACCTCGACACGGGAGATCAGTTGCTCAGGTTCAAGGCGCACACGAGTCTTATCTTTGATGTTTCTTTCTCGGCGAGTCGGATCTTGAGGTTTGTGGTGCTTTCTTCTCATGCTGCTCATTAACGACTGCTAACGCTCTCCTACTCTCGCAGCTGCAGTCACGATCAGAAAATCATGGTGTTGGATTTCGGGAAGGGTTTGGATTGCTCGAGGTTCTTGTAGCGAGCTGAAGTGCCTAGAAACTTGTTCCGACTTGCGTTATCTTGTCCTCATCGTCTATGAAGTTTGCGTGCTCGAGCGCCGTTTCGCTCGACGGCCGGCTACTTGTGCCGACTTGCGCCTGTTCCATCCCCGCCCTCTTCGCAACACAACACTCGCATCGATGTCGCTACCGGCACTACCTCATATCCCAGCGGTGACTAAAGTATGCACATATCTATACCGCTCGAACGATAGCGAATGCTGAGCTACTCAACCCCACAGCTCACGCCTCTGATCACTCGCGTACTCGGCGGCAACCCCGGCAAGTTCACGCTGCAAGGCACGAATACGTATCTCATTGGTGTGAGTAATAGTTTCTGGTACTGTTGATCATTCTAAAGCTAAAGTCCGACTCGCCAGCCCGCGTCGTCCCTCCTCCTCATCGACACGGCCGAAGGCCTCCCCCTCTACCTCAACTCCCTCCGCTCCGCCCTCTCCTCCTACCCCACCAGTCCCTCAATATCCAACATCATCCTGACTCACTGGCACCGTGACCATATCGGCGGCCTCGTCGGCGTACTCGACCTCCTCAAAGAGCAACAAAGTACCCCACCGAAAGTCTGGAAACTCCTCAGCGGCGAGAAGGACAAGGATGAGATGGTGGAAGAGTTGCTGAGGGAGTCGCCGGAAGGGTCGTTCACTTCTGCTGGAGGTGGAAGGATGGTGCATGGGCTGGAGGATGGACAAGTGCTCGAGGCGGGGGACGCGAGGTTGAAGGTCCTCTCGACGCCGGGGCATACGAAGGACTCGATATCGCTACTCTACACCGGTAAAGGCGTGGAATCAGTGCTGTTCACGGCGGACACGGTACTGGGACACGGGACGGCCGTGTTCGAGGATCTGGGAGCGTACATGGCGTCGTTGCGGAAGCTGATCGAGGAGGTGGAGAAGGAGGAGGGGCCAGTCAAGCTGTTCTGCGGCCATGGGGAGGTAGTGGAGGAGGGACTACCGAAGCTTCGAGAATACTTCCGTCATCGGCAGGAGCGCGAGGATCAAGTCGTGGCGAGCTTGGGAGAGGTCATCGGAGTGTCGGGCGAGGGCCAGTTCAAGACTGCTACGACGTGCGTATTCTCCTTTTCTTTCTGCCTTTTCCCCGAGTGAACTGAGCTGAAAGGCGTTTCAATGCAGTATCACGACCGGAATCTACAAGGACACGATCCCGGAATCGTTGATCCCCGCCGCCACGCGTGGCGTCGTCCTTCACTTGGAGAAGCTGGAGCGAGACGGAAAGGTGGTGCGGCAAGTCAAAGATGAAGAGTCCGCCCCACTGCCCGGGTGGAACGACCTATGGAAACTTACGGAGACTGGTGGCGCGAAGATGTAATGTAAGATCTGTTGTTGTTTCGATTTGAGGGTCGTTTCCGCTCGGAGGGGCTTCGACATGGACACAGAAGGGGAACGGAGCTGAGCCGGTGACAACCATACGACCTTGATATCAAACTCTTGCTGTTGAAGGTCGCATCATCCCGCTTTCCGAGCACGTACAATGAGACGTGTTCCAACACGTGACTTTGTTGTGTTCTTTCGGCAAGCTCTGACGAACGATGATGCAGATAGTGTCCTTGTTGAGCAAAGCAATGAAACGAAAACTAGACGGTCAAAAAAACGTAAAATGGAAAAAGTAAAAGGGGAAAAACTATAACAAGGGGTAAACGATGCGGTGGTGGTACATGCGGGTCGTTGTCGTCCCAGAGTAAATCGAAACTCGAGCAAGGACACATCGACCAGCGAGTGCCCCTCTCCAACTAGATCCTCCATCTTCTAAGCTCCCCTCGAGTTCCTCAAACCTTGCACCTCTCTCCTTCACCCACGTCAAAAGCTCGGGACCGAAAACACCCTCTTGTGACTCGCCCTTCTTTCGCTCTTCGACATTCTCGCCCCAAATGCAGTCTTCTGACTCCCACTGCTCTCATTCCCACTCGTCCCACCCTCAGTCGACGACGTGCTCGACACCGACGACCTCTTCCACAACGACACTTGCGCCGCGCTCGGTCGGTCCGTCATTGAGAACGCAGCGGCCGTCGGGGTAGAAGTCACGACGGTGGCGTTTGCTTTCCCGAGTGCGAGTATCGGAGAACTATCGCTCGGACTTGAGCCGTTGACGATCGAAGACGAGCCTCGGCGGTGCCCGCGGGAGCTGGGTAATGATGGTGCTGAGACCTCGATGAATGGTGCTGGTGGTGGAGCGGTCACGTTCTCGGGGAACGGTGAAAGGTCTGTTTTGAGCGCGAGAGGGGTGTTGGGTGATGGTCGAGAAATGCGAGGGGGTTGTGGGAGTGGGCTGGCAAGCGAGGTCGACATGGAGGTCAGGGAGGGGAGGGCGTAAGATGCGGCAGGCGAAGTCGGCGAGAAAGAGAGGGCCGACTCGAAAGCTGGCGAAAGGATCTCCTCCTCCGAGTCATCGTGGTGCAGCACGATCCCGCGACCGACACTAGCACCCGCTTCAGCGCCAGTGAAGATGGCCAACCGTGGCCGCTCCTTCTCGCCCTTCCTCTCGCTTCCGTTCTCCATACTCGGATTGATGGGCAAGTGGTCGGGCGTCAATACTTCTGCGCTGGAGGCAGAACTAACGTCGCCCTCGCCGACCGAGTTGGGAGTGCGCGGGCTGGCGGGGAAAGGGTAGGGCTCCTCATCGTCGTCGTCGTCTGCAACAGCGGCAGCTCCTCCTCCGAGGGTACGCTCATATGCGACGAGTTGGAATACGAGACCAAGGTTCGGACCAACCCATTCTGATTTGCCTTTGACGAAGGAATCTGGATCGCGGAGAAGAAGAAAACCACGTCAGCGCAGCTCCGAAAATGAGCAGCACCAATCAAACTCACAGGCTTCGTGCATACCACTGACACCGTCTAGTCTCCCCTCCGCCGCTTCCCTCATCGCCCACCCGATTACGACCGTGGCGCTCCTCGACACACCGCACTGGCAGTGCACCAATACGTTCTCTCCGCGCTCCCTGGCCGTGTCGATGAAGTCGAAGGCGGTAGCGAACTTGCCCGACTCGATGAGATCTCTGTATCGTTGTACGAATGAAAAGTCAGCCCTGCGCTCTCCTCCAACCTGCTGAAGGTAAACAGGACAAAGAGGGGAATGAGACGCACGACTCGTCATGTCCCCAAGGCAGGTGGAGGTATGTCACCCTCGGCCTGTCGTAGTACGTCTCCCTCGGCCCACCATTCACACTCGCAGCGCCAGCCCCAATCCTCCCACTCACGACCTTCTCCAACCCATCCGGATTCGGACTGGTGCTCAAACTCCTCTTCGTGGACCCATCTGCCTTCTCCTCCCTCCGACCGGAGCCCGCCGTCGTCGTGTCGATCGCCAATCCCGTCGCTGGCGACGCGAGAGCCGCTTGTCCCTTGAACTCGCGCTGGAGGTTCGGCGTACTAGCTGTCGGTCGTACCCTCGCACCTCCACTCGATCCGACTCCGAGACTAACTCTGCCCGCTCCTCCAACTGCGACTTTCGACGATCCCGCTCGAGGTCCATACGAAGTCCTCGCCTCCTCCTCGACAACCCACGGACACCGAACCTCCTTAGCGACGTTAAGCACCTTCTTGATCCCCCAGGCGCTGAGTACGCGCTCGTCCGCTGCGTTCTGCTCGCTACCGAGAAACACGCCAGGAAAGATTTCCCTGGGTCCGTTCGCGTACGGAAACTCCTCCTCGTCGGCATCGGCGTCGCCGTCCGTCTCCTTCCTCCTCCCTAGCAGCCGCACCGCATCCCCACTGGACGATCCTCCGCCGACAGCGCTCGCACCAGCCGACATGCCCGTCAAGGAGCCTCTCCGCTCCATCCCCCATCGTCCCCTTAGCCTCCCACCTAACTCTTCTCTCCCTCGAGCGGCGGCCATCTCCTCAGCAACGCTCTTCATCATCAGTCGGCCTATACTGCGATCCTCCTGTCCTTCGACGACGTAGGCGGATAGCGGAACGGGAAAAGTAGCTGCCGTGGCGGAGAGAGGAGTGATGGAGAACGAGGTACCGGTGGAGGTGTGAGGTGGTTGAGGGAGGGAAGGCGTGTTGACGGAGAGGGACGCGGAGGAGGAGGTGGACGCAGCGGCGTTGGCTGAGCTCCCGGGGACGAGGAGGGACAGCTTCTTCTTGTTCATTTTCCGCCGTGCTGCCAATCCACCCATCTGTGGTTCCTCCTGACTCTGCCCCAACCCCAGTCCCAGGCCGTTGGACGAAGTCGAGTTGAAGCTCGAGGTGGACGCGTCTCCTGAGCCAGCGGCGAGACTCGTCTTGGTAGGCAACGACGGCGCCGAGAACCCCCTGACGAGTGGGGACGGAGGAGCAGTGGAGAAGCTGTCGCCTGAGCCTCCACTCGGGTCTGGCGAAGCGGGCTGGACGAGGAGCTGTACGCCGACCATGGGATCCGACTGGGCGCTGTCGTCTGAGTCTGAGCGGAGAGGAGCGGATCCCGGGGAGGCGAGGATCGGGGAGAGGAGGGACTGGGATTGTTTGTGTGAGAATGGGAGGGAGAGGGAAAGAGGCGGGGGTGGGCCTCGTCGGGATGTTGGGGCCATGGCTGGGCTGGGGGGGTGGAGGTCGAGGGCGCACTGCGGCGCGTAGGGACGAGAACAAGGGGGACCAAGGCGTCAGTCAACTCTGCGTGGATCGGCTGGCGAGCAGCAAGAAAGCTTACACAAGTAGCTGTGATGCTAACGAACTAGGTGAATTGCTGTTTCGATGCGATTAGTGCCGGGATTGGGGAGGGATCGTCGAGCGAGGGTGGCCAACGTTCGCGGAAGTCGCAACGGGCGAGGACGATGGCGACCGAGGCGACAGCGGCGAGCGGGCGGTCCTGGAGCTGGTTACTGCTGGAGAGTGGATGGCCTCACGAGGCATAAACGGGTGAGAATTGGCGAAGGCGAGGCGGGGACGAGGGGAGGTCGCGCGCGGGAGGAGGAGCGTCGCTCGCACAATAAAGAGTGGCCACCAAACAGTCGCGCCTGGCCGTCCTGTCGTGCTGTCGTGCGAAGTGCGAGACTGTGGGTAGGTGAAGGTGTACGGCTGCTGAGACTCCCTGCCCTCCGTCGGTGGCCAGCGGTGGTCGTGGCTCGTCGTCGTCGTCGAGATGCGCGTTGCCGGAGGCCAGGCAGCAGGAGGAGGAGGGTTGCAGCCGCCGCCCGCCCAACTTCGGAGTCTCCTAAACTCCGCGCGGTTGTCAGGTTCCTCACCCCTCGCTCCTGAGACACCTTCACAGCCTCGAGCAGTATCTGCTATTTGGAGGCTCGGAAATGCAGTCTGAAGCCCAGGAGCTGTCACCAGGGCTTCCACCGAGAGCTGAACGACGCGCGGAACTGGGTGACGTGTCCTGGTTCAGGAGCTCGACAAAGCTCAGGCAACGCGCCATCTTCGAAGTTCTTTACTCGCTCAAACGTATCGGTTTGTCTTGCACCTTCTGATGCTCGGACATCACAGAGCGCTTCTTGCTGCAGGCCAAAACTCATCTCCCGGCGGACTCCGTGTCAAAAGTGCAGCGGAGAGCAACTGTTTGCATTGCGTCGTAAGACTCATGTCATCTCTCGTTGATTTTCTTAACAGATTCTTCAATCTGAGGGCTCCAAGTTGACTTCAACAGAGTTGTCACGCGACCTGCAAACGAGCCCGAAAGAAACACGTGTCACGCACGAGGACGGCCGGTGTTCCACGCTTCGACTGGGTCGAATAAGACCCATGGCTTATTCTGTATTGCTTCCTTGAGTCCAACGTACACATTGTGGAAGGCACGGCACTTCTACGGCCAACCACAGCAGCTCCACGGACTTTTCGTCTCGAGCTTCGGAGCTCTGAGCCTCGCCCGGCGTGCGCTGAGGGCGGTTGGCTTCCAGCAACACGACTCGGTAGACGCTTACTTGACTAGCACATACTTCATCAATCTCACATCAGTTACTGAGTGGCCAGATTTACTGTAAGTCCCGATCTCCTGCGACGCTCCCCCACTGTTGCGCGCCCCGCCTGCTTCGACCGCAAAATGCTGACTTCGTGCTGCTTCCTCGTCCGCCTCGCGCCTGCTACGAGCAGATGCACGCCTCAAGAAGAACACTATCTTCTTTGATCTCATCGGCACCCGCCACGACTTGTGCGTTCTCCTCCTCCTCGCGCTACCACCTCGTCGTCCGAGTTTTTCTCACTCTCGCGTCGTGCTTCGTCCCAACAGCAGCAGCAGGCCTCGCACCAGCAGCAGCATCAACAGTCACCCTCCCACCTCCATTCCACCCTTACGTCCACGTCCCTCTCAGTGGCCTCGTCACCCGCCCGAAAAACAACCTCGTCCCGCTCCCCGCCCAACTCTTCAACACCCCGTCCCGCCCATCCCTCCTCCACAAACTCGTCGTCTCGCACCTCGCTTCCCTCCGTACCGGCAACGCATCGACCAAGAACCGTTCCCAAGTCAACTACTCGGGCAAGAAGCTCCGCCCGCAGAAGGGGACCGGTCGCGCGAGGCTCGGCAGCAGGGGCAGTCCGATGCTCAGGGGCGGTGGAAGGGCGTTTGGGGTGAGCCCGAAAGGACCGGATGGGTGGAAGATGAAGGTCAACAGGAAGGAAGAGCAGTTGGGACTGAGGGTCGGCTTGTCGGAGAAGTGGAGGAGCGGGAACCTCGTCGTCGTCGATCGGCTCGGGTGGGAGAAGGTGTCGACCAACGCGCTCGACAAGGAGCTGAGGAGTAGGGGATGGGCCGACGCCCTCTTCATCACTTCGGCCGACTCGGCTAGGTCCCTCCCCGACCTCGAGCAGAAGGACGCGTTCGTCCTCTCGACGGCGAACCTTCAACACGTGGCTGTCGTCGAGGAGCCCCAGGAGTTGGGCATCTGGGAGATCCTTAAGAGCAAGAAGGTCGTCATGGAGCTCACTGCGGTCGACGAGGTGATCAGACGGTTGGACCCGGAGAACAAGTTGGGTGTGGAGGACGAGGAGGAGGGGTGGGAGGTCGAGCTCGGTGGAGGGGAGGAGTACGACGAGCTGTTGGCGAACGAGTTGGAGGACGCGTTGGAGGGTTTGGACCTCGGCGGTGTAGAGCAGAAGCTTTAGAATGACAATGTGAAGAGTTGATACAGATTTGTGGACAGTGGCGACGTGCTTAGCCCTCACGATCTAGGAGTGCAACACTTGCAGGTGCCTTCAAACAAGAGAAGACGAAGAGCTCTGGGAAAGACAGCAAATTTAATATCATATGATAAGGATTCTTTGCGATCGTTCCCTCCACGTGTACCGACCACTCCTCCGCGGAAGCGCGGCCGACTTGGGCTAGAAACCGAACTCGCCTCTCTCTGCTTCCCACCACTTCTGTCTCTTCTTTCGAAACTACCTCAGATCAGAGCAGAACTATCGCTCGATCGTCTCTACGCTCTTCAATAGCCGTCGTCAGCGTCTCTAGCAAGCAGCAGCACCTCGTACCACCTCGAACGACCTCCTCAAAAACTCGTCCTTGACCCGCCATCACGAGCTCGAGGGATGGCCACGATCAAGTGCCTCCCCCAGGAGCTCATCATCAAGATCTTGGAGCAGACCGTGGAGCCGAACGAGGAGGAGGAACGGGTTGACGACGAGCAGCGAAGGCGTCGGCTTCGTGCGACAGCGCTCGTTGCTCGTGCCTGGGCTGGACCGTCGCAGATGCTCTTGTGGAGAAGTATGAAGTTTTTTCAAGTGTTACAGTCGACAAGATGGTGAAAGCGACGTCGCCGGGACTTCATCGCACCGAGAAGCTCTACGTCGGACGTCTCTCGATCGAGAAAGCTGCCGCCGTCCTCAGTCACCTCAGAAAAGTCGAGTTCCTTACTTTGGAGCAAACAATCATAATACCTGACTTTTTCGTCTCACCTGCTTTGAATGGTATGTGCCTCTGTCGACCTTCTCACCTCATCGCTGACACGTCTGCTCATCGACAGCG
Organism: Pseudohyphozyma bogoriensis; assembly: GCA_024364755.1. Lineage (NCBI taxonomy): Eukaryota > Fungi > Basidiomycota > Microbotryomycetes > Chrysozymaceae > Pseudohyphozyma > Pseudohyphozyma bogoriensis. The sequence continues at coordinate 25,378 of JALBUQ010000045.1, forward strand.
TTGAAGCGGCTGCACCTTTGCGACGTCAGTGAATGCTCTCTAGAAGCTCCAATAAACCCTGCCTTAAAACTTGAGGAACTTCTTCTGGATATCTTTGGAGCCATCGTCGGCCAAACTCTTGTCTCGCTCGTCGGAAGCAGTCGACACACGCTCGTGCATCTGACGCTCGTTGTGTACTTTCCAAGCATTCTGAGCCTGCTCGTCACGTTGCAACCGGTAACAACGAATCTCACCTCTTTGACTCTACTCAGCTACCCAGATTTCCATCGAGACAACTTCATCGCCGTGCTCACCGACTTCTACAACTCGTGCGGCCATCTCGATCGCCTCACCCTCTCGCCTGACGTCGACCTCGTCAACGCACTACTTTCCTCCACCATCCAGGTCTCACAGATGACCTTCACTACTTTTGGCTACGGTGGGATCGGGCTTTCGAACGATCTCGTCAGGATCGTTTTGCGACTCGTGGTGGAGACGAAAGTGTTGGAAGGCGGGAGCTTGGAGTTGGACGGGTACGAGCGAGGAGAGATGCCGAGCAACTGGCACGAGCTGGAGGTTGGGTGTAAGGCTAAAGGAGTGAAGATTGTAGGTTTGGAGGAGGAAAAGTGAGAGGCGGAAGAGGAGGGCGGGGAGAGGCAGCTGGGGAAAGAGAAGGAGGGCTTGCTGTCGATTTGGGATGGAAAGTGAGAAATGGGAAAGTCGGCGTTGATGTGGGTGGAAAGAAAATTTGCTTGCGGGAGAATGTTTCGCATCGAGAGCGCTGGACTCGTACTCCTTTACTTGGGCCAACCACGTCAGCTTCGAGTTAATCGGCTTCGCGAACGCCCTCGGGTCCACGTACCTGCTTTTCGTGGCGAGCGCTTTTTTTTTGGCTGAAAGAAAAGTGTTTGTCAAGGTCGAGCCGGAGGAAGAGGTCGTTCATTCATTCATTCGGGCGAGGGACGTTCAGCGGCCAAGTTGTAGGTGAGGGTGAGGTCGTCAGCTGAGCAGAGGGCGTGCATGCTGACCTAAGTTCAAGCTTGACTGATTGTACGAGACTTCCAATGAAGACAATCCGGCGTGGACTTTGCTTTGCGCGGAGCGCTTCTCCGGACGTCGTCAATGCTGCCACGTGTACGGAGGCTGTGCTTGACGTCGCATCGCTTCGATCTCGAATAGCTCTGGTGGAACGCACTGTATTGCCGATTATCTTCAAACTGTCCTTCAATGGGTGGGTAACGATGATGGGAAGCTTTCTGCAAGGTGCATCTCTCAGAGCCTCGACGTGACGGAATAAGAGCTCGCGGGTCCAAGGCGCTCGGGTTGACCGCCGACCACAACCCTCACGCTTCTACGGAATACTCGCTGGACCGCTCAGCACATAATTCTCGACCTATATAGTCTTCTCGTTGACCTATAGGCATGGCTCAATCATCGTCTGCGTCCATCGTCTCGAATGCGAGCACCCTCGTCAACTCACGCGCTGGGTCCCGCCTTCCCAACTCTCGCTTTCCCAGTTCTCCGGCAGTCGCGCACTACCGCCTTTTCGACCCAGAAGCGTTCCTGCCACTCGAAGAGCTTCAGAATGAGCTGGGATTGATCGCTGTCTACTTTGATCCCGCAGTCAAGCGGGCTAAGATGGACTTTCGGGGTGGACCGTTCGTCCCTCGGATGGACGAGCTCGAGCTCGACGATCGTAGCGTGTTCAGGGCACAGATTTTTGCACCTCGGACGCTTCAGCTTCTCAGGCTATTTGAAGAACACCATCAAGGATACCCGCCTGCGACGTTTCACTCTATGCGCACCATGCACGATTACGATCGCGCATATCACCACGTTAAGCGGTACAGTCAAGCGTACAATGCCATTTTGAAGAAGGTTAGGGTGCCCTGCCTGGCGTTGATCAAGGAGCTACTGGATTTCACGGAAGATGACCTGCACGATATCATCATTCGGGGACCTCCAGACGTGGTACTGCTGCTGGTGTATCGCAAGAAGCGGTCTCGTCTTTGTCGCAAGCTGCAGGCGCAGGAGCTGTTAGAGCTTGAGATCCTCTTCCGACTAGAGAGAAGAATCAAGGATGATCATGGTAAGTAGATTTTTCGCTCACAACACGCTAAAGTGAAGCCTCAGAGATTGCTTACGAGCAGAGGCATGGAAATGCTTTGTGCAGCATTTGCACGAGGTCAAAGGCCAACTTAAGGACGCTCCGGTGGGAGCAAACTCCCACAATAATTGGTGGACAGGATTAACACAGTCGTGTAAGTATTCCACCCTTCCGCTTGATTACAATTCCCAGTGCTGAATTTCTTCGCGCAGACCACAAAACAAAACGGGTCTTTCGGTGCATGCCACTCCTTTTGGATGTCCTTGATCGTACCATCTGAGTTCTGTCACTTTTGGAAACTTGTGTCTTTCAAAAGGTCTTTCAGAAGGTTCCTTTTGAAAGAGTTCTTGACGCTTTCCAGCGGACAACAAAGCTCTACAGCAGCGAATCGAGGTCTGCTGACCCATTGTCAAGGAACGGCGGCGGCCGCTTCGGGGACGAACGAGCTGAGCTGAGCTGAGCTAAGGGACGTGGCTACCGCTCAGCGGGCGCCCAAGTCGGAGGTCCATGCAAGGTAGTGAGTTGGGCACAGGGAGAGTTTTATCATTATTGGTCAGAACTAACTGTTCCTAACAGGGAGGGTTTGATCATTATTGGTCAGAACTAACTGTTCCTAACAGGGAGGGTTTGATCATTATTGGTCAGAACTAACTGTTCCTAGACGTTTGCTTGAACAATCATCTCATGCGGACTTTCTTGGTGCGACTTACTCGGCAGTGCTACCCCGTGGTCAAAGGTTGTGCCAGCACTAGGCCCATTTCGAACTTTCTTGTCGCAACACCCGAAATACCACATAGGAAAATCCAGAGCTAAACCCTTTGGCTTGAAGTAAAAGCGGTTGAAGCATTAAAGCCAGAACTCCTCTGCATGCAGAGCCTCGTTCGACAAGCTCCGATTTTCCAAGTGACGGCAGCGGTGCGACCGTCCGCCGGCAGACGTCTCAGCGTTCTCCTCTTTCCTTCCTTACAACTCACTTTTCTTCAACCTTGGCATTCTCTCTTGAGGCTACACTCTCGTACTATGTCTCAATCATCCGCCATATCCATCGCCGCGAGCTTGACTACCCTAGTCGACCCTCCGACCGAGCTTTACCCGCCTTTCGAGGAAGACGACTCAAAAGCGCTATCTTCAGCTCAAAACGAGCGGGATGCCACTCGACCGCTTATAATTTACTTTCCTACCGGGTGTGATGGGTGGGGAAGAGGTTTCGGCATTCGCAAAGGACCTCTGGTTGCTCAGGTTGACGGCCCGCCCCCGATCGGTGTCCCTACGATTGAGCTGCACTCTCCACGAATCAAGGAGGTTTATGATACCTATACCTATATCATCAGAAAGCATCCGGCTATGCCTACCCCTAGGAGCCCTGACGGTTCTATAGCGCCTCCAAAGCCTACGTCCGCGCGAGAGTGGGCATGGTGCTACCAAGCTCTGAAAGAGCGCAGAAGGCTACAGTCAGAGCTGAACAAGCGAGTCTATCCACAATGCGTTTCTCTCATCATCGAACTCTTTCGACTAAGTCCAGACGAAGAAGCTCAGTTTCGACGAGAATGGGCCCACGGCAGTTATTACGTTGTGGGCGACTTTTACCGTTATCTGGAGGAATCCATCTTGCGAGAGCGTTCGTACAATGAGATTCTGGAGATAAAGGTGCTTATGTGGCTTTGGAACGGCATTTACATTCCTTCCCGTACGTCTTTGTGCTCTTTCCCACTTCGGCACCGTCCTCACTTTCTCATGACCTAAAGTGACCTGGGGGTCTCTGGCGAGGGTGATGGACAGGCTTCCCAGAGCTTGTCCATGTGCTCTCAAGCCCTCAAGAGACAAGGACGAGATGACGTGGTCCGCACGACTGAAAAGCTCTTGTACGCCTCTCTACTCGATGGCCACGTTGCGGACTGATGTGAAGGTCTCGGCGTCACAGTGATTCACTTTCGACACTGTATGGGGGCAAGATTCGACCCGACTACTGTTTGGAGCTTCACTACCCGTCCGAGACTTCCTCCCAAACAAAGAAGTTGACGAGAGGTAAAGCTTTGGTAGGTGTGTAAGGGTGAAGCAGAAACGTGAAATCACAGGCTCGACCGCGTGGATCATTTAAAGAGGTCCGCAAGGCGTTTTGTAGTGTTGGTGGATCTCAGCAAAAGAGATTGTAGCTACCGAATGTCGGCTGAAGCTATCTCGAGGCGCTGACCATTGTACACGCGTTTCAGACCCAGCAAAGCCGACCACGTGGCCACGAGCACATCGGCTTTGCTCAGAGACCGTGGGAGCTTCCAGCGCCATCGGACCTGCTAAACACACAAAGTGCTTTTTTTTTCAGTGCTGCCTTATCGGGAGCGTTCGAGCAACCCGTTCCCAGCTCTTGTGGCGGCCGACGGTGGCTCGCACGGGCCACAACTTGCGCTCGCGAACTTTTCGTGAGCGGCGAGGCAGCGCGAGAGCTTACCTCGCACACGACGACTGCCAGCCGACACGATGGCACCTAGCGACTTTGTGTTGACGATCGAGTCGGACGAGGAAGGACCAGCACCGTCGCCGTCCGTCTCGAAGCCGTCCGCCGCCGCGAAGCCCAAGGGCAAACTCACTCGCAAGGAGCAGATCGAAGCGTCCGCCGCCGCGAAGAAAGGAAAGGGCAAGGCCGCCAAGGGCAAGGGAAAGAAGGAGAAGAGGAAGGCGTTCGACGATGTTTCGGACGACGACGAGGATGGAGGGTTTGCGGCGGCCAGTGGGGACGAGGAGCTCGCGGAGGATTTCCACTTTGATGGCTTGGGAGGAGGGTTCGTCGGCGCGAGAAGGAACGATGTTTGGGTACGTTCCTCTGTGATCGTGTCGTGATTGGAGTATGGAACCATTGGCGCTGACTCGCCTTGTTTGCGCTCGTTTGCAGGACTCGGGAGAGAAGTACATCGCCGCTCGACCAAACGCCATCGTACGTCCGCCATTCCCTCATCTCAGCTTACAGTTGACTGCAGACAGCTCACACTTTGCTGACTTCCTCAGCCACGAGTCACCGTCGACGAGATCATCGCCCGTCGTGCTCCCGAACGCTCCGCCAAAGCTCAAGCTCGCGCGGAGCGCAAAGCCGCCAACGAGCTCGGCGACGAGTCCGACAACGAGCTCGAGAACGAGATGCTGATGGAGCTCGAGGGAGAGATGGAGGATGACCTCGAGGATGAGGATGATGACGAGGACGACGAGGACGAGGACGATGAGGAGGAGTTTGGAGGGATTGAGAGTGGCGTCGAGGAGGACGACGCTGAGGCTGAGGAGGGAGAGGAGGAAGCCGAAGAGGAGGATTGGTTGGGATTGGGAGAAAAGTCGGAGGGAGAGGAGGAAGGATCAGATGAGGAGGAGGGCGACGATGCCTCGTCCCAGGTGGATGGCGATGCACCATCAGGCTTCGCCGCGCTCGCCAACCTCGACGACGACATGTCTGCCGCCGAAACAGAGGACGAGGAGCTGCCAGTAGACCTCAAGACCCGTCGATCGGCCTCACCCTCCGGCCCCTCCGCCGCCGAACTCGCCGCCGCCAAAGCTTACTTCACCTCCCACTCCAACTCGATGTCCTCCTCTTCCGCCGTCACTTTCTCGACCCTCCCCGGCTGCACCCTCTCCCGCCAGCTCCTCCTCGCATTGGGCTCGCTCAACCTCACCACCCCGACTCCGATCCAGAGGGAGTGTATCCCCGTCGCGATGCTCGGCAAGGATATTGTCGCCTCCTCTGCGACCGGTTCCGGAAAGACCGTGGCGTTTTGGGTCGGCGTTATCGAGAGGTTGTTGCACAGGGATAGGAGGAACCCTGCTACGAGGGTCGTGGTGATGACGCCTACTAGGGAGTTGGCGGTGCAGGTGCACGGTGTCGGAAAGGCGTTGGCGAGGTATACCGACGTCCAGTTCTGTCTTTGTGTCGGTGCGTCTTGCTTTCGCTCTCGGCTCCTTTCTCAATGGATTTGAACTAACTTGCGTATATCATGACAGGTGGTCTCTCTTTGAAGGTCCAGGAAGCCGAGCTCAAGCTCCGACCCGACGTCGTCGTCTCCACGCCTGGTCGACTCATCGACCACGTCCGAAACACGCCATGCTTCAACATGGACAACGTCGAGGTCTTGGTTCTTGATGAGGCTGATCGTATGCTTGAGGAGGTAAGCTCTTCTCTGCTGCAGTCCAGTTCCATAAGATGGCTGACGTGTTGTTCCCTTCACCACATCAGGGATTCCGCGCTGAGTTGGAGGAGATTATCACCGCCGCGCCACGATCCCGACAGACCCTTCTCTTCTCCGCTACCGTCACAGAGTCAGTTGCCTCGCTCACGAGGCTGTCGATGAACAAGCCGGTGCGAGTCAAGATCGACGAGATGGGAGCCACTGCTTCGGGTCTTATTCAGGAGTGTGCGTATTCCACTTACGCTTCTATGTGCTTTCAGTTTAGAGTCTGAATGTGCTCCCTTGGACAGTCCTTCGAGTCCGTGGCGACAAGCCTGGAGAAGCCATCGAGCGAGGCTTCCGCTCTGGCGAGCGTTCCCGTGAAGCCCTTCTCGTCGCGCTCTGCACCCGCTCCTTCTCCTCCGGCCGAACCATCATCTTCTTCCGATCCAAGGCGCAAGCGCACAGGATGAAGATCATCTTCGCTCTTCACGGTGAAGGACTCGAGCGATGCGACGAGCTTCACGGAGACTTGACGCAGGAGGCGAGGTTGGAGAGTCTCAAGAGGTTTAGGGAGGGCGAGAGTGCGTTCTTGTTGGCGACAGACTTGGCTTCTCGAGGGTGAGTTTTGCGTTCTGATCTTCCTCGTTGCACCTGCTTTTGGATGTTTGCTGACTTCGCGCTGACTGGTTTGCGGTGATCAGACTCGACATCAAGGGTATCGAGAACGTCATCAACTACGAGATGCCTCGCAGCATCGAGATCTACCTCCACCGTGTCGGACGTACCGCTCGTGCTGGTCGCAAAGGACGGTTCGTTTCGTCTCCTCTCCTCATCGCCAACAACTTTCGCTGACGTGGCCTTCCTTCTCCAGTGCCCTGACTCTCGTCGGAGAGTCGGACCGCAAGCTCGTCAAGCTCGCTATGAAGCATGCACCACCAGAGTCGATCAAGCAGAGGGTTATCCCTCCTGATGTTGTCTCGGAGTTGACGCAGGAGCTCAAGGAGCTCGAGAGTGAGGTGAAGGCTGTTCAGCGTGAGGAGGCGGAGGAGAAGGAGGTTCGTACTTTCTATCCGTTTGAGGTTGTTGCCCGGCTGATGGATGTATCTTTGGATATGCAGTACCGAAGAGGAAACATGGAGATCGCCAAGGGACGCAACATGATCGAGCACGAGGCTGAGATCAAGGCGCGTCCCGCACGCACGTGGTTCCAGACGACCGCGGAGAAGGCGGCTGCGAAGAGTGCGTCTCTTGACCTTTCATTACGTTGTTCGTTCTTTCGTCTGACGTGTCGTGTTTCGTAGATGCTGGCCTGGCTGAGCACAACAGCAAGTTCCCGGAGAGAGCTAGCAAGAAGCGACCCGCCGAGGAGGAGCCTCTCAGCAAGGTGAGCTTCAATGAATGCTCACGAGTCCTGAGAGTGTTGACTGACTTTCGACATGTCATCAACAGCCACCGAAACGCACTCCCTTCTCGGGCTTGTCGCGCAGGGAGAAGCGACGCAAGATGGCGATGATTGAGGACCAGGAGGATCGCGAAGCGGGCACGTCGAAAGAGATCAACGCGTCCATCCGATCCGCCAAGAAAGCTTCCCGACCGAGCAAGATGACTGTCGCTGCTCCGCCGAGGGAACCTCAGGAGAAGAAGAAGAAGAAGAAGGGCGGCAAGAGCGCGTTTGATCGGGAGCTGGGGCAGGCTGGGAAAGCTGAGAGGGAGAAGGGTGGGAATAGCGCGAGGCCGGGGAATAGGGAGAGGCAAATGGGTGGGAGTGCAGGGAAGGGTAAGCAGGGTGGTGGTGGGGGTGGAGGGAAGAAGGGTGGGAGGAAGTAGACGTGGTGGAGAGGCTGGGGCTTAGTGGTAGTGTCGTTCGTGCATCATCTCGTTCATTCTATGTTCCAAGCATACTTTGCTCTGAGCTTCTTGTATCTCTCAAGAGGAAAATGCTCATCCAACCAAAAGCTTGAAGGGCACAAAACGGACTGGAACTGAATATCAACACGTGTCGCGCACAACATAGGACGACGTGTCTGCACACAACACCACAAACAAAACTCGTCTACTACCAAAGTCTATAGAAGGGATGTATATGATATGGTGTCTAAACTACCAAGTATTGGCGTACGCCGAAATGTGCCTTCCTCCCAACCTCACGGCCCTGACCTCAGGGAACTCGGCCACTCCACCGGCATCATCAATCCCCTTCTCGATATCCGTCAACCCATGAGCACTCTGATCGACCGCCTCCATCTCCTCTCCGAGAATATGCTTCTCCGAGTAATCGTCGCCGTCCGAACTCCTCCTCAACGCGCCGACCGCAACACCCTGCAACGCCTCGAGGGCCTTCTCGTCAGACTGGACGGCCCCCAACTTTGTCGTCGTCTCAAACACCACCGCGGCGGCCATGACGAGCGCACAGATTCCGAGGTACGTCGTGTCCTTGGTGAGGTCGCTCGCGAGCGGGAACGTGACGAAAAAGACGGCGATGAGGAGGCGGGACCCGAGGCGCCAGCGACGCGAGAGGAGGGAGCCCGTGTCGAGGTCTTTGTGGAGGCAGCCTAGGAACCAGAGGAAGATCATTGCGGCTGCCATGGCTCCACCGAACATCCATCGGAGACGCTGAATGGGAGGGGAAGGGGGGAAGTGTCAGTGGTGTTTCGGGAAAAGGATGAGGGAAAGGCAAAAGGGCTTACGTGTGCAGTGTCGTAATCGTCGAGCCCGCTCACCAGGCCAGTCTGGGCAGCACTGACGATGACGAGGGACGCCGAGAGCGGGAAGTGGACGTTGGCGTAGGAGATGGAGGCGAACGCGTTGCGGCGGAGCGCGTGGACGAAGAACCGCGACGAGTCGGCGTCGGTGTACAGCCAGTTGAAGCAGAAGGCGATGATGAGGCCGTAGAAGCACCGGAGGTAGGTGGCGTGCAGTCCCGCGCTTGTAGCGGTGAACGTCAGACTGGGGGACACGTTGGTGGATTTAGTGACGTGTTTCGCGAGGATGGGAAGGAGGACTCACGACGCGACTTGCTCGCCCATGACCAGGACGATGAACCCTGCCGTTCGGGCATCCAAGTGTTCCAAGTTGAGGGCGGGCCTGAACCTTGCAACCCTGCAAAACAATGCTCTGATCAGACTCCCCATTCCTACGCAGCTACGCGAACGACGAGCACTGACTGCTGCTTTCTCTTCCTCGTCCATTTGCGAATCAAACTCCTGACGTAAGGCGCGAGAATCTCGACCATAATAGCCACGACTGGAGTAAGGACGAGAGTGATGGGATCCTTGATGAAACAGAGGGGGCCGTAGAACATGGAGACGATGAAGAGGGAGAGCGCGCGGAGGAAGTACGCGCGACGGAACTTGGGGAGACAGATGCCGCTGGAAAGTGAAGAGATTCGAGTTAGAATCATCTTGAAATTGAAGGATTTAGATGATTGGAGGGAAAGGGGTCTTACTAGACGATGCAGAAGACCATGCGCAGCCATTTTGACACGACGTAGAACGTGAATGCCACCTGGACTTTCGCACGCCACCCAGGCTGGAGGTAGCAGCCGGGCGAGACTTGTGTCAGTCCTTCGGTCGCCGCTTCAGGTTCGACGTCGAACTCGGCGCCAGCGGAACTGGTGCACTCGATCACGATGCCGGACCTGCGCGCGTTGCGAGTGGAGAAGGTTAGCGGGAGTGTTGCGTGGTGAGGAAGTAGAGGAAGGGAGGAACGAACGCGTTGGAGGAGAAACCGAGGAGGAGGGCCATGATGGCGAGGATGTAGATCCTCTGCACGAAATCTTCGGTGCCGGAGACGTTGATGAACGAGCGTGTGTCTTGCCAGACGGACCTGCGTGGTGGGGTTAGCGAGAGTGAGGAAGCTGGAGGGGGAAGGGACGAACCAAGCGAGCCAGAACCAAATGAGGAACTTGATGACGGCCCATTGGGATTGGTCTTCCTGGGCTGTAACATCAGGTGGCTGGATTAGCTCCTACAGCCCTCAGACGACCAAGGAAAGCCACGTAGGCGCGCCGACGAACCTCCTTCAGCGAGCTGTGAGGACCGAACGCGTTAGGCACCGTTCTCGTCTTTCGCGCTGGTCGAGGAGCGGCGACATACCTGGTGGATGACACCGACAAAGACCAAGTCAAAGAACAGCTCGAGCTTGGAAGGGGCACGTTCGTGTTCCTCCCGGACAAAGATGTTGCCGGCGGTCCACTGGCGCACGGTGAACGGGCGGAGGAACGAGTGGCGCCACGAGAGCGGGACCTGGGACGACTCTTGGTGCGTCGGCACGCGTTCGAGCCGGGGTTTGCGGCTGTGGGCGATGTCGATCGGGGTGCACATCGAGCCAGCACGGGAGGGGAGGCCAGGCCGGACGGTGGTGTCGGCCGCGTCCTTGGACTCGTCGTCCTTTGCGTCGTCGGACGTGTCGAGGGCCTGCTCGAGGTCGCATCCGTCGAGGCCAATGTTGTAGCTCACGACGGGCGTGGTCGATTCTTCCAACGCTTCAAGGGAGGATCCCATTATTTTTGGTGGAAGAAGTGGGAGGAGGGAGTGGTGGGAAGGAAGACAAAAGAGGGGCAGACGAGCACGACGAGAAAGAAATTCAACGTCGCGGGCGGGACGATCGAGACGCGACGGGAACGCGGGAAGGACGAGGCTGACAGGCTTGAGCGTTATCGTGTTCAGAATCAGAAGTGCCAGAAGTGATCGCTCGCGAATAGGAAATCGAATTAACTCTGGCCCGTGTCTCGCGAGACTCAGGCCTGCCGAATCGGTGCACCGCCTGCCTCTCTGGGCGCGACACGGGAAGCGTGGTCTGGGGTTACTAAAGTCCGCGGACCTCCGTCGGCCGTCTGGCGGCGATTTCTGCTGTCAGGGTGTTTTGTACTGAACCGCGTCACGGTACTGAACAGCAACCAGCAAGCATGTCGCACAAGAGACAGCCATCCGACACGTGGGCACACCTTCAGAGCCAGAAAGGCATCGACCACACCCGTCAGTCCTCCTCCGCTTCAGCTCGAGCACCGAGCTCGTCCGCGTCACCATCCCGTCCCCGTGCCGGCACACTCCCTGCGAGAACGCGTGGGCTGACCACCTGGCAAATACTGCTGGATAAAACAGATGAGGACCACTCTGAGGCGCACCAGGTCTTCAGGGCTCAGCCTGGTCACGGCAAAGGCTCCGGGCCCAGCGTCGGCAAGGAGGAGGTGGACCAAGTCGCGGGCGTCACCTCGCCTGGATCGACTGGTCAGTCTCCCTTGCTTAGTCTTTTTGGAGTGTAGCTAATATATTGGTGGGGATTCAAGGCGTGCTCTACTGTAGCGAGCGAGGTGAGCTGACGCCGCGAAGGATGCATGAACGTGCTCCGCTCCCCACCGACGCGCTCCCAACTCGCGTTCAATGTCGGCGGAGCTGGCGGGTTTTGTAGGGAAGGAAGCTCACATTTGTTGTCTACACAACTAGCCACTGCCAACGGATGGACCTTTGACAACGACGAGGTGCGCTCAGCTCCTCTCCTCCTCCTCCGCTCCTCGCCGCGTCCAGAATAGCTCACCGACTGGTCCCTCTTTCGTCACCAGTGGGCCAACTTTGGACAGGTCAGTCGTTCGCTTTGTGGCCACTACAGAACCAGTCAAGCCGACTCCTTTGGACTCACAGGGCGCTCCAGAAGGTACTCCAACCCTTCTCTGATCGCTCAGCCTGCGGTGCCGTGAAGAGAAGCTGACACGTGGTTGTTGTGCTGCCAGTCGGACCCATCCCGGGAGGCACCGAGAGGCCGACCGTCATTGACTTGAAATCCATGGGAGAGGGTATCAATGAGGTACGTTCCTCCCTTTGCTCGCCATCCAACCATGCGAGGAGCTGAGCGAAGGCGTTCCTTTGACAGTACGCTCCTACCACCGGTGTGACCGTAAGCCTCCTCTTTGAGTTGAGTCACGAGTGAATCCAGTACTGACTTGTACAACAGGAACTCCGCGAGGCCGTCGCCAACTACTACAACCAGACGTACCGCGTCGGCATGGAGAGTCAGTACACCAAGGACAACGTCTGCATCGTCCCCGGCGGACGCGCGGGACTCACCCGCGTCTCCTCTGTCATTGGCGAGGTCTACGTCTCGTACCAGGTACGTGCAAAAGCTTCTTTCTTCATAGGCGCAGGAGAGGAAATGAGGTGCTCCGACGCACATCGTCTGCCACGTGGAGCTCTTCGTTGACGCTCCTCAAACGTCCGCCAGGTTCCAGAGTACACCGCGTGAGGCCTTCTCGCTTCGTCCTTTCCCTTTTACTCCAACTGATCTCCTCGGATACTCGGATTCCCTTCCATCGCAGGTACGACCAGATGCTCTCGAGCTTCAAAAAGCTCGTCCCGATCCCGACGTCGCTCGACGCGGCCGACGCGTACCACCTCAACGTCGACAAGCTCAGAGCCAACATCAAGGAGCAAGGGCTCACGGTTGTCGTCGCTTCGAACCCCAGGAACCCTACTGGACAGGTGTGTTGAGGTTTCTTTCTTGTGATTGCCCCGTCCGGTGAGGTGATGTCGGCGAAGTGACCGGAGGAGAAGGGAGTGAGTGGAAGCTGATGAAGGGCTTGTTCGTGATGACAGGTCATCAAGGGAGATGAGCTCAAGGAGCTCGTTCAGATCGGGAAGAATGGGACGACGATCATTCTCGATGAGTTCTATTCTTGGTTAGTTCTCCTGCTTCGTCAGCGTGGGTCGGAGGTGGGAGACTGATCGCTGCTTTATTGCAGGTATCGTAAGCTTACTTTCAGTTTGTTATCACTACTGTGTGAGTGCGGCTGAAGGTTGTGTTCTGCAGAGTATGAGATGGAGGAAGGCGGGTGCGTCTCAGCGGCGAGCTACGTCGACGACGTCAACAAGGACTCCATCGTGAGCTCCCCCCTTCCTCACCGCATCGTCTTCAGCATTCGTATCTCACAACGGTATTTCCTTTGAAGGTCATCATCGATGGCATGACCAAGAACTGGAGGCTCCCAGGCTGGCGCTGTGCGTGGGTCGTCGGCCCCAAGAGCCTCATCAGCGCGTTGGGACAGAGCGGCAGTTTCTTGGACGGTGGTGGTACGTTTCCTCCCTTCCCCTCCTCTTCAGCCACCTTCTTTTCTTAAACTCAACAGCTGACCGATCTCACTTACCATCAGCGAGTCACCCTCTCCAAGTCGCCTCGATCCCGCTTCTCGAGCCCTCTCGCGTCAAGCAGGACCGCGTGGCCCTGCAGCGCCACTTCAAGGCGAAGAGGGATCACGTCCTCGCCAGGTTGGCCAAGATGGGCCTGGCGGTTAAGAACAAGCCTACTTCAACTTTCTATGTGAGCTTTCCTTGTTTGAGGGGAGGAGTATGGGGAGATGTGGGCTGATGAGTTGCACGTGGGCGCCGTTCAGATCTGGCTCGACCTCTCGCAGCTGCCTTCGCCGCTCAACTCGGGTCTCACGTTCTTCGAAGAATGTTTGAAGGAAAAGGTCATTGTTGTGCCTGGTGCGTTATTCCTTACTCAACTTTCTTCGCTGCTGCTTCCGCGCTGACCATCGTCTCTTCCTCCCCCTTCCCTTCTCTCCTTGGCACTCAGGTCTGTTCTTCGACATCAACCCTAGTCACCGCCGCAACGTAGGCTATTCAATTAGTTACAGCATGGTGGACCGGTGGGAAAGGGATGCTGACTCTCTCTCACGTCGAAACAGCTCTTCGACTCGCCCTGCCACCACTTCATCAGGCTGTCATTCGGTCCCGCTATGGCCGAACTCGGTCAGTTTTTTCCCTCCTCGTCTCCACGTCTACTGTTCTGTCGCTCACCATCAAAGGTCTCTAGATCGTGGACTCGATGGAATCGAGCGCCTCCTCAACAAGGTCTCGCATGCGGTTGGCACGCACGGCAAGGACATCCACGATGTCGTCGGGAAAGACTTGGCTCAGTCGGAGTAAGGACGAAAGGAGAAAAACGTTTTCTTTTGGTGTAGATGGTTCTGATATACAGCGGAAGCTTGTCTGTTTGGATTGCCCCCGAATTTCCCAGTCTTGTGGGGTTTGAGTGGTTCCCACCAGAGTTTTGGAGATAGGGTTGTATAATCCTAGTGGACCGTAAAATACATCACCCCTGCTGAAAAGTTCTATCGATAGCGAGCTCAAACACCCGTTGCTTGGACGGAAGCTCACAAGCTCCGTGACGGAAGAAGGGAAGGAGCCCAACTCCGTCAGAGGGCAGCGTACCATACGCCAGATGCAGCAAAATCGTGAAATATCTTCAAAAGGGTACATTTTCGTATAAGGTATGTTTGAGAGCAGAATCTAGGCATTCAGCCTCCGGACAGTAGGGAAACGCTTCCAATGGGGGCATGAAAACCAAGCGGCACAAGAAAGTGTGGAGATACCCGGACAGCGTGCTTTGCCGCACGGTCTGTGGCAGTGATACTGTATGAGTGCTAGCATGGACTCAACGTCCGATGTGGCGATCGCGCCGTTGGCGAAAGCTGTTCAAAAGAGAAAGAGAGCGGCGAGGTTCAAGGCATCGTTTGCAATCATTCGAACTCTACCACATAAAAAGAAGCGACACCTCATGATCTCACGCGTCACCAACAATTCCCAACGCGCGCTGGATTTGCGGTGCAAGCTCAAATCTCCTCGAACCGCGCTCCCGCCCGCCGCCTCCGACGGCTCTGGGAGGCATGTTGTTTCTCGACTCCCCACTCGCTCGCAATTCCGCCGAACGACCTCCATCAAACTCCGACGGTGTCAACATGCTTGCATGTATATATTCCCGTCTTCCACTACCGACACCAGAAAGCTGAACCTCGTGCGTGGTCCAGACGACCAAGTTTGACGATGATCCACCGACACCAGCGCTCCTCCTCGCACCGTACGACCGCCGATCGGCGGTTATGAGCTGGCGGTGGTTGAGAAGGAAGTGAAAGAGTGGGTTGTGTGGGTGTATGCTGATGTTGGGGACGTGGGAAGGTGGAATAGGGGGGAGGAGGGAAGGGCGGCGGGGAGTGTTGATTGGATCGAGGTGCGTCGTGCTTTTCGGGTTGCAAAGTGCGCTGAAGCTTTCCCTTACATCAGCTCACACTCCCTTTGTCTACACTGGAAGTGCTCACCCTTGATAGAATGGAAGAAGCGAGATTCGACGTGATCCGACATCGCGCACAATGGCGCTCGAGCGATCGCGGCGGCGGCAAGATGAGAGGAGAAGTACGAAGCAGAGTAATGTAGAAGGAAAACAGAGCTAGCTGTGAGGAGCTGGTAGAAGTGGTACGTTGTTGTTTGTCGTAGTTTCGTCCGAGCAGAAGCATCAACAGCGAATCTCAGGCGCGAGCTGAGGGCTCGAAAGGCGCTCATCTCTGACCTTTTGGCCACCAGTTGATAGATAGTAGACTCTTAAAAAAGTCCTTCACGCACCCAGAGCCGACGGTTGCGACAGAAGCAGTAGTGCCGCCGCGGGAGGTCGTTCGTCGTCGTGCAGGAGCGAGAAAGGAGGGGCGTTGGGCGAGATCGTAAGTCGACATAACTCGGCGAGTTTTGTGAGCTGACGGTTGTCCTTTCGACAAAAAGTGGCGAAAGTGGTGATTGACTCGAGGTAGTGGTCGAAAGGAAAGGAAGGGCGAGGGTTGGCCCCCTGACTTGGGCGAGCCTGAGCCACGTTGACGCGCCGAGGGGTCAAGCTGCAGACGGACAAGGGCGTGTTCAGGGTCAGCCGCCGCCACCTTCGTTGATTCTTGACCACTCACTTCTCACACCATTCTTTCCACTACACCTAGAATTTCTCGCCAGTCTTTCCTCCACGTCGCCACGACACCTCCGTCGCCATCCCGTTCGCGTCGACGAAGCGACGGCCCTCAGCAGTGCGAGCGAACGCAGTGGCTTTGCGACGCTCGATGGCCGCAATTTGGAGCTTTCCTGGTGCGTAAGATATCCATTCCCGAGCGCGAGTTTGTCGCCGAAGCAGAAGGAAGGAGCAGCTAGCTGACGACGTCGGTGGTTGGTGCTTCGCCAAACAACAGGACCACGCTCTCGCACTCGTCTCGCTGTCGTCGTCGTTCTGCTTGGGGCTACTGGTGACTGTTTCTGCTCTGGTTCTTTCTTGCTGACCTTTGCTCTGAACTGTCGTCTCGTTGCCGTCGTCGTCGTCGGTTGCTGTCGTCTCGCTGAACGAGGCGACAGCGGCGACCTTTCTGTGAGTTGTTTTTTCGAGCTCTCGCGGGCGTTTGGGAGAGTCGATGGGGATGGGTCGAAGCTGAGAATGGTCGAGGTGGATGAGTGGATGGTGCTCGTGGTGATGGTGGTGAATCAAGGCAAACGTGCGAGACTTGGAGGACGAGGAAGTCCAGGCGGAGGCAGCCCTCGATCTCGCGCTGAGCCAGACTTTGCTGACGATTCGTTCCTTCTCCTTCCTCCCATCACCTTCACCTCGTTTGGCGACGTCTACGCTCCACAAACCCCCGTCGAACCCATCATATGAACGTACGAACCCTCCTCGATCGTCGGCATCCCCAACGCGTCCCACCCTTCTCACCTGCCGCCTCTCTACTCGTTCCTCGTGATCCGCCTTCTCGCCCGTCCCTCCCTCCTTCCTCACCTTCATCGGCAACTCGTCTCGGTCGTGTGACAATCTTCCCTTCTCGCTGCAGTGAGTTTTTGCTGCTCAGTCCCACACCGCCCCGTCCGTCTGCCGTCCGTGTGGTTTAGAGCGTGTTGCCCACCGCTCTCGAATCACTCAACGCGCGCGCTCAGATCAAGTGAAGGGTTGTTGCTGAAATTGAATCCTATCATTTAGCTTTAAAAGATGTCGTCCTCGTCCCCGTCCACCTCTCGCGGCACCGACTCCCGCTCGGCAGCAGACGAAGCGCTCACTCAAGACCAAGGAACGGCGCGCTCGTCAGGCACCGCTGAGCAGGGCACAGAGGTCGAAATGAGCGACTTTACCGCCAGCAACAACTCATCGCTGGTACAGACGCCGCAAGGCGAGGAGGAGGACGAGCTGTCGAGCCAGCAGCACCAGTCGGGCGAGCCGTCGAGCCAGCAGCACCAGTCGGACGAGGAGCATGAGCTCGAACGCAGGCGACGGAACGTTCGCTACGCCCACGGCGCGCACCTCTCCAACAACGAGTGTGACGACTACGTCATAGTACAAGACTTTATTTACACCATTCACGACGACGAACGCCGCGACCTCTTCGACGGCTTCGAGAGGGCAGGAGAGTCGAGGGAGCACATCGTGGGGGAGGCGGCGACGAGCATCATGGAGAAGGAGAGGGGGAAGCGTCGAGGGGATCAGGACGGGGAAGGAAACGAGGGGAGGTTGAAGATGTTGATGGACGTCGTGGAGAAGGAGGTGTTGAAGCAGCTGGAGTTGGAGTTGAGGAAGGAGAAGGAGAGGAAGAGGTGGGCGTTGTTTGCGTTGGCGATGGCGAACGGAGCGCTGCTGCTTTTGGGAGTGGTGATGGCGAAGACTGATGCCAACCATCATTTTTTGTTGGTTTTTGGCATCACTCTCTTCTTCGTGGTCACGCCTTGCTCCGCGCTGGTCCACACCGCAGAGCCTCCCCAGAGGATGAGGTGGCTATTGTGGTGCGAGACAGCGTTAAGCCAGAACTGGAGGAACCAGTGGAGGGGTCAGTGGAGGACTACGTACCGTAGGGTTTGGACGGAGGTGGACGAAGAAAGCTTTGTGCTGGAGGGAGGGTTGAGGGTGTCGGAGGCCGGAGTGCTGAGGTTTCAGACGCGTCGAGTGTGGTGGGTTGCGGGTGCGACGTTGGCAATCTCTTGCATCTTTTTAGGACTGTGGCTGGGTAGATACCATCAACCCATTCATTCACACACTCCCTCCCCTTCTTTGCACTAGGATCTTTCGTGTTATTCTTCTTTCGCATCTCCCTTTCCTCTCTCTATTTTATCCCTCCCTTTCTCCGCTAGCCTTCTCATAGACACTCTGTGGGCACACAGCTTTTAGATACCCTCAATTACAACTCATGATTTACTGCGCTTTTGGTTTTGTGTCACTTTCTCTATAAACAAGAGAAGCTGATCGGAGCGAGGCAAGAAAACGAGCGGACACGTATCCGCCAACGTGGACAGGTGACGCTGACACTCGGTTGACTCTCGGGGACCCAGCAAGACTCACGGGCTTCCTGCAGGCCTGGCTCAGCGGCAGTTGTATCATGTATATTTGAGAGCAAAATTTAGGAATTCAGCCTCCGGACAATAGGGCAACGCTTCGAATGGGGGCATGAAAGGAAAGCGGCACAAGAAAATGTGGAGAAAACCGGAAACGGTGTTTTGCGGCACGGTCTGTGGCAGTGATGTGAGTACTAGCAGGGATTCAAGCAACCCTCACGTACATGACTCTTTGGTCGCCGTCCACAAGCTATGGTCGCGGCGCCTTTCGTAACGTCCGAATTGGGCTTTGCTATACTCGAGAGACCAGGCGACGGTGTGCCATGCCCCTGCCCATTGAAAACCACGTCAGTCACCCCCTAAACTTAATACGTTGGCCAGACTGGATCTACCATGAACTTTGCTGATACGCTGTTCCAGGCGAAACAGGATGTTGAGCTCTAGCCACTCTTCCGCCGATAGCTCGGGACGCAGGTCCCCGCCAGCCTCTTCCTGTACTTTGGCAACATTGCCTCCCCAAACATCAACCTCCGCTGCATAGTTTTAAGGTCTTTTTTTGTGAACCTCAACAGAACCGCCATGAGCGCGAAGCAGGGTCTCCTGACCTTTCGCTCGAGGGTCAGGTACCTGTCCCCGTACCTCTTGACCACGCCATAAGCGCGCTCGTAGTCATCTCGGCTGGTGATAGTGAAGTGTTCGGTGATTGGGCGTGATAGGTAGTGCTCCTCAAATAGTAAGAGAAGTTGATACGTCCGAGGTGCAAAGATTTGGGTTCTGCGAACGCTGTCGTCGAGGTGGAGCTCGAGCTGGGGGCCGCTGCTGTTCTTGCTGGACGCGTCGAAGTAAACATTGAGGTATCCCGGCTCGTCGTGAATGCTGTCAAGAAGTAGGAACGCCATCGGGTCGGAGCGGCGGTAGGGAGTAGCGCGTGGGGAGCTGGGGAAGCGGTCCCTGAGAAGGCGGAGTCGGAACGGCGACTCGACTAGAGTGCTCGCGTTCGAGACGATGGACGCAGACGATGATTGAGTCATGCTGGTGCAGATCAAAAGGAAGACTATAAAGCTGGAGAAGTTTGTGCTGAGGCGGCCAGCGAGTGTTCCGTAGGAGCGTGAAGGTTGTGGTCTGCGGTCAACCCGAGCGCCTTGGACTCGCGAGCTCTCATTCCGTCACATCGAGGCTCTGAGAGACGGAACTCGCAGAAAGCTTCCCATCATTGTTACCCCCCAATCAAAGGAAAATTCAAGCCACTCAGCGACCTGGTGTGTTAAACTAGATTAATCCGAGATCAAAGCGATCCGACGTCGGGCACAGCCTCAGCACACGTGGCGCGACATTGACGACGTCCGGCGAAGCACTCCGCACCGAGGAAAGTCCACGCCAGATGGCCATCAAAACAATCTTCTACAAGTCTTCAAGCCTGAGCTCAGGCTATCATGGCGCTGCGTCTGCCCAGGCGACGACCTCGCCTCGCCTCTGACTTGGCCGTCGAGCGCCCAGTCTCCGAATGGACAAATGAACGACGTCCTCTTCATCCTGCTTGACCTTAGCAAAGACACTTTTCTCTGGCAAGAAGAACTCTGCACAGCATGTCGTGAACCTCAATGTGAGGAAGGCGAAGGGCCTGCTCGACGATCGACGACCTTCGTCCAAAACGAAACCGCTCGCAAGCGAATCCCTCCCCTTGAAAGTCCTTTTGAGCTTGTTTCCGCTCTTTCTTTCATCTTCAGCCTCAGACAACACTACTCCACAAAGACGCTCCCCAACGTCCTCCTCGCCTTGCTCAGCGTCCTCGCAACTCCCCACCCGACACCCCCCAGCACGACCCCAACATCCACGGCAAGGACCATGATGACCCCGACCATGAACCTCGGCGCAAACACTTTCCACACCATCAGGTGTCTCCTGAAGTACGCCGCCCAGAACGCGGCCGAGAGCGCCACGACAGCCTCGTAGGTCATGTACCCGACCCCTGCTCTGACCACGTGTCGGAGGACGATCGATGGCGGTTGGGTCTTCAGTGGTGGCGAGAGGTTCCAGAGGACGAAGAGAGGGACCGCGAGAGCGGTGAGGAAGTGAGAGGAGAGGGTGTTGAGGATTACGAGGGCGGGGGAGAAAGGGTAGACGAGGGTCGGGAATCCGATGAACGCTGTGGACCACTGGATGGTGGAGAGGGAGGCTTGATGGCCGGTCGTGAAGAAGGAAAGGTGAGAGAGGAGGGCGATGGTGGAGATTTGGAGGAACGTCGGTCCGGTGTGGGAGGGAGGAGGAGCGGGGACGTCCGAGTTGAGGAAGTCGGCGATGGTCGCGGAGGTGATCGAGGTGCGGAGGTGCTCGGCGTCGCGCTGGGAGTCAAAGATCTCGAGTAGGGAGAGAAGTACAACGACCTGCAACGCGAGGACGATCTGTGCTGGCGGAGAGTTGACGAGGAAGAGGAGCGAGAAAGCGCTCGCGATGAAAAGCAGGTACGTGGACCCGAGGGCGTTCGCGAAGCCGATAAACTCGACCTGGGTGCCCAGATCCCCTCCCTGCTTGTCCTTCACGACCGTCTTCTGCACCCTCAGGCACAACGGCGTCCACGCCCACACGATGCTCATGCTCGCGACTGAGCCGACGAGGACGATCCTCGCAAGGCCCGTCTTGAGTGCCGTCGCGAGCACGACGTTCCTCGCTCCCCACGCGGTCCCAACGATCGCTTGGTCGACAGCCCAGTAAGAAGTGGCGGTGAGAAGGAGACCTCTCACGAGGACGCTAAGGAAAAGCGGCGCAAGGCCCTCGTCCGAAGCCGAGATGGCGAGGAACGCTCGCATCACTGTCGGCAAGAACCACGCGGCGACGTAAGCCGCACCAAGGACAGCCCACGCTGTAGTCGAAGCCGGATCCTGGTGGAACGTCGCGTGACAGCGAGGGATCTGTTCCTCGCGACAGATGGTCGAGTACGCCATGAGGCGGATGCAGACGAGCGCGAGGAGGGAGAACCCGACGAGACGTTTGCGGAGGCGGGATTCGGGTGCAGCGAGGGAGGAGAGGAGGGTGTGGAGGAGGATTGTCGACAGAAAGAAGAGAACAATCGAGTCCTCAAAAACGGTGAACGAGTTGGAGGCGAAGAGCGCGGCGTGCGCAACGCGGGGGAGGAGGGAGACGAGCGAGCGGGGAGTCCACGTGGCGTTGAGGCCGTAAGCGCCAAGACGGGAGGTCGATGACGAGGGTGCGAGAAAAACGCCGACCTCAACTCCAAAAGCGACGGTGGCGAGGAACCAGAGCGGTCGGATCCCACCGATGCTCTTGAACGCACCAAGCAGCGCCAACCCTGCCGTCCCCCATGCCGCGAGAACTCCGCCTTCCACGCCCTGCCCAACGACGAACCTCGTTCCACTCCCGCTCCTCGCTTCAGCCCACAGCCTTACGGCAACCACCACCGAGCCCAACCACAAGCCCACTCCAGCGCCCATGAGGAGCGGATCGAACCTAGCCCAGACTTTCCTCGCCGCCTCCCTCGCGCGCCTGGCGTAGCCCCAGAACTTGGTCAAAGCCCTGAGCTCCATCGCGTCCTTGCTTTGCCCTGGTGCGTGCGCGCCGCGGTAAGCGGATTGTGCGAGGCCGAGGGTGAAGGCGAGTTCGGGCATGGCGGGGACGAGGTCGTCGCCCGCGCCTGAGGCGGTGTAGGTCTTGAGATAATGCTCGAGCTGGGAGGCTACGAGGAGGTGCGCTTGGAGGAGGGTCTGGATCGGCGAGAGGGATTCCTCGGGGCGTTTGGAAGGGGTAGCGTCGGCACCGCCTCGGGAGCCAAAGAGGCTACGTGGCGCTTTCTTCTTCTTCTCGGCGGCGGCGGAGTCTTTCGGGTTCGGGATAGGGGCGATGGGGAGGGCGGATCGTCGGAAGAAGAGTTCAGGAATGGGGACGCCGAGAGAGCCAAAGGGGATGGGCAGGCCGAGAAGGAGGGAGAGGGTCGGGACGAGGTCGACTTGGGAGATTGCGCGAGAGGGCGCGGTGAGGCCCTTGTCGGGCCAGGTGAGGAGCATGCGGTCTCCGAGGTCGTCTGAAGTGGCCGAGGTGGTGAAAAGGTCGACGAGTGGGTGGTCGGAAGGCGAGGGAGAGGCGGAAGAGAAGGAGGACCACGTGTAGGGTTTGCGGTGCCTGTCCTCGTACCACGTCTTGTCGACGATTTCGGCGCCCTTGGAGTAGATCCACACCGCTGCGTCGACCTCTTCCCTCGAGTCTCCACCGTGGTCGCCTCGCTGGGTCATGCCGTGGTCGCCCATGACGACGAGGAGCGTGTCGTCGTCGAGCCTCTGCACGACGTCCTCCAACAGCTGTTCCGTTTCACGGAGCTTGCGCGTCGTCTCGTTGTGCTCTGAGCCAAAGCGGTGGCCGGCGTGGTCGAGTCCGAGACCGTGAGCGATGAGGATGTCCCAGTCCTTGGTCTTGCTGTCCAGCTGGGCGAGGAGGCCCTCCCTGACCCCTGCGTCGACGGTGTCCAAGTCCTCGACGTTGAACGAGTCGTACGGCTGCGTCTGGTCATGCGTCCACACTCCCTCAGCGGAAGGAGGGAATACGTTTAACCAGGTGTCGTCTCCGACCATCCGCAAGCGCTTGCCGTGACGCTTGGCCTGAGCGAGCCAGTTGTCCTCGAGGATGCTCTCGCCGCCAAAGTTTGAGCCCGCATCGACGAAAGTCGGGAGTGAGCCGGTGGTGAGAGCTTTGAGGCGCTGGAGGGTGGTGGTGGGAGCGTCGGCGATGAAGTGGGCGAGGAACGAGTGCGTTGGGTGGGAGGTGGCCAGGGTCGACGGGAGCGGGACGAGGTTGTGGTGGTACGCAGAGGGCGCGAACGAGGGCAGGACAAAGTCGGCGCGGAGGGCGTCAACAATGACGAGCACGAGCTTCGAGTGTGTCGCTGGGAGGGTGCACGACGCATCGAGGTTCCCATCGCTCAAGAACGGGGAGCAGTCGTTGATGTCGGCGAGCGCGGTGCGGGAGAGGAGGAACCCGCGCGAAAAGACGGCCATCGCTGACAGGTGCAGGAACGCGACGACCGCGAGCGAGACGACAGCTGCCATCGGCGACGATACGGCGAACAGGGTGTGAATCCTTCGTCTGAGCCGGTACGCGGCCGGAGGAGGAGCGTCGGCCGAGCTCATCTTGGATCAAGCCTGCTCAAGTGGGGGACAGGAACAGTCAGCTCTCGTTCTCGTCGTCCTAGCTCCAGTTGCCATCAATATTTGCATGTAAACATATGGCTGTTTGCACTGTAGGAATGGGAGGGATGGAACAGAAACAAAACTCACCTTTGGAGCAGAGACCGAAGCAGGCGCGGGTTCGGAGATGGGAGGCGAACGTGTGCCGCCGTAGGCCGAGTCGAACGAGCTGAAGGTAGACGCTCTCGCTGGAGCTCGTGGTCCTTGTATCCCACCACGAGACACAGTCAAAAGTATAGAGAAATAGAGGGCGGCGTGGTGAGAATCCAAAGGCGCGCCTCGAAAGTGCCCGGCGTGACTTTGCGGCTTCGAGGCTTGGGCTCCGTCCACGACAGTCGACCACGAGCAGCGCCGGAGGGGTCGGGGGCATGATCTGATCTAACTTGTAGCCAGAATGTCGCTACTATCGGATCGGGAGTACGCGATCCACTCGTTACAGCTCAACTTTATCCGGCACGTCCTCCCCTCGCACGCGGTCCCCGACCCCGCGCGCTCGTCCACGACCTCGAATCCGTACAATCTCATCGCTTTCCCGCCATCGTCCTCTCTCTCTTCATCGCCATACATCCATCTCTCACAGGCGGATGACGACGCGCTCTGGCCCGAACTCGCCGCGGGGAGACACAGCCCGCCCTTGGGCACCGTCGTCGGCAGGGAGCACGGCACAAGGAGGGGGAGAGGGCTGCAGTACTCCCAGACTATCGGCAAAGGTGTTGGCGGAGCGGGCATGAGGGTCGACGGCAGGGGGAGGACGTGGAAGGGCAAGCGGGTGCTCGACACCACCGCCACTGAGGACGACAACTCGGCCAGTCAGGACAAGGACGACAGCACCGATGCTGAGAGGTGTGTTATTGTCTATCAATTCCTTTCACTACTTTGCTTGATAGCTAATTACGATTGACTGCAGACGAGGTCCAGCGTTCCCGCTCGCGCCTCCAGTCGTGATCCACTCGCCCGTCCGCACCCCTCAATCGTCCCACCCTCCCACCATCCGCCCAACTCCTCTCCAATCTCTTATCAAACCCGACCCGCCACCACCAATCCCACCAGCAGACCCAACCTCGCTCCTCGACACTGCGTCGCCCTCCCCTCTCTCCCCGCTTTCGACGAGCTCCACCTCTCCGGTTCGAGCACCACCATTACCCTCCACCTCCCTATCGTCTACTTCTTCACCAATCTCACCACTCGCACACTCTCTATCGCTCACAGCCTCCCACTCGCCCCTCTCTACCTCAACCCCGGCATCACCGCTCAACGCGGTCCCCGAGTCGCCTCTCTCCCCAGCCCTCTCCACTCCTACCTCCCTCCCGGACCAGGAGGAAGAGGACGACGACGCCGACTCAGGAGTGCTCGTCAACGCGACCTCAGCCTCAGCCTCGGAGACGGACTTGGGCGACCCAGGGATTCGGTTCGCCTCGGGGGAGAGTTCGGGCGTGAGCCTGTTTGGCAGCGTGGCCGTCCCGCTCAGCTTGGCCAGCAATGGCACTGGAGGCGTTGGAGTGAATGGAGGAGTAGGAGACACCGACTCGGCGCCGTCACTCGTCGCGCCTGCTTTTCCTAGCCCCGTCGCAGTGCAGGAAGAAGAACCCGCGTCAGCTGTACCAACTCAGCCAGCACCAGTACCGACGTTCCAGCTGCCACGAGGGATGCGTACAAGGGAACGAAGGAGAGTCAACATCAGTGCTGCGAGGGCTATGCTCGTCCCGCTCTCCGAAGCAGCCAACGAGGACGACCACTCGTCGCATGGCGGAATCGTTCCCACGCCTGCTCCAGCGAGCGTAGAAGCGGAGAAGGAGAAGGAGATGGTCAGTCGACCGAGGAGTAACACTGATCCGAACGGTGTTAGTGAGGAGAAAGTCGATGGTGCGAAAGCGAAGGGGGAAGAAGCGCGACCGAACAGGGCCACGTCGTCGCCGTCGCTGACGAGAAAGCACTCGGCGCCGTCGTTACTACCCTCCACAGAAGAGGATGATGCTGCAGCTACCGTCGCTCCACCACCTTCCACCGCCTCACCAGCACTCATCCCCCCACCAGCGGTCGCACCACTCCCGACCACCACACCGACCCCTACGCTCACCGTGCCCACCCCCTCTCCCCGCCAACCTCCCGCCCCATTCATAACCTTCACCCGCCGCTCACTCCCGCCCTCAACCAGTACCCCCGCTCCCCGCAAGTCCGCCCTCACCTCACTCCTCACCTCTTCCTCTTCCGCCCCTTCGAACCCCTACGCACCTCTCTACTCCTCTCTCGTCGCTCGCCCTTCAGCACCCGATGCTCTCCCCCTCTCACTCTTCTTCCCTCATTCCACTAAGCCCGGCGCTAGCACGAAGTTGAGAGTGGTGGTGAGGAGGGATGTGACGGTGGAGGAGGTTATTGGAGTGGGACTGCTGAGTTATTGGGAGGAGGATTGGGAACCGAAGTTGGAGCCAGGTGGGGAGGGAGAGGAGGAGGAGGAGACGGTGAAATGGAACTTGAGGATTGTGGAGGATGACGGAGAGGTGGATGAGGATTTCCCTGGTAAGCTTTGGGTCCGCTTCTATGAGGGAAAGAAGGGATGGGGACACGTGGTGTTTGTGGATGAGTGCGAGGGGGATGGTGCTGGGAGAAGAGAAAACAAGACAACAGCCCTTACTAACGTGCTATTTGTGTACACAGCTTTGGACAGGACGAGGGCGATCAAGGCGTTCTCGTTCAACATGTTTGCGATCGTCCAAGCGACCAATCAACAAGGTGCGTTCAGCTTTTCCTTTTTCTCCCGCCACGCTTCCGTCTCCAGGCTCTTACTGATGCCTTCTTTTTCTTTTCCTCTCTAACAGTCAAGGACAACAAAACGAAGCAAGCGTCGATCCAACGCCGGCCGTCGCGCGTTCTCGCGCCTCAGAAACGCTCCCCTGGCCCTCAAGCGACCGTCACCACCCCTCCACTCCCACTCCCTCCTCCCGCCGCCGTCGCCGCCGCGCTCAATCCCAACGGCCCAGCGAACGGCACCGGGAACAACCTCCTCCTTCCCGGCCAGCAAACCCTCGCTGTCCCTGGAGCCGCTGCAGGAACGGGAGTAGTCGACGCGTCGTTCAAGCCGAGCACGACGGGCGGCGTTTCGAGCTCGCTTGCAATTCCCGTCCTCCTCAAAGTCAGGCTACCTCCCGCACCTGGGGTGCAGGATATCGTGACAACCGTTCAGGTCCCAAACGATATGTATATGAGCGATGTACTTGGTGAGTTTTAACTCTTTTTGGAGGAAGAGGCGAGGAGGGAGGAGGAAAGCAAAGCTGACGTGTTTCCTTCGTGTCTCCAAAGACCACATCTGCAAAAAGCGAGGACCGGGGTTCGAGAATCCCAAAGAGTGGTCGCTTATCGTGCACCACAACGACATGGACATCGTCGTTCCGCTCGATCGGACCGTCGACAGCTTGAAGGAAGGCGATGGCGATAGCAGCCAGACGGGCATCATCCTCACGCTCGTAAGGAGGCCGCAAGTCCCAGCGTTGAAGGGCAAGCCGTCGATCGGGAATACAAATCCCAGTGGTGAGTGCTCTCCTTCTCTTCTTTCAACTAATTCGAGATGGTGACTGACGGCGGAGAACGGTCACAGCATCCATCTTCAAGCGTCTGAGCGAGCCGCCACAGCCCAAGTACCAGTCGGCGTCGGAGCTCAACTCGGCCGTCGCGTCGAGCCAGTACCAGAGATGGTTCGTGCAGCGCAAGCTGCCGATGCCAATGGGGAGGCATCCTCGGACAATTGCTATCGATGGAGATTAGTACGTTCCCCTTTTTTTTTTCTCGTTGGAGGAGTGGATCAGCGCTGACGTGTGTCTGGCACGCTCTCAGCATCCACTTCATGGCAACCGACAGTCGCGGGCACTTTGACGGCGGCAGAACCTCTAGCTTCCACATCTCCAACATCCACGAGTGCAAAGTATCTCGACGGGCGCCCAACTCGTTCAAACTGCTCGTGCAGAAGGATCGGGTCGACAAGAGGTACGATTTCGAGGCCGAGAGTCCGAAACAGGCGCAGGAGATTGTTGCGGCCGTGAAGGGGTTGATGGAGGGGTGGAAGAAAGGGAATATTTGAGAAGTAGTGTAGAGTTTGTGCTTTGGATTTGGATTTGGTAACACTTGTTGATACGCATTGTTTCGGAACTGTTCGATTCGTTGCGCCGATTGGCTTTGAGAGAAGGGGCCGACACAAATGCCACTTATATTCCGCATGTTTCCCATTGGTCGGTCCAGCCAACAATATATTAACTACCAGATCTGTTCCCACCTCCCTTCCTTCGACTCCGAGTCCTCCAGGGACCCTCCGCCCCCATTCCTCCTGGCCGCACTTGCCTGCGCCCACGCAGACGGCACCCAAGCCTGTCCCAACCCCAACCCTCTTCCCTCCCACTCGCCCTCCTCACTCCTACTCCCTACGGTCGAAAGCTCAAGCTCGAGCTTGAAGTCCAGCTTCTCGCTCTTGTCCACATCACCTCTCGGGCTCCTGGCCAGACCGGTTTCCCTCTCCGCTTTGGACCCCAGTACCGGACTGAGGGCCGCGAGGGTACGAGTGATGATGCTCCCGCTTCCGTTCGCTGAGCGATCGTCTCCATGGAGAGAAGAGAACCGAGGAGAGGGAAGAGAGAATGGTGAGAGTGCGGGGGATTTCGGGGATCCACGTCGCCCGATGGGCATGGAGAGTGAGGAGTGAGGGGCGGGACTCAGAGCCGGGCTGAGGGTTTGGCTGTAGCTCCCTCCGTACTGAGATGTCGGGATAGGGGAGGTGGAGGGAGCGAACTCCGTTTGCTCGGGTTGCGGCGAGGGAGAGAATGTTGCGGGGCGGCGGGACCGAGGGGAGGAGCGAGGAGCGGGAGGAGCGTCGCCACGTGGGCCTCGGAGAGAGAAGAAGGCGAAGGTGATGGAGGAGGTGAGCCCAGTTCCCACGAATGTCCTGCAGAACGGGATGCGTGGTGGTTAGTTGAGATGAAGGGGACTGAGAAGAGAAAGTGACGGACCATCCGACCCAGGGAACGAAGAGGTCGTTGACTGGAGAGACAGCAGCGATGTCAGTCAAAGCTTTGGTGAGGAGAGAATCTCAAAAACTAGTGGACATACCACTCTCGATGGAGATGGTGAACAAGTAAGAAAGGAACGTCAGGAGACTGAGCGCCATCAGCGTCGTGAGGATGAATTGGATCGTCTGTTCGGGTCACAAAACATGAGTGACCCTAACTTTGGTACATATGGCTTGGAGCAAACGCAATACTCACAATCGTCCAAAACATCCTCTCCGTTCGCGCCAGCGTCCTTTGCACTGCCCACGGAGAACCACGTCAGCCCTGACTTTCCACCATCCACCACCCAAAGGCGAGAGAGAGAGAGAGGAGAAGCTCACGATCCCGCAACTGTCCCGCCGATTTGCTCGTCGCGACCTTCTTCCCCTTGCCTCCCAACTTTGGCGACTTTGATTGCTCAGAAGATTCCGACGCCGTGTCCGAGTCGTCGCTTTTCGGGTCTCGGCTGGCGGCGAAAGAGCCACGGCGGTGGGCGCGAGGCGGGTAAGCGACGGTCGTGAGAGGTACTGAATTGCCTTCGACAACAATGGTAAACTCGGGCTTGGCGTTCGTGGTGTCGTCTTGACCGTCGGTGGTGACGACTACAACGAGAGCGTGTTAGCGCGCTGCCTCAGTACTGATACAGCAATGGAAAGTTCAGGACTCACTGTCGTCAAGGACTTTGAGCGAGTTGATGGACCGCTCAAAAGCACACTTCCTAGTGTGGAGCGTCGAGATCAAGCGAATGGCAGCGGGGACGTAGGCCTGTCAAAAAAGCCAAGGACACACATCAGCCCACGTGTCGCGCGCCTGAACGACGAAAATTCCACTCACGCAGATCCAAAGCACGAGGAAAAAGAGGTACACCCCGGCGAGCGCATAGTACTCGTGCAAGAACCTCTCCTTCAACTCTACCATCTTCTCGTAATCCGGCAGCAGGACCGCAAGCCCCGCCAGGCCCTGCCCTCCCTTCTCAGCCTCATCCACCAACCCCAGGAGATCGCGCACCGTCGCCATCTCCTGGCGGTGAGTGAAGGACATGATGATCGTTGGTGGGATGGTGGCGAGGATGAAGAGAGCGAGGATGAGGGACATGAGGTACGTCGTGAGTTTGCCGTGGCGGGTCACGCGGGTGGGACGACCGGAGGAGAGGAACTTGAGTGACGTGGAGGGGGCGAGGGTCGTGGCCCAGACGGTGAAGTGGAAGGCGACACCTGTCGTTGGAGTGCGGTGTTAAAAATTGTTTGTGAGGGTGAGGAGATTGTAGACGTACCGAGTGGGATGAAGGACAGCATGAGAAAGACGAACGCCGCCTCGGTGGGGTGCGACTTGAACGAGTCTGCCGGAGGCGGTCAGAGTCAGCACAAATCCCTTCTTTCAATTCAAGGCGTTGTGAGCTCACAAGTAGGAGTGACGATTAATACAAAGAACGAGTACAGCATGAAACACAACTGCGTGACCTGGTGACCGACGTTCATCAGCCCGGCGCTCTCTCGTTCGACACCCGTAGTCTCAAGAAGAGAAAACAACTCACGATGGCAGTGTTGGGCCTCACCAGCCCATTATCCTCCTTCGCGAACAGCCACCCAGTCTTCCTCCAGTACCTCGCAACGACACCGAAGATCGAGAGCACCATGACCCTAGATCCCACACACCACATCAGCACCGCCATTTGTTCAGGATCAAGAGAACAGAAACTCACAAAGCATGCGCAACGAACAAGCACCACACTTCGATTTTGAACGCGCTCGAAGGCTCGGGGAAGGCGTTGTTGTTGATGAGGGTGCGGACTTGGCTGAAGATGTCTTCGGCGCCGGAGGAAAGGTCGAGGGAGGAGATGAGGCCTGCCAGGGCCGTTGTCGAGCTCATGCTTCGATGGGTTTGGGTGTGGAGAAGATGATAGCAGAGAAGTGTGTGTCCCTTGGCCAGAAGGGAGCTTTGTTGGAGCCTGCGAAACAAAGAAAGAGGCGACGGAAGCCGGGAGTGGTGTGGTGGCGGCGGTGCTCGCGCGCGCGAGGAAAGAGACGCAAAAATGTACAACGAGTCAAAGTAACGAGAGAGGAGGAGGAGGAGGGGAAGAGGAAGGATCTTCGAGCAGGAGGAGCAGACGAGTTGGAAGGGATGCCCCAGCGAGAACGGACGAGGATCAGGGCCGCGAAGAACGCAGGCGTGCGTCGCTTGTCTAGGCTTCGGGAAGTACGCGCCGAATGGGAAGGTGTACCTGGCTTCCCTTGTCGGGAGCCACTACTACGTGTCAATTCTGACCAGTGGGCTTGGTTGAGTCTGAGTAGACAATAGATCTGTAGCCTTTGTCTGCAACCCCGCTGATTCGCGAGCGAGAGCAAGCACTACACGTGTCTCCGCTGGCAGTCCGCCCTCCTCGCGCTCCCTCTTTTCTCCCGTACCTCCGCGCCCTTGCTCAAGCAGACTACATCCAGAACAGCAGCAACAGACTCCCGAGTTCTGAGAAAGAAGAACCGACAGAGACTCGGTGGGCCCAGCGAGCAGGTGTCTCGCTGCCCAGTCGAGCCAAACGTGTCTCACACCGAGCCGGAAGAGGGAGGACGGGGGGTGAGACTCGGGACCCGCTGCTGCTCCCTCTGCTGGCCGCTCGGGATCGAGCCCCTGTGTCTGAGAACTGGTTTGTGGATATCACGAGTCGTGTGAGCTGGCAAACGGAGAGAGAAGAACGAGGAGAGAGGGGGCCGGAGGGCGCGACGGATGCGAGTCGAGGTCCGCGGACTTGAGGGATTTTTTTTTTTTTTTTTTGGTTGTTTGGGCGCGAGGTGTCGGTTGTTTTGGCGCCTCCTCTCGCGCTACTCGACGACCCGTCTGTCACTGGCTTGCTGAGCTTGTTGAGTTGGTGCTCGACAGCAAACATGACGGAAGGCTGGATGACAGAGGCTGGACAGGCAGGCAGCAGTTGCGGTCTCGTCCTCTCATCCATCCGACAATTTGATTATCGCCACGTGCCCAACCTCATGGGGGACCTGAAGCGTTGCCGAAGCAAAGAAAGAATAGAGAGAAAAAAAGTGGTAGATAGTGGATGACAACAACTGCAAAAAAAACATGCGATAGACCACAACAAAAACTAGAAGCGACTCGAAGACAACCACGCCGCTCAACAGCTGCAGCAGACCACCTCCCTGAGGTGGCTCCCCTCCCTGACCTTCCCTCCCCTCCTCACGATCGTAGCCCTGTCCCTCAGAGGACACACAATCTTGTTCCTCCTGATCATCGACGCCTCGATGCACAGACACAACAGCTCGGCCGGGTTCGCGACGTGTCGGATTGGCTGGCGCGGTGCGGCGGGAGTGAGGTCGTACTGGAGGGACTTGGTCGCTCGGAGGGTCGGCGAAGGAGGAGGAGCTTGCTCAGAGGCAAGTGGTGGGGGAGGTCCGTACATCCACGAAGGGTCGACGATGACCTTGGTCGTCGCTTGCGCCCGGCGGGACTGGTTGCGACTTATTAGCCGGGGGAGACGGTGGGAGGCGTCGGAGGGAGCGGAGGGGGGAGGAGGAGAAAGGAGGAGGTCGTGCAAGTTGTCCTCGTCGTGGTAGTCGAGGGCGGCGGGGGACTTGCCGGCGTGGCGAACGGACGGAGAAAAGTACCCGACCGCGCTCGGAAATCGTTCCGCGTCGACGTCGTCGTCGTCCTCAAGTTCGTCGCTCGACGTCGATGCGGTCGAGGATGGTGGTGACAGGGGAGGAACAGACAAAGTATCGCTCAGGTCCTCCTCCTCCTCCTCGTCATCCTCGCTACTCGGTGGTGCGGGACCGAACAATCCCGCCGTCCGACCGGCCTTCTGCCACACGGGCGGACCCATCACCGCCGCACAACAACACTCGTCCTCGCGGCCGTCCTTGTTCAAACTGGAATACGATGGCCACTCCTGCTGGTGCTCGATCCACTCCTCCTGACGAGTCGGCGACTGTGCCCGTCTCCCGCCTGTTCGCGAGGACGCGAGCATACGCGGGCGGCGGTCGAGCACCGGCCGAACGAGTTCAGACGACGGCATGTGGTGGTGTGTCGAGGTGCTGGGCACTGGCGAGCGGCGGGAGCTACCCATCGTCGCTTGTTGCTTGGTCGTACAGATAGAAAGGACTTGTTGATGGGGGTGATGGAGGAAAGAAAGAGAGAAAAAAGACGGGCGGCGGAGGCGCATCCGCTCGTGTGCCTCCTCAGGCGTGCGGTTGCGCGGTTGTACCTGAAGAGGGGGGCGCGGAGCCGCCGCCGGCGGACAAACAGCGGCAGCGGTCGAAATCTCGCCCGCGCCGTCCTTTTCTCTTTCGGAGCCAATCAATTCAATAGTGTCCCTTTGTTCCGATTCATTATTGTTGCCTGGCCTGACAAGTTCCCTCCCCTCCCTCCCCTGCCAGTCCTCAGACGACAAACACCTTCACCGCCTTCCACAGCCGCAGGAAAAAGAGGAGCTGAGGTGAGCGCGTGGCGGATGGCTTTCCTCCTTCGCGACGCACGCGCGGAACGGGACCGAGGCTGGCCTTCACTTCCGTCCCTCGCTGTGATCACGCGTGAGCGAGCGAGGTCGTCAAATGGCGAGAGTCGTCGGTCTCACAACAAATCGATCCAGGTTGTCATGGCTGTGGGTGAAAAACAGGTTGTATTTGCGAAAAGAAGAACAATTGCGACGAATGAACAGGGCACTACAGAAAGAGGAAACAAGGGAGGCGAGGGGAGCAGCGTAAAGCGGGAAAAGCAAGGTGTAGAGGAAACGTATTTATGTGAACAGAAAGCTGTCGACCTAGGCCTGACGGGTAAGGGCCACAAACTCGTCTGGCACCTGCCACCCATGAGTCTCGGCGGCCCTCTTGAACCCAGCGATCGCTGTCAATTGAACACGTGGTCAGGTCAGTCGTCGGATTGGCAATCAACGCAACAGTCGAGACCTCAGCGGCTCACCTTCGGACATCGAGTAGGGCTGGTCCCAGTTCGAGGCGAGACGAGCAGGCTTCGGTTCGAGGTTCGAGCTGGGTACGCAACGGCGCGATATCAAATCAGTACTCGCGCGCAGATGGGTCGAGGCCAGCCGTCACCCCCTCGTCTCAAACCTCAGACGACGAGCACAAAGGGCCAGAAAGTCGATGCTATAACTCACATGGCCATCCTAATCTGAAGCAAGATCGAGGCGATGTTGTACGCGGGGTTCCATCCACTCGCCGTGAGGAGATCCATGCCTACGCCGCGTTTCCTGGTCAGCTAGAGTCTCGCGAATGTCCAAAAATGAAATGGAGACGACAGATGGATCCTCCCCCCGTTACATGTCTGTTTTGAATTGTATTAAAAAAAATTAGCGCCCGCAGGAGACGACACGTGGCCGCGCGTCTGCGGGCAGAAGAGAAATTACTCACCCGCCACCACCTGTCATCACGGAGACGAAAGATCAGTCTCCTCGAAAGAACCACAGCGCTCATCAGTCATCACTCACCTTGGATGAACGGAAGGAAGCGAGGGTAGACGAGACGGAAGAACGGCGGCGAGAACGGGAACGACTCGGGGAACCTGATCTCGAAGAGCAACGACGTCACGTTCTTCGCAACCATGTCTCTGCAGAAAGTCCATTAGATCAAACCCATTGACGAGAAACGAGGCAGCTCACTTGACAAGGGGAAGCGTGGGATCCAACGAGCCACGAGGGATCTCGAGAATCCAGGTGAAGATCGAGTCGTTGGAGCGCTCCTGCATCACCAGAGTCAGCAACAATCTTCAACAGTCAGAAAAAGGGGAAAACCACGCACGAGATCCAAGTAGAACCCAGCCTTGGTCGGTCCGACCTTCTCCTGCTCCGCAATGATGTTGTTGACCTCGAGCGTGATGTTGCGCACCGCTCCAGCGTTCGGACGAGCCGGCGGCGGCAGCACCCTCACGAAGCTCAAAATGTTTTCACCGCACGGAACGAACGTGTCCTTCTCCTTGGCGACTGGTGCCGCCGCCGCTTCGACACGCGACGAGGAGGGACCGACACCGCGACGGGTCTTGGACTTGGGAGCGTCGGTGATGACGATCGAGGGTTCCTTGAGGAGCTCGGTGTCGGAGAGGTTGAGCTCGTCGTTGGCCGCGGCGAGCTTCTCGTTCATGGCCTTGAGTTTCGGCAACAAGTCGGGGAAGATGAGGCTCTGGAAACGGGTTGAGCGAGCTTCCCTCGTCTGTGACACGTGTTGGAAACGACAAAGCGAAGCAGTACTTACGGCGCTGTTGAGCGTGATGGGGTGCGCTCGATCGAGAGGGATGGGAGTGGTGAGCTGGTTGGGGTTCGCTCCGACGTTCTCGTCCGCTGACGTCGTCTCGGCGGGCTGGTAGTTGTAAGAAGCACCGCGCTGGATGATGAGGTAACGACATTGGATCCAGTCGACCTTGTCGACGACAAAGTAAGGGTTTTGAGAGCTAGTTGAGAAGACCGTTAAAAATAGTCCTTGCAAAAAGACACTCGAAGACGACTCACACGAACTGCGACGGCGAATTTACGATTTCGCCTATGTCGCAAGGTGGGTGGTGAGCCAAGCCAAAAGTCACCAGCAAAAACAACCGTCGTGCTCACAGATGGCAGCAAGTTTCCCGACTCCAAACTCGGCATTCTTCCACGTCGAGTTGGCGTAGGCGGCGTAGTGGCTCAAACTCACTTCTCCTTGCTTGGCGACTAAAAACCAACCAAAGTCAGCGCTGAGCGAGGGAAGCTTGGAAAGGCAACGAACAGTACACTCCATGACCGTAAGCACGTCCGTTGATCTAACAAGGGCGCAAAATCAGTTGACGATCAAGAACCAGACGAACGAACCCTGCGACCTACCGTCTCCTTGAAGTGAAGACCCTCGCGAAGGCTAGGAAAACGAGACCGCGTCAGCGCCGCTTGTTCTTCTGATAGGTTTGAAAACATGCCACCGACATGCTGTGCCACTGTAAATTGAGAAACTTAGCATTCGCTTCTAACGACAGTATCCCACGAAAGAAAGAGCTCACGTTCTTCACCGCCGATCCATGCCAAGCGTATAACGTCGGGAACGTCCTCGCGTTGGCGTTACTGCAGCCAGCCAGTCAAACGTCAATCAGCTGAGCTCCAACCTACTCCCAATAACGTCGTCAACGCACCTGACCTGAACAGCCTTCACGTTCTCAGCAAGAAGGTGTTCTTTGGCCGGCGAGCCGACGACGAGGCGGAACTGGCGGTACGACTTGGGGATCCCTTGGATGAGCTCGTCCTCGTCCTCGATCTGCTTGAGGTACGACGTGTTGGAAGCGACGATCCAGCTGTGGAACCAGAACAGAAACTCAAATCAATCAGCAACTGTGCCTCAAGCTTGAGAAGGAAGGGCAAAGAAGCCCACCGAAGGAGCTTCCAAGCCGAGTTGCTGATCGCTCCTCCACGCATGTCGGCGAGCTTGCGGTTCCGACGCAGTTGCTTGTCGTTGTCCGTGAGGTCGTCTCCATCAAGCCACGCCTTCATCTCCGGCACTGGCGGGAGTTCCATGCTGCAGCAAAACCACGTCCCATCAGCGTTCAGCTTCAAAGAAAGAAATCGAAACTCCAGGAAACCATGCCAACTCACATCATCCCGGCGACACCCGCATTCCTCGCCGCGACATCCAACGAATCAAACTCGACCGTCGGATCCCCCTTCTTCCAAGCCACACTCGGGACTTTTGGCACTTCCAGCGAAAGGCCCTGAGGCTGCATCTCGGGCTTCATCGCGTTCTCCTTGGCGCTGGCGTAGGCGAGCTGGATGAGGAGGTCGACGGCGGGCGCGTTCGTCTTGATCTCGTGTTCGAGGGAGGGGCCCAATCCGAGGGAAATGAGTTGAAAGAGACAGAGTTGCGAGTCGCAGACGAACGGCTTGAGCGCGACGATCTCGGTGTTGATTTTCCTGGAGCAGATCGGGGGAGAAGGGGTCAGCGAGGACGAGTTGATAAAGCTCAAGGACGGAAGACTGACTTGAGGCAGATGAGGCAGTGTCGAGGGCACATGACGAAACGACGGATGAGGTAGGAGAACGCCACCAAAGGGTAATTGTTGGCCAGCGTCGTCGAAGCCTTCTTGCCCATCGGATCGTTGGGAAGCTACGTGGCATCACCAACAATCATCAGCACCTCAAGTTTGATTGGTAGATACTAGACTGATTATCAGAACGAACCACGTAAGATCCAGCGATGCTCTCCTCGTCCTTGTCTGCAGCTCTGCACGCCTTCTTGTCGATCGACTGACCGGCCTTGCCAGGAGTGAGACCTAAATCAAAAGATCACCTTTTAAAGAACA
The DNA here is from genome assembly GCA_024364755.1 of Pseudohyphozyma bogoriensis. Classification (NCBI taxonomy): domain Eukaryota; kingdom Fungi; phylum Basidiomycota; class Microbotryomycetes; family Chrysozymaceae; genus Pseudohyphozyma; species Pseudohyphozyma bogoriensis. Next base: position 62,200 of record JALBUQ010000045.1, read on the forward strand.
CTCAATGAAGATTTATCAAGGGAGTTGACTCACAATGCAGCTCCGCTCCAGCCCAGCCGAGGTTCTTGTTGCTCCTGCGAGTGAGAAGGATCTCCTGGAACTTGTCCGTGAACAGCGAATCGAGAGGCTTGCTGAGCGAGATGGCGTCAAAGTCGTTTTCTGCATCAACCAACATACTCCATCAGTCAATTCTGCCAAAAAAAAGGGGGGAAAACGGAACCCAAAAAACGCACTGGTATACGTGTTGGCGCTATGCGAACGGAACGCGGCCGCGATCGCCTCTTTCGACGGCTTGTACTTTGGCGAAAGACCGACCCTGAACTTGACGTCTCCACGCGTGCCGTTGTCCGGGTCGACGGGGTAGCGACTGCCAAAGTTCATGAGGAGGACGAGGTAGCGGACTTCGCCGGTGATGAGGTCCGAGTCCCAGGCTTGGAGCGCTCGGAGAGGGACGCCGAGGGTGTTGACCTGCGAACATGTCGGGAATGGTTGTTGGAAGAGATTGGAGGGGGAGAGGGGGAGGATGGAGAGGTCAGTCCGACGCTTTGGTTCATCGGAGAGGCGATTCAGGCTGACTGCAAAAACGCACCTTCTTCGAGACGGAAACGACGTTGTCGAGCTCCGAGACACGAGTGTAGCCAGGACGGAATCCAGCAGCGATGAGGTCCTTGAAGTCACTGATGGCGCGCAACGATGCAAAGAAAACCGGACAAGTCAGCCAGGCCACGTCACGTGCACGTAAAGCAACGGGTTCAGAGTCAGAAACCACGCACCTTCTCAACGCGGCCGTGAACGCTGGCAGGTGGCCAGTCGAGGAGGATCCGATGCCAAACAGGTCATCGTCGTACTCGTACTCTTCCTCGTCCGTCTCCTCCTGGGTATGTTGACTCTGCTGGCTAACTGTGGGGTACGGCGAAGGCTGAGCGAGGATGATGCGGGTGATGAGGTATTGGATCACTCCTTCCAGCGAGCGATCGGCTTGTGGTGGCAGACTGTGATCAAAGGAAAAAAGAGCAAGTTAGCCAACGAGAACGTTCCAAGAGCGTGCGCTCGTCAGGAGGCGAACTCGGAGTTGGGCAAGGCAGGAGCAGCTAGCAAAACTCACGACGCAACCTCGGCGAGGACCTCCTCGACATCGGGACCAATCTCAGACTCGGCGTAGCAGAGCATCTGGTGGGAGGATGGGTAGCCGGCGTGCTCGGGGACCATGAGGACGAGGCGCAGGCCCCTCTTGTACGCGGGGTGGACGAGCGTGAACTGGACGCTCTCGTCGCCTTGCGGCTCAAAGTCTGCTCTCGCACGAGGTCAGCTTGTAGTAGGTCTAGTAATCAAGTGGAACGCACTCTTGACGAGCTCGCCGGAAGGGCTGCCGTGCCTCGCACACAACGCCTCGACGTCGGCGAGGTACAGCTTCCTGCTGCTCAGCTTGCCCTTTGGTGGGCCCGTCGGCTCGGGAGGCGGGAGCTGCTCGTCGTCTGAATCGTCGATGATGATCGTCTGGGTCGCTTGCTGCTGCCCCTCCTCGTCGTCGGCATCCATCGCGTCGTCTCGCTCGCCTCCTCGCGCGTCGTGGTGCTCCTCCTGGTCGTCGTCGTCAAAGTCCTCGTACTCGAACAGTTGGTCGTCGTCGTCGTCCGAAGCGTCGAGGTTGTTCATGTCCGAGTCGTACACGGGTTTCTGGCGGGACGAGGACTGGGGCGAGGCACTGTCGGCGCGGCCTCGCTTCGCGGGCGTGCTGCTCATCAACGGGGGCGGGGAGGTGGGTGGGTGGGTGGCTGAGGTGGGTGCTGCTCCTCCTTGTTGCCGAAGAGATGAAGGCGGGCAAAGGTGCGAATCAAAGTGGACACAGGTTCGAAAGAGATGCAGAGCCAAAGAGGCAAACGGTTCCTTTGCAGAGGCGGACCCGGCGCCCGCCAGACTCAGGGTTCCACAGTGGCGTACCGGTACTTTTTCGAGGTGACGTGTCATCCTGTCATGCTGTCCTGACTCAGTCTTATACGATTCCCGAGCAAACTGTCCTGTACCGACTGGGTACTTTGTTGAGACGCACACGTCCATGTTCGCAAGAGGTACGTCGCGACGCGTGGCGCTCACTGGTGCGCCGCTCGCCAAAACAATAACAAAACTCACGATTCCGATCGTGGATCAGATCGACAATGATGGTTTGCTTGTACATTTGCTTTCACACAGTAAAATTACACTAGTTCGACCAAAAAAACCAACAGTCTCGACTCTTGAAGACCCAAAGACGCAGGCGTGGAGGCCTTCTGCCTGCGCGAAGTCCAGGCTTGCCCTCTGCCTTCAACGCCCAACCTCCCACCTGCGCCCTCTCTTCCTCCCGCACAACTCTCGCAGGGATGATCCTGGACGAAGACCCCGAGACGGGCGAGTACCAACGCCCGGACCACGCCCACCCGCTCCGGTCCCTCTTCCCTGCCTCCGCGTCGGCGTCGACCATGTCGCTCAGCAGCTTCCCGCCCCGCCCTCCCCCCTCGGACCACTCCTTCTCCCCCGCCCTGCCGAACCTGTACACCACTCACTCGCAACAACAAGAACACTTGTTGCCGTACTCGTTCAGCCGGAGTGGGGCGAGCGAGGCGTATGGTCCGAGTAGCGGAGGGGTTCATGCGTTCGGCGAGAGGGGCAACTGGTTCGACAGTGGTCCGGGGAGGGGCAAGTGGAGGTTGGTCTGGATCGGGGTCGGAATCTTCTTCCTCTACTTGCTGTGAGTTTCGCTTTTTGGTGTTTCTGTGTGGGAGCGAGCAACGGGGGGACGGGGGGGGGGGGGGGGGGACGCAAGATTGAACGCACGCACGATGACCGGCGGAGTCGGTGTGGTCTTGAAGCTGGGAGGAATACCCACCACAATCACCCTTTCCCTACATACCATCGTCACCCCAACCCGCGCCCACTCGCTCCCACCCAGCCATCAAAAGTTCACGCGCTGACCTTCCTCCTCTCGACTCACTTCCCCTCCCCTTCCCGTCCACACAGACACGGCCAATTCTTCCGACGCCGAGGCAGCGGACCTCCACCCTGGGCTCACCACCACTTCAACCCGAACCACCCGTTCCCACCACCACCACCTTTCTCTCTCGACCCGTCCCAACCTCGCCCTCCTCCCTCTGCACCGCAACCGCCACCACTACCGCCTCCTCCGATCGAGCCAAACAACAATAAATGGATCGACCTCGATACGGGACCTCAGGGCGAGGTCAAACCACGGGTGGAGGAGGTTCAATAGAGGAGGGGTGCTCGACTCATTTGGAACTTGCCCTTCTCTTGACTGTTGTAGCCCCCCGCTCATCATATCCTCGCCGTTTGTACAATCAAATGTATCAGTCCCTTTCGCATCACCTTCACAACAAATACCTCGCATTCGAACCACCAGAAAAAGACACTCAGTCTAAACAAGTCTATCTTTTCTGACTACCACCCCAACCCCTCTAAAGCATTAAACAGCACCTGGTTACTCGCCGCGACTTTGTCCCAATCCGCATGCGCACTCCGGCAATACCGCGTCGTCGTGACATCCGGTCGCGTCGTCCCCGCCATATGACTGAAATCCCAAAAAACGACGTTCCCTTCTTCACCTGGAGGCGTGTAGCGCAGGACGACTTCCTTTGTCGCCGTGTTGAAGAAATGCGAGCGCGTGGCAGACCACGCTCGTCGGTTCGTGGGTTCGGATGCGCCTAGACGAAAGAGAAAAGGAGTGGAATCCTGTGAGTGAGGCTGAAGGAGGGGAAAAGGAAACGGAGAGCCGAAGAACAGAAGAAAGAACGGCCCACGTACAGCACAACAACGGGCTGAGCATAAACACCTTGGGCACCCGCGGGTACGCCTGAAACACGCCCTTGACGAGGTCCACGACATCCTTCTTGAACGTCCGGACATCGCCATGCATCATGTTGTCGTGAATCGGGAACCCTATGCCGAGGAAATCTGGCGTCGGCATGTCGGGAGGTGGACGAGCGAGGTTCGGAGAGAGGGACGAAGGTGGGAGGGAGGAGGGCCAGAGGAAGTGTTTGAGAGGGAGGTCGGGGTTCGGGACTTGCCAGCCCGAAGTAAAGAGGAGTGAGAGCTGTGTGTCGATTGTCCGCTCAGTATTCGCTCGCCTTCACGTGGAAAGCAACACCCCGTCCACTCACCTTCGTCTGATCCCCAAACACCCCCGTCACCGGGACGTCCTTGTACATCCTATCGAAATCCACTCCCACCACATCCTTCATCCCCCTGTCCTCGCACCAGCACTGCGTCCAGTCCTTCCACTTGACGCCCCAAGGCGGCGTCCGACCGCGACAGAACGCCCCCCGGGAAGCAACGTCCTTGAACGCGCGGCGCCAGAACGAGTCGCCGAACACGTGCAGGTTCTTGTGGGAGAGCATCGAGATTTGGCGGGGGTAAGGGATTGGGTGGAGTCGGCAGTAGTCGGCTGGAAGGAAGTTTGTTGTGGGTAAGAGAAGGGGCGAAAGAATGACACGTCAGCGTCTGTCGTTCGAAGGGCTGGAAGAGAGGAGAAGGCTCACGAGTGAAGACCCAGCCTTCTGAGTCTACCAACGACTTTCCGTACTCCGTATTCATCTGGGGTTTCCGCCATCTTCCTATCGAGGAGTCGATCTTGGGGCCGGCCCGAGAGTAACACGGAGGGAGGGACGCGGGTTCCGAGTTGCCCGTGACGGTGAGAAAGCGGTTCGAGACTTGGAGCGAGATGTTGGCAAAGTTCTTTGAGACGGGCTGCGCATGGATTGGTGTCAGCTGGCGTGCTCAGGGGGACAGACCGGAACACGCCACGTAAGTACCTCGCTGATCCATTTGTAGTTCCGGTAGTCGATCTCTCCTGATACTCGGTATACTCCAGGATGTAGGAGTACCACAGGGGAGGAGTAGACGACTGCAGATCCCGACTGGCCAATCGTAGTGAGCGGCGTGATGGTGATCCAAGTCGTGTTGGACCGGAAGAAGACGTGGAGATCGTCGGGCCCGTAGCCTGGGAGCGGAGCGTCGGCGAAGGTAAAGTCTGGGTCGATTTGAGGGACCTGGTGGCTTTGTGAATCAGCTCTTGCAGAGAGAGAATTTGGGAGCGAGACGAAAGGACGCACGATGGCCACGACACAAAGCGAGACGGGCCCCTCGACCCTCGTATCCTGCACGACCGTCCCCCCTCTGAACAAATAGACTTTGGGCCTCCTTGGATCCCTCTCCCTCCAAGCCAACTCCATCAGCGTATCCTGCTCTACCTCCTCGCACTCCTTACTCCCCGGCCTCGTCCTAGGCTTCGCTTCCAGCTCGTCCTTGGTCACTCGGATCCTCTCGAGGTCGAGGGGTGGTCCGGTGGGGAGTGGGAAAGTCGATTCGGTTTCAATAGGGATGGTGGAGGAAGAAGAGAAGTAGAGGTAGAGGGAGGCGACGGCGAGCAAGGCGATCAAGGGGCGGAGGTTCTCGCGTACTCGGCGCGGGAGGCGGACCGCCATGCTTGTCGATGCGGATCCGTGCAGGAGCAGGCGGAGGAGGAAGGAGCTGTGGAAGGTTGTGGGTGACGGTGAGATAAGCTGGTGGTGATTTGGCGAGCTTGGATGATCGTGAGGGTCGTGTCGAGGGTGCTCGTGTTGACCGAGTTGAGCTCCTTGTGGCGCAGGCCGGCAACCGTCAGTTCAGCCTGCGATAGTCCTTCTGAAAGCAGCCTTACCAGTTTGGATGTAAATCAGACTAATCCGGTTCTTCTCTCGTTCGTGCTCGAGCTCGTTGGTTGCCGATCAAGGCGGGAAGGAGGTCGTGCTCAAGCGAGCTTTCGTCCCGAGCAGCTCAGACGTCGTCCAGAATCGTCGTACCTCGCGAACCCGACTCAGTCCTCTCGTCCAGCACCGAATTTTGCGGTTACAAAAATGGTGTAAGAAATAGAAGGAGAGTTGAAGCGAGAACTGGGTGGGATTTCCATGTCCCGATCGCCTGGCCGAATGCGGGCAGCGGGCGCGCTGCGACGAAAGGCAAGCTTGCTTTCCCTGGAGCCGTTCAGAGCCAGGCGCGGCCAGGACCCAGCAGCACCCCGACGTCGAGGGCAGCCAGTCGCGAGCAGGAGCAGCTGCCACGCCAGGCCACAACAGCGCCCGTCCTCCGTCCCACGACCTCCGGCGCCCGCGACGTCCCCGCCGGTCCTCGTGCTCGTCTGACCCCGCCGCGTAGCTGTCAACAAACGCCAGCGAGCTCATCGCGTCAGGCCGCACGTTCTCGTTCACGGAGGTGTGTTGTCTACCTGTTATTGAGAGGATGGGGCTGTGGATTTGCGCGAAAGAGGGCATCAGGGCGGGGGCGATGGCCAGCGATGCGCGACCGACGGCGGCGGGATGGAGCGGGCAGCATGTATTGACCCTCGCGACTCTCTCTATCGCGCACAGTCGGCGTCTAGTCAGGTCAAGACTTAAGGACGGTTGGATCGCTGTACTTTCCTTCGAGGTCCGTCGCGGTTTTCTTCTTGCAGTGCCTAGGATGGGCAGCGCTGGAGCGCGCACGGGATCAACAAACGCCGATCCATCGACATCCGCTAAGGCGTAGCGGGCCTCAAGGGCATGCTGGAGATGGAGTTTGAAGGGATGCCAAAGGAGGGTACTGTGTCGCGACACGAGGGGAGCCAGTCTGCTCGTGACTTAGCCTCAGCACCGCGTACCGTCGCGCTTCAAGGACCGGCGCAGGTGTTGACGAGTTTCGTCTGCGTTATTTCTGCAGGTCACGACCCATCAGGACGCTACACCTCCCCTTTGCCAGGAGGTAAGCTTCCCACTCTCCCTCTCCTCGGTTCGTCTCCTCCGTTTGCCCCGATACCCGACCGTCGCGCTCATCCATTCCACACTTAGCAATGCCGCCCCGCCAACGCTCCGGGCCTCCGAACCCGAATCAGCAGAACCAAGGTCAAATCCCTCAGCAACAACAAGGCCAGCAAGGTGGCGGCGGTGGAGGAGGGCAGCTCCAGCCCGCTCAGCTGGCGGCGCTGCAAGAGTATATTCGACAGCAGAAAGCTCAGGGAGGTGGAGATGCGACGCCGCAGATGATTCAGAATTGGATCGCGGTGAATAGAGGAAACTTGAATCTCGGTGGCGATCAGAGTACGTGTCATGCGTTTTCCGAGCGGCGAGATGGAAGCAGGGGAGCTGATCCCGGCGTTTTGGTGGGTCAGACCGCATGGTCCAGCAGCAGCAGCAGCAGCAACAGCAGAACCAACAAAGTCACGATCAGCACCAGATGATGCTCGCAGCTCAGGTATGTTGATTAACACCTGTTTCGACGCGATAAAACACGCGCGCTGACCCGATCAACAATTCGGCGGTGCACTTCGCCTCTCCAGCGCGCTCAAATGGCTCAGCAGCAAGCCGCCCAACAGGCCCACGCCCAGGCTCAGGCAGCTCAGCTACAGCAACAGCAGCAGCAACAACAACAGCAACACCAGACGCAACCGAATCTCGACCAGATCATCAACCACCTCTTCCCTCCTCAGTACGCGGGGAACCCGCAAGCCGGCGCGACGCACCTCAACAACGTTCTCTTTCCTCCCGGCACCAACTCGAATGGCACGGCGATGCTGCAGCAGGTCATGGTGCTGGCTCAGCATCACAGTCTCTCCCCAGAACAGATGGCGCTCTTCAGGGTTCGTTCATTTGTTTTTGGGGGTTGTTAGCAGGGGCTGATCAACGTGTCCTCAGAATGTGATCGCGGCAAGACAGCAGAACCAAGGTTTGCTTTTGTCAAGTTATGAATCAGCTCGGAACACCTTCTGATTCTCTTCAACCAGTTCAAAATCACCCACCGATGGGCACCCCTCCGATCCAGCAACCTCAATTCACCGCCGCCCAACAACAAGTCCTCAACCAGGCGCAACTCGCCGCTCACCAGCAACAACTTCAAGCTCAACAGCTCTCTCAAGCACACGCCGCGATACAGAACCAGGCGCACGCCCAACTCGCGCAACAGCAGATGAACGGCGGGATGCAGTTCCAGCAGCCGGCGCAGGCCGCTCAGAACTCGAAGGCAAGCGAGGCGATGGCGCAGTTGCAGAAGAGGGTCACTCAGCTGGAGACTCTCCTCACGCGGCCGGACCTGACGGACGAGGGACGCGTCAAGGCGAACCAGGTGCGTCGTCAATTTCCCTTCATTGTTTGCCGGAGTCGCGGGCGCTGACGTATCCCCCTGCAGGAGCTCGAGCTCGCGAAGAATGGTCTCCAGCGAGTCGTCAAGCAATACATTGCGACTCATTCGGCCCCCAACGTCCAAGCTCTCAATAACGGCTCCGTCGACCTCCAGCAAGCCCAGCGAGCCGCCATGGCCCAGCGCGAAGCCGACCTCAAGGCTCGCGCGATGCTCCAACAGCAACAGGCGGCGCTCCAGGGCCAGAACCAGGCCCAGTACCGAACTGGAAGTCCCGCTCAGTACCCTCAAGGTCTCCCTGGGGGACCGATCCAGCCGCCTCCGCCGCCGGGCATGCGACCGTCGCCGTCGCTCGGACAGATGGCCCTCCCGACGAACTCGAACGCCGGCTCGCCGGCCGTTGGGGGCAGTCCGGCCGACTCGTCGAAGATCAAGGCTGGTCAGCAACCTTCGGCGGCGATGAAGAAGGGGTTGTCGAAGAAGGCGCAACAGCTCGCTGATGCGGCGGGTCAGGCGGCGACGGCGGCGAACGCTGCTGCCGGAGGAGCTCAGGGCGGTCAGAACCAGCTCCAGCAGGCTCAGGCGCAGGCGGCGCTGTTGGCTCAGGCTCAAGGAGCGAGCTTGGCGGCAGCTCAGGCTCAGCTCGTAGCTACCCAGCAAGCCGCTCAGCAACAAGGCACCATCGCGCCGAACGTTCCTCCCACGCAAGCAGGCCACGTCACTCAACCGCCGCCGCCCGTCGCAGTTCCTCCGACCTACCTCCCCGCATCCACCGTCACTACTTCCCAATCTATCACTCCGAACCTCTCGATTCCACCACCGACGCCAGAACCCTTCCCTGCACCACGGCCGACGCTTTCGTCGGGACTCGCCAACTCGCCAATTGTGTCGACACCGGCGTTGATCAAGCCTTTCGGGTTAGATGCTCAGCATGTGAAGAGTGCGTTGGGAGGTGGCGGGCTGGTGCAGAGGAAAGAGGTGGATGGTGGGGTCCAGGATGCGGTGGAGGAGGCATCGAAGGGGAGGACGAGCAACAAGCGGAAAATCCGGGAGTTGGTCGAGAGCGTGGACCCGGAGGAAAAGCTGAACGATGAGGTTGAGGATGTGAGTTATGCTTTGTTCTGACGCGAGCGTCGGACGTGCCAGCTGACGACGAACGGCGGCGACAGCTGTTGTTGGAGCTCGCCGACGAGTTTATCGACTCTGTCACGAGGTTTGCGTGTCAGCTGGCCAAGCACCGCAAGTCGGATAAGCTTGAGGCCAAAGACCTCTCGCTGCATCTTGGTGCGTCGAGGTCTCTTTCTTTTAGTGAGGAAGACGACTAACACGTGTACATACGCTCCGCCAGAACGAAGCTACGCCATCAAAGTACCAGGGTTCGCGCCAGAAGAGACGCGGCAAAGCCAAACGAGAAGACTCAATCTTCCAACAAGCTATCTAGGAAGGGTCAACGCTGTGGTATGTCTCTTTCGCTTTCGCCCACGCCCGCTCCGAGCTGATCGACTGGGCGTGAACGCAGCGGGAGGCCAGCAAACGATCGTAAAAACAAGAGAGTGTCGCAGCACAGTTAATTGGTACCCCATGTTGTAGCCTCTGTAAAACTGTTGGTCTATGAACATGCTATCTTATCAATACTTTCGAGTCGAGGCTCGACGGAATGACGTGTCCAATCTCTCTCAGTTGCACAGCTAATACTTCTCCGCCATGACTGTGAAAAAAAGGTGACGTGGGAAAAGGTTAGGGACTGCACGACCAACGTGAACCAAGACAGCGGTCGACTCACTCAAAGTGACCAGCGAGGTCCAGCCAGTGAAGGGGTGACTAGAAACAGAACCGTCAGTATCATTTCGGGTGGACCACCAGCGAGAGACCCAACCTTCTCTTTCCCTCTCCGCTGATCGGATCGTACTGCTCCCACACGTAGCCCGTCCTCTCATACTCCTATTAACGTTCAGTAGATCAAACGTCAATGAAAGCTCGGAAAAGCTACTGAACGCAAGCACACGGACCTTGTAAACGTTGTTAATGACGTTCTGTCTCAACTCGGCGTAGATCTCGCCCGCGCGAACCTGGTTCGGTCCTGGCTCCGCCGCATAGATCTGCATTCTCTTCCGCATCAGCCTCCTCCGCAACCAACCCACCAAAAGCTCAAATAGACGCACCTTATACAGACTGCTCAGCGCCATGTAGTTCATCTGGATCCAAATCGGTCCGCGCCAGTAGTTCTCGCCTTGGCCGAAGTAAGGGTCGGACTTGGAGAGACTTCGGATGCCGTAAGGCGACCAGAGGTGGTCGGGCGAGCGGATCATGTCAAGGATTGGACCGAGGTGGGCGGAGTCGGGAGGGAGGAGACCGAGGAGGAAGGGGAAGAGCGAGATGTAGCCCTTGTGGCAGACGTGGAAGCTCTCGTCTGAGCGTTAGGGAAGAGGGACATCATCGACGACTGAAGAGTCTCAGTAGAGAGACTGTGCCACGCACCATCCTCGTCGACACTAGCATCACAGTACATCTGCTCCTCCTCGCTCCAGTGAAGATCTGCCAAGCAAGAAAACCACGTCAGCGCCTCACTCCTCCACCCACAACGGATGCAAGTCGCTCACCCTCGATGTTGCCCACAATATCCTCGTACTTGGCCTTGAACTCCAACAGATCATCTTCCTCCCCCAGGAACTCTGCAATCTCCCCCATCGTCTTACTGAAGAATCCCATCCACGAGATCAGATCCAAGTGCAGCTCGCCGAAATGCGGAGGCCTCGCCCTAGGGTAATCGTCCAACCCACTCGTGAGGACGTGATCCTGCGTCCTTCCTCTCCACCTGTAAGCCTCAGTCCTGCTCCCAGCTTTCCTTCCCCACTCTTTGATCTGTCCGCGTTGGGTCTCGCCGAACCACTCGAAATGGCGCTTGAACTTGGTGTAGATGGCGCGGAGGTAGTGACCTGCGAGGGCGGGCTCGGTGACGTGGAAAGAGCCAATCACTTCAGCCGGAAGAGCGTCGGTGATGGAGGTGTGGACGGCGGAGGCGCCTTCGAGGGAGGAGATGGTGAGGCCGGCGGCGCGAAGTCGTTCAATGTAGGCCGTGACGGCCATGGCGAGAGTCGGGGGGTTGGCGTAAGAAGGGTATTGCGTCTGGAATTCTTGGGGGACCTGCAAATGCCAAACATAGTTTAGCAACGGGCTCAACAAAGAGAAGAGAGGGAGTGACCGACCTTGCTACGAGCCTCCTCGCCAAGGATCTGCTCACGGGCGACCCAACCATCTTCATCAATGAGGTTGACCCAATCCTTGAGGATCTCCAAGCTCAGATCATTATCCCAAGCACCGATCACGAGCAAGTGGAAGCCCTCGTCCCTGCGTGCCACCAACGTTCATCGCCACGTCAGCGTCCTCTCTCACCAGTCCGAGCCCGCCATGAACCGGAACGCACCAGTAGAATCCCCTCGGGAAGAAGCTCCTGCTAGGCGTGGCGGTAAACAGCACCCTCGGATCCGTCATCTCAGGCTTCGGCTCCCTCCCTTGAACGTCCTCGTCATCCCACTCGTGCGCGAAGTTGCGGTCGATGATCGAGCTGCCGACGAAGTAACCGATTCCACCGACCAGGTTCGAGGTGATGGATTCGGCGAAGGCGATCTGGGAAGGGCTGAAGTTGTCCTGGAGGTTCGGGAAGGTGCGAGCGAAGCGGTCGTGGAAGAGTGCGGACGAGGCCGCAAGACCGGCCGTAAGAGTCGCGCCTGTGCGGAAAGTTGGTCAGCGCCAAGAAGTAAATGCTTGACACAGTTGATAGCTTACTGTCGAGAGTCGAAGGCGTGGCAGCGGAGTCGAAGTAGATGTCGAGCTCAAACTTGCCCTCGTACGTTTTCTGGAAACCGTACAAGGTCGCTCCGTACCTCACCTCGTTCGGCAAAGCGAAGAGGATGGCAGGATCTGGCGGACTAGAGCCCTTGTAAGCCTCGACCACGGATTGGACGTTGGTCAAGAACGAGTTCATGAGGATGTCTGTGAAGCCGGAGAGCGTTTAGTTTGACGTTGACGTGTTCGGTTTGAAGGAGGAAATGGACGGACTCTTCGCCTGCCAGATGTTGCCAGCCGGGACGGGGGCACCGTAGAATTGTGTACGGTCGAGACGTTCTCCGAAGTCTTCAGCGTGGGGTCCAGGGCTGAGCGGGCCATTGTTGGGGCCTAAACGACGTCGCATCAAAATCAGCTGCGATGACAGTCGCTATGAAGAAGAAAACGCACCATCGACAATCCTCAAGGTGAATTCTCCCAACCCCTGAGCTGATCCCTTGAGCTTGACGACGCCCTCGAGACCCTGTTCGTCGGCTTTCGGTCAGCATGTACTCAGTCACCAGCTGGCACCGCGCAACGCACCTCCTCGTCCTCCTCGTTATCGAGCTCCAAGTACCCTAGAGGACCGTCGTTTCCGAAGTAGTTGACCAAGGTGACCCTCGAACCCTTGACTGCCGCACGACAGCCTCACGTCAGCAACCCCACCACAGCCTCGTCCAAACGCCAACAGGCAAGCTAGTAACGCACCTGGATCCAGCGGCTGTCCCTTAATCCTCATTCCCCAGCTACCACCTATTCCGCAATTGGGCCTGATCAGCTTTCCGTCCCTTCTAAAGACAGCTCCACAGCTCGAACGAAACTCACCAGCATCCCCACCTGGGATCTTCAAGAACTCGATCCTCAGCTCGACGTTGTTGGCGGCATCCTTGATAACTTCGATAGCTCCACTTCTGCCGTCGTGTTCCGTGAAGGTGTAGCTCTCGAGGCCGTCGCCTTGGTCGCAAGCGTGTCGTGCGCCTGGGGGACGGAAAGTCACGAACGTGTTAGCTCCGCCGGGGAATCGCTCGTCGCTGGCCCGTCGCGCCTTGTAGACCCTATTCCCTGCTCCAAATGTCTTCATACTAGCTTTCACACACGTTGCCTCGAGTTCCCGCCCACAACTCGGCTTGTTCCACCCGCCAACCCGCACGTCCGCTCGCACACGATCAGGCAACAGGAACGCAAACTCACGAGCGTACGACTGATAGTCCTGAGCGCCCCACCACATCAGGCCCGTCATCAAGCTGTTGGGCACTCTCGGTCTGAGCCCAAAGTAGAGGTTCGGCCTGTACGTGCCCCACAGGCTGCTCTGGTTCGCCGCGAACGCGTGCGAGGCAAAGTCGCTGCTCAGCTCCGCCGAGGCAAGGCCGGCAGAGGCCAGTAGGGCGAGCGAGGACGTCAAGCCCAACTTCATTTCTTGATGAAAGAAGTGGGACGAGGTGGTGCAAGAGTTGGACGGTGCGCAACCCTCATGCGGCGCGACCTCGGTGCTGCTGCCCCGACTTGTCCATTTCCGCGGACTATGCCGGCGGGCACGCCGACCCTCCTCTACTTTTGCTCGCCAGCTACAATCATGCACGAGTTTGTTTCGATTCAAGTCATCACTCCTACGTCGGTCGACCTCTTCGTTCTCTGAAACCCTTCCCGGCCACGTTGCTCTCAGCCGATGAGTGTCCGTCGCATGCGAGCAACGGTCGGCAGCGCGACTAAAGAAGCAGTCGGAGCATTCTCACCAGCATATTGAGCAACTCTCTCAAGCCGTACATGAATGTGTTTAACGGTGGCAGCTATCATGGTCCTGACGGTCGATGCGGGCGTGTTGACTGCGGGCATGGCGCAGGCAGTCGGGCGAACGTTGGCCGAGGCGAGAAGGACTGTGTAAAGTGTGTTTGTTGAGAAGGTGACTAGAAGTATGGGCAGAAGCAGAAGCGCTAGGGTGGCTCGAGCTCAGACTATTGACCGAACGGTCTATTGCGAGCCTCTTGGACGAACGTCGTCGAGGGGACACGACGGCAACACTGAGCGTCGGTTGGTCCGGCCTTCCCCTCATTTCGGATTCCACAAGTCAAAATTTTTTGAAAGAAGAAGACACGGACGAAGCTCGAACGATCGCGAAGCGATGCGAAGGCTTTCATCGCCCCCCAATAGCTCAGCTCGCGTGCATGCTTTTGCGGATGCTCTTTCGACCGTTAAGGACAGGGTCCTCCATGTTGTGATACTCGGATGGTCCCCTTCCCCTCCCTCGTTCGAAGTAACATACATCATCGGGCTGAGCGAGGATATCTTGCTCACGATGGACGAGGCACGACACAGCTCTGAATTACGGCGTCAAGAATAAATGCTGCCCTGACCTTGAATTGCAAATATATGAGGTTCTGAGCGCAAAGGTTGTCGAAGAACGTTAGCAGCCGCTTTTAAGACGGCTACCATCACGCCTCCGCGCTCGAAGACCCGGTTGACGTGTTCACCGACGGGAGAACAGGTTGGTAAAGTCGCCTCGAGGGAAGCTCTGGAGGTGGCGCAGTCGCAATATCTGTCGGGTCTTCTTGTGGAAGAAATAGATGAATGCAATGCACCACTGTCACGACAGGTACTCTCAGCGTGCAACGTGAGACGAAGGGAGAGGGGAGAACATACAAAGTCTTTTCATCCCTGCGCAGAGCCTGTCGTCGTTGAGGGACCTAAGAGCACAGGGGCAAGCTCTTGGATGCATTTCCATTTTGAGGGCGAGAAATCTCCACGTTACTGTGAGCCACAGTGAGTAGATTTTCACAGTAAGAGCACAAAGGAGCGAGAAGACACACGGCCGATACAAGTGATGTGGTTCTCGAGCCGCATGAGTAACTTGAGCTCAAGCACCTTGTTGTAGGAATACTCTTTGAGAAGCGTGTCCTCCAGACGGAAGTAAAAGTCTCGCAAAACGTGCTTGTTCCCTTGCTTCCACTGTTGTCGAAGCAGTAGAACTTCCCCCCGAGATAGCTCCAGGTATTCCATGATGAGCGCTATCGCAGGTGTTAATACACGCCTGTTGAGATCAGACTGAGCCTTTCTGTGCTCTTTCAGAGCTCGGTAGCACCAAGCCCACTGTCGCGCAGACGTTGGCTCTGGAGGCGCTAAGCAACGGTGAGGGTACCGCCGGGTGTCCACAACGGGGTATTTATGGATAATAGAACTGTATATGCTGTAAAGCTTCGTGATCCGTGGCGAGTGGACTTCAGTCGTAGGAAGACCTTGAGGAGTCGGGCCATCGAGCTGACATACTAACGGGCCCTTCTGAACGCTGAAACCTTTGCTCCAGGCATTGTAGCCGGCAGGGAAGTAAGCAATGAGCGAGGTAGATGTGGTCACACTGTTGATAGCTGGAGATAGCAGGTTTGAGCTGCCTTCTTCGTGTGGCACGCGGACGACAGTCGGAGGTTCGACTAGCGTAGTCAAGCTCGAGACGATGGATATGGCGGATGATTGAGACATAGTACGAGAGAGTGGCCTCAAGAAAGAAGGCCAGGTTGATGTAAAGTGAGTTGGAAGGAAAGAGGAGAACGCTGAGACGTCTGCCGGCGGACGGTCGCACCGCTGCCGTCACTTGGAAAATCGGAGCTTGTTGACCGAGGCTCTGCATGTAGAGGAGTTCCGCCTCAATGCTCCAACTCTTCCTACTGAGAGCAAGGGAGCTTCACCCTCATTCACGTTGGTGTGAATACTAGGCGTTGGGCCAGAAAACCCGAGATGAGAGCGGCCTAATTCAAGCGCAGCCTTCGTGCACGTGGCGGAATTGACGACGTCCGGAGAGGTACTTTACACTAAGAAAAGCGGATACTTGGAACGTTCCTTCAAAAAAACACAACTTACCAAAACAAACACCAAAACGTGCTTATTCATCTGCTCGTTCGTACCAAGACACAAGGACGGGTAGGCAACACGAGAGGGTGCAAATGCAAATCATGCGGGAGCTACGAACCAAAGTGAGAGAAGGAGCGTAAATCGAGGAAGAAGAGGAGAAAGAGGGAGAAGAGGGAGAAGACGTGTAAAGAAGGTGTGTCAAAAGTAGTGGTCAAAAAAGTATCCAATCAGGGTGACCAAAATAATCCAATGGATCGTAACCAAAATTATACAAAGAAGCAACTCGTGCTCCTCCACCTCACTGGCGCTCCAAACTCGCACCTCCCCAACATACCTGCCCTTCGTCCCCTTCCTCCTCCCTCGCAACACCCACAGCGTCTCCATGACAAGGAGGATGCCGCCGCAAGCTGCACCGAACCTCCATGTCCCCTTCGGACTCCAATCCCTCCTCCTAAGCGCAGCCCAGAGCGTAAGCCCAGCTTTGAGAAGCACCGCAAGTCCTCGTACGAGCTCGACGTTGGACTTCGCGTTCCCCACGCTCGCCAATCTCGTCCCTTCCCATTCGGTCCATACCGCTCCCACCGCCCTCCTCAACACCTGCTCCTCTCCTTGACTCCTAACCCATGCCTGCTCTCCACCACTCTGCTCGATCCTCATCTCCATCTCGCGGATCGCCTGTAGTGCGAACTGGACGGCGTTGTCCTCCTCGACCTCGCCCTTCGGGTACCGCGACCAAAACTCGCCGTAGTGTTCCCGTCGTCTCCAAAGGCTGAGAGAGGGCTTCCGAGTCAATACGTTGTCGAAAAAGTGTCGAGCGAGAGTGAGCGACCTGTCGTAAACGTCGGTAGGTCCGGCGATGGTGAGAATGTGGGAGGGGAGAAGGGCGGAGCGGGCGTGGCGCGAGAGGAGGTCGGAGGATGCATTCTGGCGACGGCAGATCCCATTGTTTGAACGAGCTAAATGAACACAGTTGATCTCAGCAACGATCCCCGACTTGATCTGAGCACGCGCGTTGAGTGATTCGTGAGCGGTGGGCAGCACGCTCCAA
Source organism: Pseudohyphozyma bogoriensis (assembly GCA_024364755.1). Classification (NCBI taxonomy): domain Eukaryota; kingdom Fungi; phylum Basidiomycota; class Microbotryomycetes; family Chrysozymaceae; genus Pseudohyphozyma; species Pseudohyphozyma bogoriensis. Next base: position 79,046 of record JALBUQ010000045.1, read on the forward strand.
ACCACACGGATGGGCGGCGAGCCGGTGTGGGACTGAGCAGCAAAAACTCACTGGGCGACAGGAGAGCTAAACGTCAATTACGAGGGTGGTGTGGAGGAAGATGAAGGACGAGCGAGGGAGGAGCGCGACGAGCGATGGCGGTTCGAGCGATTCGAAGCGAGGTGGTGTGGAGCGGAGGCGAGGTTGAGGTCGTGTGGTGCGGTAGGTGCGAGTTTGTGCGAGTTTATGCGTATTTGGGAGGATGTGATGAAAGGTGTGTGCGGTTGAAGGAAGGAGAAGGAACGAATCGTCAGCAAAGTCTGGCTCAGCGCGAGATCGAGGGCTGCCTCCGCCTGGACTTCCTCGTCCTCCAAGTCTCGCACGTTTGCCTTGATTCACCACCATCACCACGAGCACCATCCAATCATCCACCTCGACCAATCTCAGCTTCGACCCATCCCCATCGACCCTCCCAAACGCCCGCGAGAGCTCGAAAAAACAACTCATAGAAAGGTCGCCGCTGTCGCCTCGTTCAGCGAGACGACAGCAACCGACGACGACGACGGCGGCGAGACGACAGTCCAGAGCACAGGTCAGCAAGAAAGAACCAGAGCAGAAACAGTCACCAGTAGCCCCAAGCAGAACGACGACGACAGCGAGACGAGTGCGAGAGCGTGGTCCTGTTGTTTGGCGAAGCACCAACCACCGACGTCGTCAGCTAGCTGCTCCTTCCTTCTGCTTCGGCGACAAACTCGCGCTCGGGAATGGATATCTTACGCACCAGGAAAGCTCCAAATTGCGGCCATCGAGCGTCGCAAAGCCACTGCGTTCGCTCGCACTGCTGAGGGCCGTCGCTTCGTCGACGCGAACGAGACGACGATGGGAGGTGTCGTGGCGAGGTGGAGTAAAGATTGGCGAAAAATTCTGGTGGTGTTGGAAAGAATGGTGTAAAAAGTGAGTGGTCAAGAATCAACGAAGGTGGCGGCGGCTGACCCTGAACACGCCTTTGTCCGTCTGCAGCTTGACCCCTCGGCGCGTCGACGTGGCCCAGGCTCGCCCAAGTCAGGGGGCCAACCCTCGCCCTTCCTTTCCTTTCGACACTACCTCAAAACAACCATCACTTTCGCCACTGTCTGTGAAAAGGACAACCGTCAGCTCACAAAACTCGCCGAGTTATGTCGACTTACGATCTCCCTCGACGCCCCTCCTTTCTCGCTCCTGCACGACGACGAACGACCTCCCGCGGCGACACTGCTGCTTCTGTCGCGACTGCCGGCTCTGGCCGCGTGGAAGACTCCGTGAAGAGTCTACTATCTATCAATTGTTGGCCAAAGGGTCAAAGATCAGCGCCTTTCGAGCAATCAGCTCGCGGCTGGGATCCGCTGTTGATGCTTCTGCTCGGACGAAGCGTTGACGAACGACGACGTACCAGCTTCCTACCAGCTCCTCACAGCTAGCTCTGTTTTCCTTCTAAATTAATCTGCTTCGTACTCCTCCTCTCGTCTTGCCGCCGCCGCGATCGCTCGAGCGCCAATCTGCGCGATGTCGGATCATATCAAATCGCGCTTCCTGCTCTCTTCTGAAGGTGAGCACTCTCATAGCAGCCAGAAGAAAGTAATCTGATGTAAGTGAAAGCGTCAGCAGCACCTCCACGACCCGAAGAAGCAATGGCTCACGTCAACATTCCGCGCCACCCCTCCCTCTTCCCCCCAATCCACCTTCCCACGTCCCCAACATCAGCATACACCCACACGACTCACTCCTTAACTTCCTCCTCAACCACCGCCAGCTCACAACCGCCGATCGCCGGTCGTACGGTGCGAGGAGGAGCGCTGGTGTCGGTGGATCATCGTCAAACTTGGTGGCCTGGGCCACGCACGAGGTTGAGCTCCCTGATGTCGGTAGTGGAGGACGGAAATACATGCGCCCATGCGTGTTGACTATGTCGAAGCACGATGGAGGCCGATGAGCGGTATTGCGAGCGAGTGGGGAGTCGAGGAACAACATGCTTCCCAGAGCTTCGCGCGCGTCGGAGGCGGCTGGCGAGCTTGAGCCGCAAATAGGCGCGCGGTGAGGATAAACGCATAATAAAAGTTGCTGAAGCCAAAGATTTTAGCTGCTCTTCAATATTATCGCGGGTGCTCGAAACCGCCAGAGTGTATCTTGGACCTGCGAGGATAAAGGCGACGGTTATCGCGAGAGTCGGCTTTGGTTGCGGGTGAGGATGTACTTCAATTGCCTTTCCTGATTCACTGTTCCATACTTCACTGAATGAAGGCTTTGCTAGGCGCGATAAAGCTGTCGGAGATGAATCAACCGAGTGATTTCGGCCGTGATGACGTGGGGTTGTTTATTTCGCTCCTCTCCGATGAAGCTGGGCCTCAATGGAGTGGGTCTTATAGCGATCAAATGAGCCTTTACCTACAAGCTCTGCCTTGTGCTGGGATAACCGTGTGACGTTTCCCACGACCACACGGTGCGGCGCAAAAAGAACAGCTCAACGCTCAAACGCATTCACATCTCGACCCAAATTGCAATCACGTTTCTTTTGTATAGTATCTCTACTTCTTCTCTTTCCCCACCATCTCCAAACACCACGGCACAACCCCTCCCAACACCCTCCTCTTCTCCTCCATATCTCCCTCCGCAGTCGTATCGAACCCATGTTCGCCATCAAACTCCACCAACTTTGCATCCACTCCCTTCCCTTTCAACACTTGCACGAAACTCCGACTCTCAGTCACCGGCACAGCTGAATCCTGCGTCCCATGCACGACCATCGTTGGCGGGAACGTCGAGTCCGCGACGAGCTGAGGGAAGAGGTATCTGCTCTTCTCTGGGATCGCCGAGCCGCGCTCCGATTCAGGGAGAGATTTGAGTTTTGCCGAGAGCCCATCTTCGCCGGTGAGGACGTCGACGAGCGTGCCCATTTGGTAGAGGTACCACACGTAGACGAGGCGAGGGTCGTCGCAGTTGATGGGCGAGGTGGCGCAGTGCGTCGCTGTTGAGGGGAGGTCGCAGAACGCTTTGAAAGGAGAGTTGGAGGTGAAGAGTGGGATGTCGTAGGGGAGTGACTGGGAGGAATGGACGGGTTAGAATCAGGGACGAGGTGCGGAGGGATGGGAAGGGAACCTACGTCGGCGCCGTTGTAGTACCGGTCTGTCAGGTAGTCTCCGCCCATGGGGTAGATCGGCACCAAAGCCTTTGGTTTCGGCTCGGCGTACAGTCCCTGCAAGACCAACACCAATCCACACACCACGCCACGTCAGCTTCTCTATTGCGCCTCACTTCTCTTCGATCCTCCCTTCGCATCGCCGAGGAAAAGTCTGCCAGCTCACAGCAAGATACGTCAAGTACCCTCCCGCCGAACTCCCACTAACTACGATTCTCTTCGGGTCGATGTTCTGCCCTCCATCTCCGAGCTTGGGGTTCAGCTCGTTCGCGATCCACGCGACACAGTCCTTGACGTCCTCGACTATGTCGTGTCCACTCGCAGGGTGGAACAGGGAGTACTCTGCACTGATGACACAGAATCCTGCGTCTAGTCCGTCCTCTGCGAATCGCAAGATCAAGCTTCAATCAGCACCATCCCTCCGCAAGCAACAAAGCAATGGAACCGCAACTGCAGGAAACTCACTCAACAACCACTTCGGAAACCAACCATTGTTCTCCCTCTCACCACTACACAGTCCCCCACCATGGAAATACAGCAGCACGGGCAGCGCGTGGTCCTCCGCTTCCCCGGGAGCAGGCTTGGTCGGCGCAGAGGAGAACGAAGCGGCGGCGAGGATCTGGCGAGAGAGCGAGGCAACGAGAGAGAACTTCGTGACGTCGGGGAGGTACACGTCGAGTTTGTAGGAGGTTTGGCGGTGTCGCTTGTAGACGAACGTTTGGACTGTGTGGTGTGCCGACATGGTGGGGAGGCGGAGGGTGGGTCGAGAAGCAGGCAGGCGGAGATGAATGTAGGAAGAAGTGTAGGAAAGTATAGAGCAAGTTGCCGAGCTGAAAGTAGACGAATATCGTTCGTGCGAACGAATGGACGCGGGCAGAGAGGCGCGCCACCCCGAATCCTCGGACCAAATGACGCGCCGCTGGCCGGATCAAACGGCTTTAAAGCTGACGTGGTCCTTAAGTCCTCTCTCACCCGCCTTTTCTCTCCACTCACAACCTCAAACAAGCAAAGAGTGCATCACACTCATATTCAATTCGCAACTTTCTTCTCCGACCCTTTCAATCACCCCCGAACGCGCTGTGTCGACACTTCCCTCGCTCAGATCTTGGAATCCATCCTCACTCCCATACTATCCTTCACCTTGATCCCCAACCTCTTCATCTTCTCCATCTCGACCCTCTCGTTCGAGATCTTCCTCAACTCCTCCAACTGCGAGCGGTTGAGGTACGACTCTTGTTCAACGGGCGCGCGCTTGTGCGATTGTCGGACCGCTGCGGTGAGGGTGAGAAGCAGGAGAACGTGAGTCAGAAAAATAGAGAACGAGACAGAAAGTGGTGCTCACCGGCCAGGTCCTTCTCTGGGTCGTAAGCGTCATCGACACCCGCCAACGTCTCTCCGCTCCTGATGGCGGCCATCCGCTTTTCGTGGTTCTCGATCGAGTAGTACTTTGGATTCGAGAACGTTGCCGTGTTGTAAAGTTCCATGAACTCTTTGTTGAAAAGCGCCTTCTCGGCAGTTTTGCTGAGCGTCTCGGGGTTGAGCATCTTCTCCTCGACGAGCCACGCGCGGAACTCTTGGTCTTTCGTATAGATGTCTGTCGAGGTACAATTGTCAGGGAGTCGTTCAAAGAAGAAAGCAAGCAAATCGATGGAGTAGTAATGGAAATGGGACAGGAAGGCGAAAGTGGGGAGGAAGGAGAGAGGGGAACACGAGCACGCACCAGATTCAGCGATGATGCCGTACTTGCCCCACTCGACCACGGCAAGTCCCTTCTTCTTTCGCTCCTTCTACGAGTGTCAAACATACTTCATCAGTCTCCCAATCTCGTCCCCAAGGTTAAGGAAACGAAGCCTCACCCTCTCTTTCTTGTCCTTCTTCTCCTGCCTCCTCGCCCTCCTCTCCTCCTTTGTCCTCCCCTTCGAGTCCAGCTTCTCACCCCTCCTCCTCTCTTTATCCCTTTTCCTCCTGTGCCTCCGTTCCCTCGAGTCGTCGCTATCGGACCCGCTGGACGAGCCAGACTCGCTCCGACTCCTCGAGCTGCTTCGCGAGCGCGAACGCGAACGACGACGAGACGAGCGGTGGTGGTGGCGGTCCCTCGACCTGTCCCTTTCTCTTTCCCTCTCCTTTTCCCTATCTCTGCGGTCCGAGCGGTCGTCCCTCCTCTCGCGACTCCTGCTCCTCGACCTCCTCCTAGGCGACCTCGACCTCGACCGCTCCCGCTCCCGCTCCCGCTCCCGCTCGCGGTCTTCCCTCCTCCTATCGCCCCTCTCCCTCTCTCTCGAGCGATCCCTGTCCCTCCTCGAGCCCGAGTCGCGGTCGCGGTCGCGGTCGCGGTCGTAGTCCCTGTGCGAGTGCGAGTGATGCGAACGCGAGTCGTCACGACTGTCGCGACGACGCGGCGAGCGGCTTCGAGACCTGTCGCGATCCATTTGTTCCCCTTTGCTGGCGAGTTTTTGGAGATGCAGCGAGTTGTGAGGTCGAGTCGAGTTGGACGTGTTGATGGTAGGAACGCGAAGAGCGATCGGCAGAACCTGGGCGACTTTGCGTCGAGTGGAGCTTCCCCCGCGCGGCGTCTCGGTTGTCTTCGTTCCATTCTAGTCGCGGATATTTCACATCAATAATTTGATCATGAGCAGTTCTCTACCAAAGATCACGCAGGTCCTCGAGCTATGCCTCTGTGAGCTCGTCCCATCGTCCTCCGCCACTGACACACGAGCTGACGCTTCCACCCGCCAGACGCGAACCACCTACCGACGTCGCTCGCTTTCTACTCCAACACGCTTGCGCTCGGCAAACCCTTTCTATCTACACCTCGAATGTGTGGATTCGCTCTGGGAAGCACGACGCTCCTCCTCTTCCAACGCGGTCGCACCAGCGACGACTCGCCGTACCCGACGCCCGCTTCCGAGCGAGAACCGTTCGTGATCCCCGGCCACGGCGTCGCTCCCTCGCAGGGAGACGTCAAGCTCAAGACCCACTTTGCTTTGGCGGTGGAGAAGAAGGAAGAGGTCGAGGTGTGGGAGGAGGAACTGAGGAAAAAGGACGTGAGGGTCCTGGGCAGGGTTCAGTGGCCTAAGGGAGGGCGGAGCGTGTATTTTGAGGATCCGGATGGACATGTTGGCGAGATTGTCAGCAGAGGGATTTGGCCAAACTATTGAGTGGCTGGATCGGGAGTGTAGGATAGGTGGGACGGGGCTGTTGGTTGTAACCTGTGTCTCACACGTGGTCTTTTTTCGTCTTGGTTGCAGCACTTCTTTCGACGGTGCTGACCACACAGAAAACGGCAACGCTTCTCTTTGCAACCTTTGTCTTCTATCCGCTTGGTTTATGATGATTCAGATGAAGGTATCGAGCCTTCCATGTCATTGACGCACCGCACTACTGGCACGGATTCCGTCCGGCTTCCCTCAGTCCTCGCATTGATTGCCGCCTCCCCTCTCCAACGCATTGGCCCTTTTTTCCCTCTTCCTACATCTCTGTTCTTGTTTGTAGCTTCCTAATCCGTTTGTGGTCCTTTTGCATCACCTTCAGCCCAAACCTCAGCACGACGTCGTTCACCTTCCCGTCACCCCGCGACAACGATGGCCGCCTCCGAGTCGATCGACGACTTCTCCCCCACAATCTCCTACGTCGGCTCTTGGATCCCCTACACAGGATACGGAAACTACTACAACGACACCCTCCACCGCACGCAGATTGGCGGGTCGTACGCCGACCTCGCTTGGACGGGTGCGTTCCGCTTTTTCGCTTTCGCGCGTAGGGTTCACCCGTGAGCTGAGGCAGTGAGAGGTGGTAACAGGAACAAGTATCGAGAAGTACACGGATTGGACGACGACGCATGGAAGAGCATACTGCCAGCTGCTGGACGTGCCCTCGTTGGGGATTTACTGGGTCAATCAGTGCGGCGAGATTCTCGGTTTGGAGGGGTCTCCTGTTTCAGCTACGCATGGCTGACCCGCACGGTTCAACAAAACTAGGAGCAGCATTGTTGATGACTCAAAGAAGCATTACAATAGGACGCTTTGTGCTGTGAGCGGACTGGGTGCGCTTGTCTGCCTCACGCAGACAGCTGAGGAAGCAAAGGAGGCTGACGTGGTCGCCGTTGGTGAACAGCGCAAGGCGCCCATACTCTCAGAGTGGGAATCGCGAGCGGCGACACAGGTATTCTGGACATTGATTGGTACCAAGTCGACAATGACAGTAGTGCGACCTCGTCCGCTTGGACGTAAGCTCTATTTCCATCGTGCCCCCCGACGGTTCTCGGCACACAGCGGACTGACGTGGCTATCTCCAGGTCCGAGTTCAACATGGCTTTTGCTTCGACCGCCGTCAACATTACCGCCCTAGACTCGGGAAGCACGCTATCCAGCACTACACGCACATCCACCCCTTCCTCCACGTCAAGCACGTCCAGCTCCTCCCCAACCTCCACCAGCCCACCTTCCTCAACCTCACACGGCCTCTCCTCCCCCGTCGTAGCGGGGATCGCGATCGGTGCCGCAGTCGGCGCTACAGCAGCTCTGATGCTCTTAGGCTACTTCAGACGCAGGGGGCGCCAGAAGAGGCTTGTCGGCGGTGTGGCGGTGGAGATGGCGCCGTCGCGGTGGGGAGCGTCGGACGGCAGCACGGTGGTTGATCCGGAGGAGAAGATGGGGACGGCTGACCTGACCGAGGGTAACTTGAATGAGAGTGAGTGCACTCATATGTCATCAGTTAGAGAAACAGACTGACCTTTTTCTGCAGCGACCATCTACTCTCCCACAACGCAGGCTTCGCTCCCGCTTTGGCAGCAACACGCGTACCAGCCGTATCAGCTGTACAGGCAACAGTCTGTTGCGGAGGTTCATGATGTCAGGGAAGGAGGAAGAGTAAAGTCTCCGCATTTGGAGAGCCCCGACACGTTCTCTCAGCGAGGACTGTGAGCCCATTCGATAAAACACGTGTACAACAAGGGAAGCAAAGAACGCTGAACGTGTGCACCTCAATCATGACAATACAAACTCAACACCTTTGTACCACATTTCGTGCCTTATACCTAAGTCCACCTCCTCGTTGCCCTCCCAAACTCCTCCACCCTCGCCTTCAACGGCCCACACTCGTACGGCCTCCTCTCCACCATCTCCGTCGCCCACTCCGTCACTTTCTCAACCCGTCTCGCTGAGCTCGGGTGAGTGGAAAGGAAGTCGAGGTTGACGTTCCCTTTCTTCCCGGACGAGCCTTCGGAGCTCTCCATGCGCTGCCAGACGCCCGTGCCCGCACGTGGGTCAAAGCAGGCTTTTGTGGCGAGTTGAAGACCGATAAAGTCCGCTGGAAAGCAGGTGTAGAAGTCGAAGTCAGTGTAAGTTTGGGTGCAAGAAAAAAGAGAGACATGGAGACGAACCTTCCGTCTCGTTCTTACGAGAGTTAGGCAGCGACATGAGCAACTCGAGGAGGACGCGGCTCAGTCCTTTCTCGCAGAACGTCACAAGCTCAGAATCAGCGCATGGGTCAGCAGAGGTGGGCTGGAACCATGACTGACCTGGATCCAAACCGGTGCTCTGAAGTACCAGGCTCAGCACGAAGAGGACTTTGAGCGACGACATGCGCTCGGCGCTGTGTCGAGCGACTTGGTGCGCAATTTCTGGTGGGAGAGGTGTCAGAGAGAGGCTTGAGTTTTGGACAATACTTCCGTGGTCTTACCATGCCCAAGGACAACAGCAAGACCATCATCCGATTTCGTTATCGGCAGGATCCCGGTGAATACGAAGATCCGACCGCCGGGGAGCACAAAACTAGTTCCAAGGAAATGATTGTGGTCAGCTCAAAGTGTCAAGCACATGATCGAACAGGGACAATGGAAGGAAGGGAAGACTTACGCATTCCGAGTCTCCCCATCCGCAACCACGTGCACGTCCCACTGTCCTCCCTCCCTCAACCCACTCGCATCGACAATCCTATGCGCAACCCTCTGGACCTGCCTTGCCAGCGGGTGGTTATCCGGCAACAACTTCCCACGATACTGCTGCATCACCTCGGCGAATCCTTGTTCACCCATCTGTTGCTCCATGGCCGGCGAGACGTCCATGAATCGCCAGCGACCGGTTTCCGGAACTTTCTCGAGATGGAAGATGCTGGAGATAGGTGAAGTCAATCAAGTTGTTCATTGTAAGGTTCACACCATCGGAAAGCTCTCAGCGACGAGGCTAACGACACTCCTGCAAGCGATAAGGCAGCGCAGTGACTCACTAATACACTCCTCCACCCCCCAGCAGCACATACACCAATGGTGGAGGATGCCTCAAGTTCCTCAACCACCTCGGTCCCCAGTTCGGTGGAGGTCGTGAGTCCCACCCTCCGCCGCCGGTGTTGCCTCCGCTCGGCTTCGGCGTCGGCAGTCGAACGGGATCGCCGAACCTCCGGTACTGCTGAAGGGCTCTTGTACTTGAGCTTAAAGGTCTTGTAGAGAGTTTTCTTGGTGTTTGTAGGACAAAGGAATGAGGAAGCGCCCGAGGTGCCGTGTTGCGGAGGGGAGCGGCGAGGCGGAGAGCTCGGAGGCCGCCCGACATCTTGGATAGGGTCGAGTACATCTAATCAGAGTATGTCGGAATGATTGATACGGGCCGGCTGAGTGTGTTGCCGGACAAGGCAGAAGCGCGAGGTAGTGGTCGAATGAAGAGCAGTGGCCAGGCTGGCGCGTTCGGCCGGCGTAGATCTCGTGTCACGTGCCTGAAAGTGCGTCTTTGAACCGAAAGGAATTGACTTTTAAGACTCGGCATCACAATCTCATGCAAAACCGTCTAGCTTATCACTCCACTTTGTTGTCACCGTTAAGTAGTCGGTCCTTCCAACACCGTGACGTGGCTCGAAGACGGAGCAAACTCTAGAGAAGCCTCCTTCCCTCTGCTGCTGAGGCTGAGGCGTAGGTCTTGTAGTCCCTAAGTAAGGCTCTCTCTTTCAGAACTCTAAGAGTGAACACAGAAGGGGGTCAGCTTTGGTTTAGGTGGCAAGGTGGAACAAGCCGCACCGCTGGGCACGTGTACCACCGTGGGAGTGACCGAGGCTCTTGCTAGTCTTGTGCTTTGAGAAGCTCTTCGAGGCTCTCTTCTGAACGCACTCCCTGTATGAGGCTGTCTGAGCGCGGCGCCCGTGCTATTCGGCAGCTATCTTATGGAGGGACACGTTACGTACCTCAGGAGTTGGACGACCGTGGCGGCGTCTGCTCGTTCCTCGTACTTGAAGCGCACAACAAGCTCGAGGACTTTCCATATACCAGATTCTAGAAATGCGCTTGAGTTTCTCTTTTGCATCGCGAGTAACAGAAGGGTTAGACTCACTGAAGTAGTCCTGACGATTCCTCTTGCCGCCGTTCTGTAAGATGTCCATCAAAATCAAAGAGCAAATGCTTCAATGAGCGAGAAACACCTACTTTCTTGTACTCTGTGTAGTAATGGTCTTTCGTACCAGCCGTAAACCCTTGCTCGGAGTTCACGACGCCGGGAAGAGAGACCCTGATCGAGTCGAGCATGGGGTTCGTAATGATGTTGCTTCTTGGCCTCTGAAGTGAGGTGACTGTCAAACAATGCTACTCTCTCTAGCCATAGAGTAGTTGACCTACAAGGTAGTATTCAACCTGCCTGAGCAACGCCTCGGCAGCGGGTGGAGATTGTGCGGCGTCGTTGAAGCCTCCCCAGAAGTGGCCCATCCCTACGAGACTTATAGTAAAACAGCTCAAAAAGGAGAAAGATAGGATATTGAGAGAAAAAACCCACTTGAGCAACATGCACCCAGCTCTCCAGATGTCGTCCTTTTTCCACCTTTCCGCACCGACATCCTCCCCGAGCTTCCTCAAGCTCCAGTACGCCGGAAAGAACTCGGGGGATGAGAATCCATTCATGAGAGCCGGGTTGCCCGTGGAAGGACTCTGCTGGTACCTGAGGTCGCGGGCGAAGCCAAAGTCGGTGATCTTGAGCTGACCACGTGGCGAGTGTGAGGGCGAAGGACGTCGGAAGAGTGACGTGAGTTGGTGAGTGGAAGATGACCCTCCCTGGCTCAAAGTTGAAACCTCGCTGATCAGGATGTTGTCGGACTTCATGTCGCCATGAGAAATGTGGTTGGAGTGGAGGTGTAGGAGCCCTTCGAAAACCTGGAGCGCGATCTCCTCGATGTCGCCCTCTGAGATCCGCATTCCGTGCATATGCATGGAGAGCTGGTAGCTCAGAAGGTCACTTCCAGCACACATCTCCATGATGATCCAGCTTCCGTACTCGTTTCCGGAAGTGTTGACGCAGGCGACAACATGGTGGCTGGCTCCGGGGCCAGGAGAAATCTCAGCAAGCCGATAGGACAGAGCAACATCGGTGTCCACGATTAAGTTTGAGCTTTGGTCGGCGACCTTGCGCTGGAATTTGGCGGCGTACGGGTTGCCTGCCACACGACACTGCGAGGAGGACTGTGAGCTGCATGCTCGGTCAACCTACGTGTGCTGGAAGCTTACCTCGTAGACCACCCCAAACTTAGCACGAAGGTCAGGTTCAATAAGAAGAAAGCGAGTCCAACTGAGAAACGTACTCTGCCTCGTCCAATAACTTTCGCTTTTCCCCCAGTCACCATGGAAAGTTCACATCCCAAAGGCAACGGCGTCATTGACCTTTCGTGCGCTTCATAGTCGTGCTCTGTTCACGGGACAGTTATTCCGAAATAGCTGGTACTTTAAGAGAACCACAAACCTTGGACGTTTGACATGATCGCGGCTTGATCCAGGGTGTGGTGCCGGTCGCGCGCGTCGAGAGCTGGTGCCACGTGGATGTTTGAGTGTCCAGCGCTCTGAAAAGGACACCTTCAGTCTCAACGCAACCCAACGCACCTTGAAGTTGGATCAAAAGAAACTTCTAAGGTCAAGAGAGAACCAAGGTAGCTTGCCCAGGGGAAAAGCGCTCCGGGAAAACCCAAGCTCCTCGCGGACTTCGGCGACCACCTCGGGCATCGCTCTATCGCTCGCTTGCTCGCGTCCACAGAATGCCCCCTAAGGATTGAAGCTGTGACTCATAAGCCGAGCGTTTGTATTACGTCATGCGCCAGAACTTTCGGCGTCCCATTTGGTAGGCACACCAGCTCACAACCGGAGGGCAGCGGAGTGAGCTTGTATGCTTCTGCATTGTGCACTTTTGAGACACAACAGTCAGCCCGTAGCTGTGAAGAAGTTGTGAGATCACATCTGGCTCACCAGACATGAGGGGGATGGCCGGCAGTGAGCAAAGAGGAGGTAGAAATCGTTCAATGGCCGGAGACGTGCACGTGTCCAGAACGGAGGTCCAGGAAAGGTGGAGCTGAGGACTGAGAGATTTGTCTGCCTCCCAAAGCAAACAGTGACAAGCAGAAAAAGTGGAGAGAAATGCGCCCGACAAGGACAAAAAGAGGAGCTTTCAAGGGCTCGGATCCCTAGGAGACACAGCCTCATGGCTTCTCCAGCAACAAGTGCTCTCACTTCCAATGGCACGATCAAGAGAGAGAACAATGCAGCAACGTCATATCAACAGACTTCCACTACTGCCACGTCCTTATCATCCGCTCCTCCTCCAGCCGCCTCGCCGCCCGAGCTCAGACTGAGGCTCCTCGTGGCCGTCCTCAAAGTATCCACCGAGTCCGGTCTCCTCGCTTTCAACTCCTCTCCAGGGCCTTCCGTCTTTGTCCGTTCTTCCTCCTTTCCCTCTCCCTCCTCCTCCTCCGCTGCGGTGGACGATCCAGCCGTAGACGCGGATGCGCTCGACGAAGGCGGGGACGAGGGAGGAGTCGGAGTAAACACTCGAGGCGGGGACGCTAGTGGCGTCGCCAGGGCCGTCGACGTCGACGAGCTGAAGCTCGTCTCTGAGCTCGATGCTCGCAACCCTCCGCCACCAGCGATGACACCCTCCTTCTCGGCTTCTCCCTCGACCGTCGTTTCCTCCTCCTTCACAGCCACGGGTTCGACGAGGCCGCACTCTTCGCCGACGGCCAACACGCGCTTCGCGACGTCTTCAATGTCGGCGATTGAGTAGCCCAAGGTCCAGTTCAGAGCCTTGAGAATCTCGACTTCGAGCCTTGTCAGCTCGGCTCGATCCACGCCTGCGACTTTGCTAGCTCTGGCTTGGGCGATGTAGCCATCGGAGGTGAACTTGCTCGCGACGAGCAACGTCGCCGCCAAAAGTCGGTGAAGCCTGCAATACCATCCAAACCAAGCATTAGATGCTGAGCGTACCAATGAAGAGCTTCTGATGGTTGCAATGGACATACGTGAAAGAGTTTAGGAGAGGTGGTGGGGAAGGCGGCCGGGGTCCCTCTGGTCTGTGCGGCGAGCTTGCCGCGAGCGGGTCTCCGAGTCTCGAGTTGGGCGTGTGAGGCGCATGGCTATTGTTCTTGGTCGGCGTACCCAGTGGAGGCGAGAGAGGTGTTCCTGGCCGGTGGGCGTGCACCGGAGCAGTCGACGGCGGAGCGGCGACGGGCGCGCGCGCGATGGACGGGAAGAGCGGGGTCGTGTCGAGGTCGGGGAGGAGCGGGTCGACGAGGCGCGATATCCTGTCGAGGTAGAGCAGCGAGAGCACGACGGCGTCGCGTGGGTGGGGCGTGTAGACACACAGCCTGCGAGCAGCACACACAGGATCCCACCAACGAAACGCGTTAGCCACCTGACCCCCGGCAGTCGCACGATGCCTCTACCTCCCAGCATATAAAGTATCACATACCTCGTCAAATAAGCACCAATCTCGAGCGGAGGCACCTCCTTGGCGTGGAACCGCGTGACGGTCCCTCTCGTCGGAAGTTTATCGTTCTCGCGAACGGCGCCGGTCAGGACATGGGCGATCACGGCGTGCAGGATCGGCTGGGGCAGCGATAGCATCCGTGCCGTGAGCGGCGTTGGTATGAACTGGCGATTCATCGTCGTACGACGCGTGAAATGGAGCGGGTGGTGGCGATTGTCGTCCTCGAGCTCCGTCGGTGATAGAAGGACGGGACCGAAACTTTTGGGTTTGCCGTTGGCGGGAACTCGATGGGCGATAGGCTGCTGGCGGTGCGACGATAGGTGTCGATTCGGATCGTGAAAAAGTTGGTGCAAGAAGTGGGAGGAGGAAGCTCAAAAGTGGACCGAGTGCGCGCGCCAGGTCGACTTTCGAGGGCCTGGCCCGCTCGGGATCGCGCACCGCCTGGCCGCGATGGTCCCGTGAGCCGCGACTTTTCTCTTATCAAGTTTGGCGCTAGCTTGGCAGGCCTCACCACACTTTTCACGTAGAGACGACTTGGCCCACTCGGCTGACGCTTCCCGCTTGGACGTTAGGAAAAGAAAACATCCGTGCCCGCCAACAAAACTCAGGAACTCAGGAACGTGGCTCGCTCGGTCGGAGGATGGCGAGAGATGGGTAGAGTTGCAACACTCGACACTACCATCCTTAAATCTCGCCTTCTTCAGCATCCTCGTCGTCCTTCTTCACTCCCTCCATCTTGACATCTTCCTCCCTCTTCTCCCTCTTCGCCCTACGCTTATCCGCATCCAACTCCTCACTCGCCTCCCGCTTCGACTTGGCCTCTCCCTCCTGGTCCACGTCCATCGAGTCCCTCCGGGAGTCGTGGTGCCTCGAATCACGGTGGCTACGAGAAGAGCGGTCCCGATGCGAGTCGCCACGTCGTTCCGACGATGGCTCCTCCGAATGCTCACGTTCTCGCTCCTTGAGCTTTTCCTGTGAGGATATAGTCAGCTACCATTCTCACGAACGATACAAGCCGCAAGAAAGTGTGTACCTTTTGTCGCTTGATAAACTTCTCGAACGCCGTCCGACGGGCGGTTTCGTCCTCGAGCACCTTGAACTCTGGCGTCTCCTGGATCCTCTCGAGGTTCTGAGGGGGAACGTTGAAAAACTCTGTCAGCTAGCAACTCACATTCATAATAGGCCTTAGCACCTACATCCTCGTAAGACGACTCCAAGTCAACTGGGGGATCAAGCTTCTTGTAAGCGTATCGCAAGTCGTCGATCTGGATCCTGAGCTTCTTCTCCGCCCGACGACGCTCTTCCTTCGCATGCCGAACTGCTCGTGCATGAAGCTGCTCCGTTCCATCAGCCAACCATTCAAACAAACCGTTCCGTGACCAAAGCAAAGCGCACCTTCTCAAACACACTCGGCACGACCCCCTCATCCAAAGCCTTCAGCCTCTCGTCGCCCTCCACACTTTTCTCAAACTCCGCCAACGTCATCTCCTCCGTAACAATGACCCTCTTCGTGTCCAAAACAGCCTCAACAACTTTCTGATCGTCCTCGAGCTTCAAGTCGAGCTCGTCGACGACGTCCCAGAACAAGTCGAGCGGGGAGGAGCCGGGAATGCCGAGGAGGTTGTGGTAGCGCTCGTCAGGGTCGATGAGGTAGTAGGCGTCTTTCCACTTCGATCCGGCGGAGATGTGACCGACAGCGCAGAGCTCGTGGAGGAGTTTCTGGTGGACGAGAAAACGACACGTAAGCGCCAGTTCAACCGCCACGACTACAACTCCCATTGGGGCGAAGACGGACTACGACGGACCTGAAACTGTTCCCGCGCTTTCCTAGCCCTCCTCCTCTTCTCTTCTGCGGTCTTCTGCCTCGTCTCGCTCGCCTCCTTCTCCGCCTTCTTCAATTCATCCTCATACACAGTCAACAGATCGACGGGCTCGATCTTCTGCAGCTCGGGATCGCGCTGCCATTCCTCACTCTGGAAAATTGCTTCCCGAGCGTCGCGCCAGCGGACGGTGCCGGCAAGGTCGAGCGAGAGGGATTGGAGGATCTTGGTGACCTTGTCGACGTTCTTGTTTCGCAGCTCGCGCTTCTTGGCCTGCAGCGAAGGGGGTCAATACTCACAATCTTCGCACATGGAGTAGATAAAAGTAAAACACGTACAGTCTCTTTGCCTCTCAACCCAGCGATGAACTCCTCGATCAGCGTCCGCCTCTCCTCGTCGTTCGCCGGTCCACCCCAAATCTCCGCCGGCAGCCTCCTCTCAGCCTCATACATCCCCTTCTCCTTGCTCCACCACGCCTTAACCCCATCCTCCTTGTCCGTTCCACCTCCCATCCTCTCCAACGCCCTGTGAAACTCCTTCCGACACCTCTCCAAGCTCTTCTCCCTCGCGACGCGCGCCTCCTCCCTCTTCTCCTTGACAAACTTCTCAAACGCCGCCTTCTTCTCCGCAAGGCTCTTGAGCACCTTGTACAACGGGTCCGTGATGACCTCTCGCATCGTCTTCTCCCACGTCCAGTCGACCGTAACGCCCGACCTGCCGAGCATCTCCATGAAGGCTCGTTCCGCTTCCTCGAACGTCGCAAACTCGGGGATCACGTTTGTTACTGGTGCTGGGGTGAGAGATGGTCGAGAGGGGAGGTTTGGGTTGGCGTTGGGGACGAAGCCGCCGGGAGCGACGAGGGCGCCGGACATGGGAGTGAGGGGGAGGCCGGAGGATGGGGGTACGAAGGTTGGCGTTTGGGCGGGCTGAGGGGACTGGAAAGGTTGAGGTGGTGGTGGTGGTCTGTATAGTCATCAAGTCAACGCTTTGTTCGGGCTGCATGGTTCCAGAGAGTGCGATGGAGCGAACCACTCACGGAGCGGCCGCGCGGTTGAGGATCTCTGCAAGAGCGTTTGGCACACCATCAGCACCCATCCCCTGCATCCAAGGAAATATCTATTCACCTCTAATGATGATTGGCATCTCCCACGTCGTCTCCTTGGTGTCCTTGTGGACCCAGTACTTCCTCCCTCCTGTCTCATACTCCTTCCACGGCGTCTTCTCCATCTCGAGCTCGACAGGCGTCTTGAGCTCCGATGGCTTCTCCCATACCGACTCTTTCGTGACCTGTTTAGCTAGTTAGCGAGCGCTCGTACGGTCGTAGGAAGGAGGAAAGTGTACCGAGTCTGTTGCGATGGAGGTCAGCGCTGAGGACACGACAAAGACAGACGCAAAGGGCAGAAAGAGGACGAACGGTTCCAGAACGGTCGGTTGTCAGGACTGATATGAGCTACCCAGTAGCCTCCGGCTGGGCCTTTTGGTGGTTCCGCACTCATCGCCGTGCGTTCGGATGTCGATTCACGGGGGCGAGGGCTGGTTCGTTTGAGGAGGTCGCACTATTTGGAGGATGGACAGAGTCGTGCGTTGAGCTTGATGTACTCCTCTATAAGAACGCTAGATATCAAGAACAAAAGTGATGCGAGTCTCAGCTACGCAGAGAGCGGGCTCGATGGCCTTGAGCTCCGATGAGCTGCCTTCGGGAAAGGGGGGCCACCGGGGACGAGTTTCTTTTGCGCATCTTCGTGGGGGAAGGTTTTACCACTGCTTTGCTCGAAGCTTTGATCGTGGTTTGTAAATAAATAAAGAAAGGTCCGCCGGCTCGACCGGAGCACCGGGACACGTGAGTGGCGCCAACACAATTGCCATCGTCTGCCACAGGTCGTCGACATGTCGACTCGAAGCTTGAGCGAGGAGACTTTCGATGCGAGCTCTGACAAGAGAGGTACCATTCAACCACAGCTTACGATACGTGTCCCCAAGGAATCCTTTTGACGATTGTAGAGGAGGGAGGGGAGGCGTGGTTCCAGGCAGGTTGAGCGGAATCTCTTCGCGGGGCAATCGGAGGGGAATCAAGAAAAAATCTAGTGGACACAAGGCTTTTCCAAAAGACAGTAAATACGGGCGGTAGGTAGTAAACGTTGCAGAGGGGGGTTAAAAGGGGGGTGACGGAGCTGCGACTTGTTGCGCGCTTAAGCGTCTGAAGGGCGACGTGGTCAGCGAGAGGACCGATGGAGAGTAATTGGGAAAAGGGCTCACCAGTAGACTCAATGCAGGAAGCGGTGGCGGCGTCCCAGACGTGGGTGTTCTGGCAGGCCCAGATCTCACACTTGCCCTCAACTGTAGAGGGAGAAGAAGCACGTCAGCTCGATGAGCGAATGGGACAGCGCGCAAGCCTCAAGACGGCATATGAGAGGACGGGACGTACCACAGCCGACGGCATCGACACCGGGAAGGGCAGTGCAGTCAACACCGCCCTGGCTGGCGCAAGCACCACACTGCTCGAGGTTGGTCTGCGTAGGGTCCCACGTGTCAGCAACGAACGTCCTGCGTCGCGGCGAATGTGCGAGCGAGGCAAAGAGCAACTCACAGTGGTGTCAACACACTCGAAGCCAGCAACTCCACTGGTGAGAGGGCAGGCAGTGTGGGAGGCAGGGCAGCGGGAACCACGGGGAGAAATGTCACGGCGGTGACGGGAGGCAGCGGAGGGGGTGAGAGGGTTGGCGTGGCAGGTGCTATCGACACCGCTGCAGTAGGAACCGGAGGCGCAAGCAAACGATCCACCGTAGCAGAGTCCATCCTGAGGGGGGACGAAATGCGTCAGTTTATCAGAGTGTCGTTGGGAACAAAAAATCAACAAAACGACTGACAGTGCAGGTGGCACCATCACCGGAGTCGTCTCCGAGGGGAGAGAATCCACCGCAGACACCCTGGACGTTGACGGAGCCAGTGGGGTTGGTGCAAGCGAGGTTACCGAGGCACTGGGAGTCGAGCGTGCAGGCGTATCCGAGACCACCCCTGTTTGTCGCGAGGTCAGCCATCACTCGACTCGCGCACGAGTTGCCAGGCAAAGAACGCACTGGCAGGTACCGACGGTGGTGCTAGTGCCAGTGGGGACACAGACACCGTTGTCACAGCCAGTGTTGGCGCCGGTCAAGGAAGGGTTGCAGCTGCGAGGGGAAAAAGCCGAGGAATGCAGGCCAAGTCAGCGCCTAGCCAGGAATGCGCGCGTGTCAGAGAAAGAGAGAAAAACAACACGCACGCAGCACCGACGTATCCACAGTAGTAAGCCGAGGAAGCTGGGTCCTTGAGACACTCGGAGTTGACGGGGACGTAGCCCTCGTTCTTGAAGCCGAACTCGTCGACGTTGCCGTAGGTTCCGCCAAGGGAGGTGGTGTCGGCCGCGCAAGGAGAGGCACCGTTGGCGTAGGTGGTAGCAAGGTTAGCGCCTGAGTATTGATTTTAAAACGATGCGTGGTTGAGAAGGGTGGTTGATGGGAGTGTGTGCGGCGAGAGGGAGGAGACAGAATAAAACAAAGACACGACAAACAACACCGTCAGCTGGGAGACGCGACGCGGGCACGAAAGATGGACAACGCACAGGCACCGCTGTCGACGGTGACGGTCTCGACACCGTTGGTGGTGGTGCTCGTACTGCACGAGAAACGAGCAACGGTGCCGAACTCAGGAGTGAGCGCCTGGCCAGACGCGAGGCTCGCGAGCGCGAGGAGGGCAGCGACGGAGAGCATGTCGTGTAAAAAAAAGGGGGGGCAAAGAGTGGGCGTGAAAAGAGTGACTAAAGGTACTGAAGGAACGACTGTGGGTGACCAAGGGGAGTCGGCAGGGTGAGGAGGCAGGACAACGAGGGACGGGGGTCGCTCAAAGCAAAGGCGGTTGAATCGAGGCTGCGGTGCGGCGTGCATGCATGCCAGCTGTTGAACCAGATTCCAACCGTAGGTGACCCCAGGGTCGACGCGTCGCAAATTCGATCGCGTCGGCAGGCACCGCGACCCACGAAGGGAAAGTCGCCGGCGGGGAGGCGCCGCCGCAGCGCCAACTCAATTGACCTGACCAGAGCGGAGACCGGGGCCTGGAATGCTTGGGTTGCTGACGTTGGTGCGATGATGCAGAGACTTGTACCGACAGCTGTACCCCAGAGCAGAGACTTTCAGGCAGAGCAGGCGGGCGAGCACGAGCAGGAAGCACCAGGAGCAGGCGCGAAGTGGTCAAAGGAAAAAAGAGGAGCAAGCCCAAACCCCAAACGGCGTCGCCACCGGCGCCACTCCACACGCAATCCAGCTCCGCCGCTTGTCCTCTGTCCGCAACACCGTCGAGACGTACCGCGCATCTCCCAGTCTGCTTCGGTGCATACGTGGCAGATGACTGCCTTGGCGTCGTCCCAGACCACAACAGCGGTCCCTACGCGGCGGACAGCGTCCCCGGAATCGGCCGCAACGCGCGTCCACAGAGAGGACGAGGAGCCGAGAGACGACGACTGTCGGGACCAGGAAGAGCGGGCAGAAGCAGATAGTGACAAACCTGGGCGGTGGTACGACCCCAGGCTCGTTCCCAACAACGGATCCGCCGGTGCGTCTCCTCCCGCGCTCTTCGAATGTCGATCAGCGACTGACGTGCTTCGCTCATCTCAGCTCGAGATTATTTGGGTGAGGACCTTTCAAAGCTGGTTTTTTCATTGAGTGATATCTGACTCCGTTAGTAGCCAGGGAGCGCAACTGGCTGAGCTGGGTGAAATTATCCGTAACGCTATTCATCATCTCCGCTGCTCTCCTCCTCCGCTTCCAGTTCGGTGGGAGCCAGACAGAGCTGCCAGAATTCGAGGTGAGGGCACAAAAGCCTGTAAGTAGATCTATACATCTCGCTGCTGATCGTGCGCTGACCTTGTCTTTGATCGTGGCAGCTGGGCATCTTGTTCTTCGTCGCGGCGACCGGCTCGCTGTTCCTTGGGGCCGCAGAATTTTACAGGTGCGCCGTTCAGTCTTCTTCGCCCGATCATCGTCTAAATTAGGTGCATTCATCAGTCTTCAGAATGCCCTTCAGCGCCAGATGGGGTTCGCGTCCTCGAGTCCGGTGACATCCGTGCTGGCCTGGTCGATTGGCCTGCTTACCGTGGCAGCTTGTGTACTACTTCTTGTTGCTGACAAATCCTAGAGCATATCTTTACCTGCATGCACAACGGCGAACATGAGCTGAGCGCTTGCCTGTGTTCACCGTCACGACGACACGACATCGGACCACGTCAGCTGCGCTCGTTCTCGTCTGACTGGGCAACGACGAAGCACAAGGCCTCAGGTCCTTTCTCGTCCCTCACCAAACTACTTGAGTATTCTTTCTCTTGCTGTACCTATAGAGAGACATACGGATGATCTTTATACGGCGACACTGAAGCGCGCCGCGACGTCGTGTCAGCTTCCTTCCCCTCCTTGTTCTTCGGGCCGGACAACTGCTCAGATGTTCTTGGCCAAATCTTGTCCGATCGACTTGGCTGCTGTTGACGATGCTCAAGCTCTCGCTCTTGTGGGCCTCGCTCTTCACATTCCTCACCGTATACGTGGTGGGCGCCAGGGCTCTTAGTTCCAAACTCTACCAACGACAAGGGGGTTTGTTTACTTGGAACGCGTGCGATCACGAGATCTGGCTCGTTTGTTGACAAAATACAGATACTTTTCCACGTTTCTACTTTCGCTGCTTGTTTCTCAAGGTAGCTTGCGACAGCCATGTCACCACGGCCGAATCTGGCGAGAGCCGACGCGCGAACGGTTGGTTGGCCGTTTGACGCGTCGTCACCCCACCAGGGGGCGACCTGGTCCAAGGCGACGCGCTATTGTTTACGATTGTGGGCCGCGTGAACCTAAAGGAATGCGTTGCTGCTCTCGATCGTCTTGATAATCTTGTGACAGTTAGGCAGGTCGGGTATAAGGACAAGGTCGCCGACGTTGCGCTTGTAGGTCACTGGCACACGTGCCGGTGTGGGTCGCCCTCCTGGCTGTGGGTCTTCCTTGATTAGACATCGGGGACGCGTTCAGAAAGGCAGAGAAAGGCAACGCCCCAGAACGTGCAAGCACCAAGTCGACCAGAGTCGTCCGTGTTTGAGAGAGTTGCATGCTTCAACACTTTCTGGACATCGTGCGCGGTTCGGAGCTGTGACTGACCGTCGACCTCCACGGCGTCGCTGTGGCGCTTTCTGAGAGAACGGGTGCTATTAGCACATGTTAAATAACAACATGTCCAGCTGTACCTCTCGAGACTCTGGCCTATGGCTTGGGACGCTCCGTCGGTACGCCAAGGTCTCGAACGCTTCACGCCTTGGTGAGCTTCTTCTCTTCTCGCGGACTGCAAATGTTCCGCGATCAATTCCCAAATTCGGGCAAGAAATCGTGTAGGGTCAGAACAAAAAAACCTGCTCGTGCTCCGACTCTGTTCCTTCCAGATAACGAATAAGGGCTCGGTGCACAGCCCCGCGCATTACACCACGTCACCTGTTGCGGGCCACTACCAAAGAGCGCGCCAACGTCCAGCAGGAGACTTCAAAGCTAGGCACTCTATTCATTCACAAATACGTTCCTCAATCTCTCGATAAGGCGGAGGCGGCGTGAGTTCCGGCGCGGGCGTGTTTTCCAACGGCCAGACTGCTCAAACGAAGAGGTGAGCGCAATCGTAAGTCCTCTCGCCGGATCAAACGCTCACCAGAATGTCTTGGGGCAGCTACAAACAGCGGCGAGCCGTCTTCCGAGTAATGCTGACCTGGCGGGAGGTTCTGGAATGGTTCGTCCCACGGAATGTCGTCCTCGTCCTCGTACTGCTCGGACTCCAGCTCGATGTGGTACGCTTGCCTTGCCAGGTACAGAGCTGACCTCATCCATACTTAGTATGGTCACATCTCTCACTTCGAAGCACCATCGACGTACCAAGGATGAGGTTGAGACGCTTGTGGACCCGGCGATTCGCCGATGCAACGATCTCTTCTTCTCGACACATTTCACCCATTTCATTGGCTAAGGCTGTGCTGAGCGGACGACGCTGGAACAGTGCTATGTCTATTCGGTGGTCGCTGACAAGGTAGTGCCACAGGACAGGATTGATGCTCTGATAAAGATCTTCGACTTGTTGATCCCATACTGGGGTCGGGTGGCGTTCCCACTCTTTGTTCTCTAGATTGCCCCAAAGGTAAGGCAGGAGCTTGGTAGGGATAACCTGTGAGAGGTCCTCAAGCGGTATCATTCTGGCTGAAGAGGTGGAAGGAGCTCACGAGGCTTTCGCCTCTGTAGCTCTCGGAGCAATGCGCCCTTTCGGCACCCCGGTGAACTCTCGCGTCAACATCCACCGGTAGGCGAGGCGTGGCGCGGTCAACATCTCCGGCAGCGGCCAGACAAACGTTGGTTGTATTGACATTCAAGCGCAAACAGGTCTGACGTCTCCCAGCATCAAGGCCCTTTGAGCGTCTGGAGAAGTGTCGGACACCACGTCACTGTCTTTCCGTCCTTCTTTGTTGGCGTTTCTCAACAGAATCTCGTCAAAGCAAAGCCATTTTGTCTCAAAAACACGTCAAAAAGAACTACTCAGGTACTGCTCCGACCCTAAGGCTGGTTTTGAGCGTCCTCAATCCCTCCGCCAACAACGCCTGTACAGTGTCCGTGAAAGCAGCATACTTTTCTTCGAGGAAAGGGACTGCAGGGGCTAGAAACAAGAACAAGAGTCCATTAGCTTTCGCTTAGGTCGAGTAAAGCCTTTCAAGCTTACAAAGCCAGTGAACTTCTGCAAGACAGAAGTACGCGATGACGTGGTGCAAGAGGAAGATGCCCACGGCGGACAGGATGATCTGACGCGCCAGTCCGTGACCTTTAAGGAAGGGATGGTTAGAAGTATGTTCAGAAGTCAGCTTGGCTCCGCTACGTACGTGGTGGAACCTTCAACTCGCTCAAGACGAGCAAGAGCTTGAAGAGGGCCACAAGGCTCTCCAAAATCAACAACCCAAAATTCACGACTGGAGGCGGGCCGCAGACGTTAGCTAACCCACATCCCCACCCATCCGTGTCCCTCGAACAAGCGGCCGCGTCTTTTTGAGGGTACAGATAGACTCTGAAATGAGCTCACCAATCACTGGCGTCGACCCCGCCCCTGGGACAGGTCAGGTTTCGCGTCCCATATCAGCAAAGGAACGTCTTCTCACCTTCAAACAAGAGCAAAAGACTCACCAGCAGCAAACATCCCCCACATTTTCCACCACTCATCCCACTTCCCCACGTACACTTCCTTCAACATCACAAACGCCTCGACCCACCACCCGGCACGCGGCGTCGCTTGTGGCGAGGATTCGCTTTTAGAGGTCGTTGGCGGCTGTGTGTTTGTGGTGGCTGAGAAAGTGACCCAGTAAGAACCAGAGCTGCGACCTTGTCCCAGCAAGAGTGTCTGCACTCACCCTCCCCTCCTTTCTTGCCCTTCTCCTTCTTCTTCTTCGACGCGTTCCCCGTCCCTCCACTCGCGCTCCCTGCAACCGAGCCAACGCAGCAAGATTAGTGCCCATATAGTCAGCTCCTTAATTCATGTATAGCCTCAGAGCGCAGAAAGAGCTAGCTACCTTGACCCTGCCCAAACTCGACCTGCGATAGGGCGTCTGTTCCTGGAGGACTGGCGCGGGCGCTGACTGGGCTGCCCGGAGGAGAGGCGGGCGAAGAAAACAAGTTTCCCATGAGTTGAGGGATGGGGAGTTCGAAAAGTAGCGAGAAGGTGTGAATGGGAGGATGGATAGGGCAGGAAGCAGAGAGTGGACAGGAGCTCGTTCGAGGTGGGGCTCACCAAGGAGAGAGGAGGTACAGCACCGCCTCCGCCGCGCCGCCGCGACACACATCAAACAAGCACACACTTCATCCTGCCACTCTCAGTAGCCAAGTAATAGAGACTTTCGAAGAGGACTGTCTTTATGCCGCAATTTTCGAGAACCGCGTCATGGAGAAACGCGCGCTCAACCCAGCGACGTGGACCGCACAGCGGGCGACACCGATCGGCCAAAAGGGAAAAAGTAGAAACAGTAACGATAGGAAGCAAATTTAGCAAAATCAAAAAAGGAGAAAACTACGTCTGAACAAAAACTCTGTCCGTCCCCACCCCCTCAACCAACACCGTGGCAGCCCTCTACGCCTCGTCGGGTCCCTTGGGCTTGCCCGCTTTACGCGAGTAGAACTGTGAACAAGGTGGACGGTGAGCGTCTGACATTCGAACAAACCAGTAAAGGAGAAAAACAAACCTCATCAAGGACCTTCTTTGGGATACGGTTGAGTTGTTCACTGCACGACGCCACACCACGTCAGCTCTCCTTCCCATCGTCACAAACGCAGGGCCGAAAACGCACCGAGGGAAAGTCCTGAGGAGCGACCACGCGAGGTCCAGAGTATCGAAGATATCACGGTTCTCCGACGTGCCCTGGTTGACGAACTCGTTCTCGAATCGACTCAGGAACGTCAACGCGAGCTTCTCTTCCGACGAGAGAGCCTCCTCTGTTCACCAGTCAGAACGTTAATCAGCATTTGACGATGTATAGGTCAAGAAAAGAGAAGGCGCCGGACCTCCAACGACAGCCTTCATGGCAGCAGCACTGAGAGAAGGAAAAAGCGACACGTCAGCATTCCTTCAACTCGACGAAAGGAACGACAGTAAACTCACTCCTTTCCAATAGCGTAAAGCGAGTACATCTGGTTCGACACATCACCGTGATCCCTCCTCGTAAGCTTGTCTCCGATAGCCGACTTCATCAGACGCGAGAGCGATGGCAGCACGTTGACTGGAGAGCAAGCCACGTCAGCTTCTGGCGCGGTGGAAGCTCGAAAAGGTGAAGAAAGACATACTGGGAGGGTAGACCTGCTTGTTGTGGAGCTGACGATCGACGAAGATCTGGCCCTCGGTGATGTAGCCGGTCAAATCGGGGATAGGGTGGGTGATATCTGCAGCATCCGTTAGCGAGAGAAAAATGAAAGTAACGAGGAGCGGGACGCACCATCGTTCGGCATGGTGAGAATAGGAATCTGGGTAATGGATCCGTTCCTGCCCTCGACACGACCAGCACGCTCGTAGATGGTCGACAAATCCGTGTACATGTATCCGGGGTATCCACGACGTCCTGGCACTTCTTCACGAGCAGCCGAAACCTTTTATGAAGAAATGTCAGTACACGCTTTTTATATAGAGATGATAAAAGAGAGGGGAGAGGCGCACCTCGCGAAGAGCGTCGGCGTACGAGGACATGTCGGTAAGGATGACGAGGACGTGCTTCTCCAACTGGTAAGCGTAGTACTCTGCCGTCGTGAGAGCAAGACGAGGAGTGATGATACGCTCGATCCTGAACGTACACCGATCATCAGCATCGGCACTCCCGCCCAACACCACGAAAGGCAAGAACCTCCACTCACGTAGGATCGTTAGCCAAGTTGAGGAAGAGGGTGACCCTGTCGAGCGATCCGTTCTCCTCAAAGTCCTGTCGGAAGAACCTAGCCGTCTCCATGTTGACTCCCATAGCGGCGAACACGATCGAGAAGTTGTCCTCGTGGCCGTCGTGCACGCCCTTGGTCGGCGCCTGCTCGGGGTTGCGGTCCGTCGACTGCTTCTTGACGAGACCGGCTTGACGACAGATCTGGGCGGCGATCTGGTGGAAATTAGATACGTGATAAGAATTATGTTTGAGCTGAAACAACGAGGAACAAGGAGAGAACGCACCTCGTTGTGGGGAAGACCGGCGGCGGAGAAGATGGGAATCTTCTGACCACGAGCGATCGAGTTCATGCCGTCGATAGTCGAGATACCAGTTTGGATCATCTCCTCAGGGTAGATACGAGCGTAAGGGTTGATAGGCGAGCCTGTTCGCCCGACGACACATCAGCGCGCGCCTTCCGCCTTTCTCTCCTCCTTTTCTTCCGCATGGCCCCAAAAGAATCAAGGAAACGCACCGTTGATGTCCAAGTACTCCTCAGCAAACACCTTGGGTCCCTTGTCGATCGGGTTTCCACTTCCGTTGAACACCCTGCCCAACATGTCCTCCGAGACGGGGAGCTTCATGCTCGATCCAGTGAACTCGACGTGGGTGGCCTTGACATCGATTCCGGAGGTACCTTCGAAGACCTGGACGATGGCTTTGCGGCCACTGACTTCCAGGACTTGGCCGCCACGGACGGTGCCGTCGGCGAGGGTGAGGTTGACGCTGGAGGGAGAGTGAGGGTCAGTAGAGAAGCAGAGGGCGCGCAGAAAGTGAGGGATGAACATTTCGTTGTAGGAAGGGAACTTGACGTTGTCGAGGACGACGAGAGGACCTGTTGAGACAAGAGAAGAGAATGAGCGGCCGAAGCGGGGGGGACAGGAGCAGGAGGGACTGACCGTTGACACCGACGACGGTGCGGTAGTCGAGACGGGGGTTCACATCATACCGACGAGCAGCAGCAGCAGCGTTGAGCCTGAGAGTCGTTGATGGTGGTTGGCGAGCAAGTGTCGAAGGAAATGATTATGGCGAGCGAGCAGCGGCGGAGTGGGGAGTGGGGCGTAAGGACGACGAGCGGCGGTAAGAGGGGGGAGGGGAAGGATCAGCAATCGTTCTCCAGCCAAACTAATACACTTAATTGATAATATCTGTCTGACATCGTACCCGTCCATGCACCGAAACTGCTGCCGGTCGTGTCCAAGACCCAGCACAGCAACCCAACTCGTGCTCATCTCGTCAGCGACGCCGCCTGTCCTTCGGTGCCCATCCCATCGCTCCTTCCTCTGTTCTGTCCCGCTGAATCTACGGAATCCGTAGTCGAGTCTCGAATGCTCCAAATGCCTCGTCTCTCGGTCCAGCTCCCGCGATGGCACGAGCAGCCTTCGCATCAAGCGAACGCTCAGTCGGATGCGCCGCGCTCCTTTCTCGCCGCGTTCCCTCAAGGCGACAGTTGTGCTACGGTGAAGGCAGAGGAAAGGCCTTACTGGTGAGCCTCCTTGCTGGTGATACGAGGGTCGGATCCGCCGGCCATGGTCGATGCAAGTGGTGCTGGAGGTCGAAAGGAGTTGGCGAGGTCTGGGGATGCGAGCAGAGGAGTGAGCTCCTGGGGTTGCGAACTGTTGTAAGACTGACGAGACGGGTGCCAGCAACGACCAAAAGTCTCTCGAATCCGATTAGTGTCAGATTGCGAGCTGCTCGCCCGCCGCTTCGTGGGCCTCGAAGCTCGTCGGCGGACGCACTGGCGACAACTTGGGGAGCCCTAGTCTCGAAGCGGAGGGGCGCGGCAACCGCGTGCCCGCTGCCTTCAACACCTCGTCACTCCTTCGCTCATTTCTTTCACTATTATTCGAAGGGAGGCAGGGATGGCAGAGCCAGGACCATCCTCGTCCTCGACCCCAGCGGCAGGGCAGCCCGGTCCGAGCCAGCTCACGACGTCGATCCTCAAGCAAACAAGCGCCTACCAGCAGCCCCAGGACGGCGACGACTCGCGCTTCTTTCCCGAGGAATCCATCCCTCCCTCCGCCTCCATCCCACCACCAGTCACAGCAGACCCGACAGAGGATGACTTTGACGACCCCGACGGCACCATGTTCTCAGGCCCGGCGGCGCAGTCCGTCCCGACGTCCTACTCGACTTTTAGGATGCGCGCGAGGAGTCGCAGCGACCTCGACCGCATGAGCAGGGAGCTCAGCAGGAGCCGAGGAGAGCAGGACGACGACGACGACAGGAGGAGCGTCAAGAGCGGCAAGAGTCGGAGGCGGCGACGGGCGAGCTCGTCGAGGAGCAGGCGCGCGAGCGACGCCACTACCGCCGCCAGCGAGACCGACGCCGGCGAGACGAGCGACGATGGCAGGAGCACGAAGAGTCGCAGGAGCAAGCATCGTCACCAGAAGCGTCGCTCGTCGTCCCGCGCCGCGGTGGAATCGAGCGACGAGGAGGACGAGGACGAAGGCCGCAAGAGCGGGTTCTTTGGTAGCATGTTTCGCGGCAGGAGGCCCTCCGTCGCGAGGAACGACTCGTCCAACTCGCTCGGCTCTCGTGCCTCTTCCGCGTCAAGGTCGAGATCGCGAGCGGGCTCGACGTCTCGTCCCAGGATCTCGAAGAGACGGAGCACGGACGGCGACGACTCGGACGCAGTCTCGTTGCGCTCCGAGTCCGAGTACGGCGAAGGCGAGGATGACGACGATCCGTACGGCCCCTATGGATCTGGCGATAGCGTCTCGACCTCGACGTCTCAGTCGACCTCTTCGTCTCAGGACGACGAGGGCCCCCGCAGGCGCCGTACTGGAGGTGGCTTTCTGGGCATGCCCGGTGCAGGCGACAACTTCTTTGGCGAGTCGCGTATCGATTTCGACGATCACTTTTCGGATGATGGATTGAGTGATGGTGGGAGTCCGGATAGGAAGAGAGCGGGGGAGAGGACGTACCAGCACCTGTACATTCCCGACGAGGATCTCCCGCTGAGGCTGAAGGGATTGAGGATCAACAAGGGCAAGCTGGTCCTCTGGACGGCTGGGAGCGTGTTGAGCGCTGGAGCGTTGTGGTTGCTTGGCAGGTGGATGCCGGGACTCTGGTTGAAGAGCGTCGGAGAGGAGGGCGAGTTCGACAAGGCTTCGTACATCGTCATCGAGGTGCGCTAACTTCTACCTGGCTTTCTATCATTTCGTATGCTCAAAAAGTCTACTTATTATGATCAGACCTCTCACCACCCACCCCAAATCATACCGATTGAAACTCTTCAACTGCCTAGGCCCCTCCTTCTCTCCGCCATCTTCCCACCATCCCTCAAAACCCCTCCCGCACATCGCGCGGACGTCTCTCACCCTTCCTACACCGACCCGGACGCTGAAGGATCGGCCGTCTCGCTCAACCTCGGTCTCCCAGCCGGTGAAGAGGCCGTCGCCGCGAATGGCGCAGCTGGAATTGCGGGCGCGAATGGAGCCAACGGGAACGGAGCGAAAGCGAGGAAGCTCAAGGGTGTCAACGTGGAGCAGGTCAAGTACATCGACTACCGGTACTACCGGTTCTTGCTGCACCCAGAGGGAGAGTTTAGGATGGTTCGGTGCGTGTTCTGCTTTATTCGTCGTTGAGCCCCCGTGGCATTCACTGAGCTTCCCTTCCGACACTAAACAGCGAGTGGAAAGATCCCACTTGGAAGACGCTTCACTCCCTCCGACGAGGACTTACCGACCTCGAGGTTCAAGTCCGTGCGACTCTTTTCGGTTCTAACGTGATCGAGGTCGCGAGTCGAGGGCTCGTTACGCTTCTCATGGATGAGGTGCTTCACCCGTTCTACATCTTCCAGATCGCTTCGATCGTCCTCTGGTCGTTTGATGATTACTACTGTGAGCCTTCTTCCTCTCCCGTGCGACAAGACAGGTACTGACAAGACCTGTGCTTGCAGACTACGCGTTTGCGATTGCGATCATTAGTATAGTGTCGATTGCGACGACGTTGATTGAGACGAGAAACGTATGTTTACTGCACTGTTCTCACCCTTCTGTTACGTCCGTCAAAGCTTATGCTTTCCATCTCATTCGTAGAACATTGAACGCATGCGCGAAATGTCTCGTTTCAGCTGCGACGTCAAGATCCTTCGCAACTCAGAGTGTAAGGCGCTCGCTTAGCTTCAAGTTTGACACATCCTGAATTCGACTTCCCTCGCTTGACAGGGTTACTCACTGAATCGTCCGCCCTCATCCCTGGCGACGTCGTCGACCTCTCTGAATCCTCCATGCATACCTTCCCCGCCGACTTTGTCCTCCTCTCCGGCGACGCCATCGTCAACGAGTCGATGCTCACCGGAGAATCCGTCCCAGTGTCCAAAGTTCCGATTGAAGACGCTACGGTGCCGCTCATCAGTTTGTCGGGCGGAGAGGTGCACCCCGATCTGAGTCGTCATGTCGTGTTCTCTGGGACCAAAATTGTAAGGGTTAGGAAGACTACGCCCCCGCTGGGGATGGGTGGGAGTGAGCCAGAGTCGTTGGGAATGGTAATGAGGACTGGTGAGTGGTCATTCATTTGGACTGAAACGGCGAGGTGGTGGGAGCTGACGTGGCGCGACCTATCAGGGTTCGATACGACAAAGGGAGCGCTTGTCAGATCGATGCTGTTCCCGAAACCGTTTGGGTAAGCCTACCCCAGGAGACCCACGAGAGTGATGGTGCTGACCGGCGGAATGCTTTGCAGATTCGCCTTCTACCGCGACTCGTTCAGGTTCATCGGAGTCCTCGCGCTCCTCGCCGTGATGGGGTTCCTCGCCAGCTCCGTCAACTTCATCAAGCTCGGTGTACGTCCTGCTTTCAGTCGAAGAATGAATCTTCCGCAGATTGATCAAACTTCATCCCCTCAGATCTCGTGGAGTGTCATCATCATTCGTGCTCTCGACCTCATCACCATCGTCGTCCCCCCCGCCCTCCCAGCCACCATGTCCATCGGCACGTCCTTCGCCATTGCCCGTCTCCGTAAAGTCGGCATCTACTGCATCTCGCCCAACCGCGTCAACATCGGAGGCAAGGTCAACATCGTCTGCTTCGACAAGACGGGTACGCTCACCGAGGAAGGCCTCGACGTCCTCGGCGTGCGGAGCGTCGTTCGCTCGACGAACAAGTTCACCGAGCTCGAGCACGACGCCGACAACGTCCCGATCTTTGGGGCTGAGGACGCGAAGACGCCCTTGCTGCACGCGTTGGCGACGTGTCATGCGCTCAAGATTGTTGATGGCGAGGTCATTGGAGACCCGCTGGATCTGAGGATGTTCGAGTTCACGAACTGGACATTGGAGGAAGGGAAGGAGGGCACGAGTCGACCGAGTACGGATGGGAAGCCGAAGAAGCCGACGACGTCGAAAGTGCCTGAGAGGGCTGCGACGCTCGTCCAGACTGTCGTGCGCCCACCTGGAGGCGAGTCGTTCAAGCTGGAGGATGCGCTCAAGGCTGGCAGCAAGGTTCGTTCAGTATACGCAACAGGGGGATTGTTGGGTTTGTGACTCATAAGTTTCCTTTTTTCAGCATGCTCACTTCCTCGAGCTCGGAGTCTTGCGCACCTTCGACTTCGTCTCGGGTCTGAGGAGGATGAGCGTCCTCGTCAAGAAGCTCAAGTCCAATTCGGTCGAGGCCTACGTCAAGGGAGCTCCAGAAGTCATGATCGACATTTGCGATAAGTCCACTTGTACGTTACTTGCCCTATGGGTCGCTGGCCGACTGTTAACGTGGCCTTCCTCCAGTGCCCGACGACTACGAGGAGATGCTTTCCTACTACACCAAGCACGGCTTCCGAGTCATCGCCCTCGCTGGAAAGAGTATGCCTGGTCTCACCTGGATCAAAGCCCAGCGCCTCAAGCGCGAAGTCGTTGAGTCGGACCTCCGCTTCCTCGGTCTCATCATCTTCGAGAACAAGCTCAAGGCGGGCACCGCGCCTGCCATCGCGACTTTCAGGAGCGCTCACATCCCGACGAGGATGGTCACTGGTGACAACGTGCGCACGGCGATTAGTGTCGGCCGCGAGTGTGGGATGATTCAGCCTCACTGCCGCATCTACCTCCCGAGCTTCTTGAAGGGTGCGTTTTCGAGTCACTTCTCATTCAAGCAGAAGATTAACACTTTCACTGCAGGCTCATCAACCACTCCTCGATCGGTCATCGAATGGGTAGATGTCGAGGACGAGACGCGCAAGCTCGACTCGTACTCGCTCAAGCCCGTCGAACCTGATGACGCCAGCATGAGGAGTGGCTACTCGGCCGAGGAGCGCGAGTATCAGCTCGCCGTCTCCGGAGATGTTTTCCGGTGGATGATGGACTTTGGTGCCCTCGAGACGCTTCAGCGTGTACGTCACTCTCTTTATCCGACGAAATGAAGTGGACCTCATCCAAGTCTATGACTACAGATGCTCATCAAGGGGATCATCTTTGCTCGAATGTCGCCGGACGAGAAGCACGAGCTGGTCGAGCGACTCCAGTCGCTGGGCTACACCGTCGGTTTCTGTGGAGATGGTGCGAACGACTGTGGAGCGCTCAAGGCTGCCGACGTCGGTCTCAGTCTGTCCGAGGCGGAGGCAAGTGTCGCGGCGCCGTTCACTAGTCGCCAGCCCGACATCAGGTGCTTCCTTGAAGTTATCAAGTGCGTTTTTTATGCTGTTTTGAAAACGGATTGATGCTGACTTGTCGTCAACAGGGAGGGACGTGCTGCACTCGTCACCAGTTTCAGTTGCTTCAAGTTCATGTAAGCCTCGAGCTCAATTGACACGTTTAAGGAGCGAAGAACTCATCTGGGGCACTTTTAGGGCGCTGTATTCTCTCATTCAGTTCACGACCGTCACCCTGTTGTACTACATTGCCAGCACGCTCGGCGACTTCCAGGTCAGTCTATTTCAGTTTGAAGGCGACGAACATGTACTGATGTTGGACTTTCTCAGTTCCTTTACATTGACTTGTTCCTCATCTTGCCCGTTGCTGTCACCAGTGCGTCGTTCTTTCCCCTTCCCTCCCACGGCTCCGGCTGACTTCTCATCCTCCTTTCAGTGGGTCGAACGGAGGCTTTCACTCGCATCGTTCCGAAACGCCCAACGTCGAGCCTCATTTCCAAAAAGGTTCTCACCTCGCTTATCGGCCAGATCATCATCACGAGTGGTGTTCAGTTCTTCACCTTCTTTTACGTTCGATCGCAGGAGTGGTACGTCGCTAAGCTCAAGCTGCCTTTGCTGTCAGCTGATCGACTTCTCAACGTCCAGGTACACTCCACCAGTTATCGACCCCGACGAGCTCGATATCGTGTCGTACGAGAATACGTCGCTCTTCCTCATCTCGTCGTTCCAATACATCCTCGTTGCGGCCGTGTTCTGCGTCGGACCCCCTTACCGCAAGCCACTCTACACGAACAGTGAGTCTCCTGCGTCTACCTTGTTGTGGAGTGATGCTAACGAGCGCTTGTTTTAGGATGGCTGCTGCTCGCCTTCACGGGGCTCTGCGCTTTCTCCCTCTTCACGCTCTTCACCACTACCGGCCCGATTTTCTCGCTCCTTCAGCTCATCTCCCTGCCCCACGAGTTCCACCTCGAGCTCCTTCTGCTGCTCATCGCCAACGTTACGCTCTCTTTTGGATTTGAGGCTTACGGAGCAGAGGTTTTCGCCAAGATGGTGGGCGACGTGGCAAAGAGGATTCGTCGAGCTCGAGGTGGTAGGAGGAGAGACGACGGGAAGGAGTACAAGCGTATTGCGAGGGCGATGGACGACTGATGTCAGTAACGTGTTTGGAAAAATGTATAGAGTCTGTTTCTGTCTTGTCAACTTTCTTGCCTGCGTGTTGCGAGAGAAAATCCAAAGCTGGTTGGACGGCCTAGCTCGGGCCATCAGTAGGTCGTATGGGGCGTTCTAAGGGTTTACAACATAGTAACTGCAGGGCTGACTATCTAAGCTTCTTTCTGCTCGTCTTTCGGCTCCTGGGCGGCAATTTCAACCAGGCCTCCTTTCCAGCTGTAGAGGGGAGGGAAAGACAACAAGACGTCAGCTTAATCGCATCGAGCCTCTAGTAGAGAATTCACCCACTATTTGACCCTCAAACCAGCCAAATGGCTGAACGTCGACCGATCCGTCCCAACGAAGCTCTGCCCCCTTGCCAACACCGCCGCGTCCAAGATTGTCGGCCACCACCCTCCCAACTTCTCGACCGTGCCCTCCTCGCCATGATCCAAAACCTTCCACCCCAAGCTCCTGACTTCCTTGATGAAGTCGCTCCCCGTAGGCTCGTCCGTCGTCGTCACCACGTGGTAGTCCGTCGCCTGGAGTCCCCAATGCCGGAAGTTTTTCAACCCAGGCCCTCGCCACGTCTTCGGCGCCGCATCCAACCTCTTCTGCAGCTTCTCCCTCACCCGCTCCACCGCCGCTTGGTACACCTCCAGCCCTGTGAGTCCTGCAAACTCTTTAAAGTCGCCTCGGCGGAGGTGAACCGTAATGAACGGCGGCACCTTGCTCGGACTGTCAACCCCGAACATCTTCGTCAAATAGCGGTCCACCGTGTCCTCGACCTTCTTGTTGAAGAAGAGGTACCGCGTCCCCTCCTGCCAGCTGTACCCTTCTCCCGGGATGTCTTCCTCGAGCGGCACCTCGCCGGGGAAGGCTTCTCCGAACATGACGGGTCCCATGAACAGCGAGTTGTCGAAGCAGAGGAGCTGGTCGTCCGGTTCGGGCCCTTTGAGCGTGAACCCCTCCTTGAGGTTATCCTTGCGGTTGATCATCCGGTCGCCGCCCTCGACCGTCGCCTGGGGGAGCCACTCCTCCTTGACCATGTCGAGCCACTGTCGCTTCTTGCCCACGTCGGCGTCGAACAACCTCAGCGCATCGAACGCGAGGTCAAAGTTGCCCGGCTGGGCCCTCGCCATCGTCTTGGCTGGGAGGGGCCAGTATCCGATCTTCATGTTGTGGATGTCGAGCGAGTTGTAGAGGTTGGCGTGACCGACTACCGCTTCCTGCACAGACCAGCAAGGGAGGGTCTCGAGTTGGGTTTTTGTGGGGTGGGAGGCGTGAGAGGCTTCAGGTCGAGCGTGGTGAGTCGGTTGGTTGATGGGTTTGAGGGAGGAGAATTCGACAAAGGGGATCTTGGACTCGTGCTGGAAGTGTTGGTGTGACAGTCAGGAGATGGAGGAATACTGTCATTGAGATACGACTCACCCAGAACCGAGCCATGTCGTAGAATTCAGAGATGTTGGCGGGGTCGGCTTCGAAGTGGAGAGGAGAGAGGGTGGGGCTGTGCAGACACGTATCGTCAGCAGCGCTCCTTTCGACATCCCAGTAAAAGGAAAGAGACATACATGATGGCTACTCGATGTGTAAGCTTGGCGAGGTAGAGCAGCTTGCCGATGGAGATGAACTGGTTTGCTGAGAAGGGCACGTGATCTGCCTTCAGCTCCGCTCCTGTAACACTTAGCGAAAGGTTCGTAACGTACCATGACCACCGTACGCCAGTGAAGTGACATATCTCACACCTTTCTTCATCTGTTTCTGCACCGTCTCCTGCGGCTCGTCAAAATTGATGACCTTCCCGGCATCAACGTAAATCAGCATCCCGGTTCGTGTCTAGGCTCTCGAAACCATTGCTCACCCAGCTCTTCTTCAGGTCTTCCTTCTTTTCTCCTCTCATCAGACTCTCCCACTTCTCGCTCCACGCGCCAACTGCGCCCTGGACGACCTTTGGCGTCTTGATCTTCTTGAGCGCGCCGAGGTACCGCTCCCTCTCCTCGGCCGACAGCAACCGCTCCGCTTGCTCGCCTCCCGACCTCATCACTATCACGACCACCCCCACCAGCAGCAAATACCCCAACACCGCTCGCCTGGAGCACCAGGTCTTTCTCCGGTGCCCGCCGCCGCTCCGCCGGACCTTGGGTGTGCCGCCCAAGCCGATCCCGAGGCCCGCGAGCGAGTGCTGCCTGGAAGCCGAGGTGAAGCCCGAAAAGTCGACGGCGAAGGCTGACGGACGGCGGCCGGTAGGTGCGGTGGCGGTGGATGGTGGAGGCTCATCGTGCAACTTGCTTGGGGCGAGGGAGCGTCGGCGGACGGCGGCGTCGCCTTGGCTGATGGATGCTCGCACGCTTTTCGACATGCTAACTTGTCGTGTAGGCTTCGCAGGCCGGAGGTTGATGGAAGTGGCGGACGAGGATGAAGTAAAAGTGAGAGGAAGGCAAAGTACTAAGTTGCGGAGCGTCCGGTGCTCCCGACAACAGGCTGAAAGATGGCTGGAGCTGGAGCTGGGCCTGGCCCAGGCGTGTCAAGCGGGGGGAGCGACAAAATAAAAGGGCAGAGACGGAAAGCAGGATCGGAACAGATTGCCAAAGACGAAGGTTGTCAGTTGAGAAAACGATGCTAGATGCGGTCAAGATGCGGTCAAGAGCACAAAGTACTGCAAGAAAGGGTGTAACACTCTGCACGCAGGGCCGGTGTGGTGCGTTCTCAGTGGCGCAACCAACATTGTTCTTCTGCACAGAGTCCTTCACACGCGAGAACTAGCGCTTCAAAGACAGTCAAAGCGAGAGCGACCCTGTAGACGAGCAATCTGGAGTAGGCGTTGCTGCTATCTATTGGCGGAATTGTTGGCGGATGCGCCGACGCGTTCGCTCAACGGTGAACGTTGAATGAATCTGATCAAGGCCAACTTCAGGCACAAATTGATTCGCGAAAATTGGGTACAGTATCTGAAGAGATCCGACGGTTGTCAAGAGGTGAAAAGGTGAGGCGCAGGTGCATCGAATGGGGCACATTCCCGATCCGAGCGATTCCAAGCGGGGCGAGTGAGCTCCTGAGCCGCCGCGTTCTGATCTGTTCATCTTTCTCGGCCACTCCATGATTCCCGTCGACAAACTAGAGAGAGTGGTCCCAGAAGAACTTCTACCCTATCTCTGGGGCAGTCTCCCGAACGAAGACTGGCCTCAACACCCGGCGCCGCTCTGGGACCAACAAGTCGAGGATCTCTACCAGAGCATCAATCCCGTCCTGTGGGGCTTCCTGGTGGCTGACCACCGGATAGATGTCGCTATTGCCAAGCAACGACCCTTGACAACATCGAAAATTGGAGGAAAGGAGGGAGAGTCCCCCAGGGACACGTCCGAGGTGCAAGCCGCTACCGACAGGTCCATCACGCGCACAAACCTCATCCTGGGTGAGCGAGGCGATCCCAGATCTCTCCGCTTAGCTCAACTAACACACTGAAGGTCAGTCTTGTACATCTCGCGGCAGAGTTATCGCGCCCATCTCCACGATACCGGGCATGGCTGGCTTCCGTGGCACGACCCGTTCCCTAACCTCCCGGCCGGCAACCACTACTTGGAAAACGGATCACCGCTGTTTGTGGCCTCTTCAAGGCATTCTGGTGAGCGACAATGCTGCACGTGACGGCCAGAGCACCGTTTGCTGATCCCACTGGAACAGTGTGGCCACTGCGCAACATCTCCGCGCCAGAACTCTCACCACCTCCACCGTATCAAGAGACGGAGTGAAGGGTACTGCAAAGCATAATATCTAGTTCCTGTACGAATTTGTGCTCCTTGCATTACCGTTGGCATGATGCTTGGCGAACGATCCTACGTGAGTGGACCTTCGTGCCTTTGATGGCGTTGGGAAGGGGCGCTGATGGTGATGATCAATGGACGTCCAGGATCGAGCGTATCATTACTCCTCGTCTTGCCCTTACGATGGCAGAGTACTACACTTATCAATTGGAGAAGCACGTCCTCGTCATCCTTACCGACATGTGTTCGTACGCCGACGCTCTTCGTGAGGTGAGCCTCTTTTCGCTTCCCACATCTTTTCTACGTAGAAAACTCACGTTGACCTCCCCTCGTCAAAAGGTCTCGGCTGCTCGTGAGGAGGTGCCTGGTCGTCGTGGATACCCCGGATACATGTACACGGATTTGTCGACGATCTACGAGCGTGCCGGTCGTGTCGAGGGCAGGAACGGATCCATTACCCAGATCCCTATTCTCACCATGCCTAACGATGGTGCGTCCCGTTCCTCGTTACTTCCATCTTTCTTTCGCTGACGGGTGCTGCTTCAGATATCACCCACCCCATCCCCGATCTGACGGGCTACATTACCGAGGGCCAGATCTTCGTCGATCGTCAGCTCCACAACAAGCAGATCTACCCTCCCAGTATGTCTTTCTTGACCTTTTCGAGCTTCCACCGCGCCAGAAGCTGACGTGGCTTGCTCTCCAGTCAACGTGCTGCCATCGCTCTCGCGTCTGATGAAGTCGGCTATCGGAGACAAGCTTACGAGGAGGGATCACGGAGAGGTGTCGAACCAGATGTACTCGCTTTACGCTATTGGAAAGGAGTAAGTCGTCTAGTCTTTCCTTCAGCTCGACGCGATGTTGACGTGTCGCTGTTTCCTTCTCTCAGTGCTGCTGCCATGAAGGCTGTCGTTGGAGGTCCGTCGCTTTCCCTTTTTTCTACACTCATGCATTGCTGGATTCTGATTGATTGTCTGACTGGTGAACAGAGGAGGCCCTCTCGTCGGAAGAGAAGCTCGCGTTGACGTTCCTGAGTCGATTCGAGGACGAGTTCGTCAATCAGGGCACGTAGCAGAAGCCTGGAATGTTTCAGAAAATATGTTGCTGCTCTAGCTCTCTCAGTACCATCGGAATACCGCATTTTGTTTGACGTCTCGACGTGTCTGAGCCAGTGCAAGATTGACGCGCAGCCTTCAACTCCTGTTCCCCTTGTTCTGGGCCTCGTCCGCTGGCGAGCTCCTCTCTTGTCCTCCTTCCACAACTTTGCTTGTCCCTTCGAATATACACAAATGTCCAGCTCACCAGCTACGCCACCACTTCCAAACTCGACAGATCTTCGTAGGGTCGATGCTGGAGGAACGGCCTGGACGTCGCGTGCGTCTCTCTCAATTTGCTCACCTCGCTCAGCGTCTGATCCTCAGCCACACCATCAGTTCCGGCCCAAGCGAGCTCATCTGTCGAAGCTGAAGGACTCGGCATAACCATGGCTCAGGCGAGCGAGGGCGTGGCTCGCTTAGAAGGTCTTTCTCCTTGCTCTGCGTGTCGCGCGTTGTGGCTGAGCTGACGGAGCTGGTGGTTGTAGAGACGGTGGGGACAGGCAGGTATAGGGAAGAAGGATCTATCGCATCAGCTAGCCAGTCAGCTGAGATGAAAGAGGGTGTGGCTGGAAGTAGCGACGAGAAAGGAAAGGGCAGGACCCCGAGCGACGGCAACAAAGGGCGTGCGAGTGGGGAGGACAACGTGAAGGGAGAGTCGGTGTGGGAGCTCACGGCGGAGAGTCAAAAAAACAATCAAGGTGATGAAGGATTTCACCGGTAAAATGCGTCGAGAAAACATTCAAGAGTTTCTCATTTGTGAGTCCTTTCGTTTCGCACGCAGGGACTCTGCTAAATTGGCGGCTGCCGACAGACTGTAATCTTTTTTGGGATACGTGTGAGTTTCCTTTTCCTGTTTTAACGAGGGCCTTGAGGGATTGTGAAGGGTAGCTGGGTACCTACGGCGTAGATTGTCTGACTTTCTCCACGATTCTCCCCGCCGTCTCCCTCAGGCAAGAATTGCGCGGTGCTTTTCACCATCGTTCTGCTCGTCGGCTGGGCACACATCCTGCAATCTGCCTTCAGCCGTCAGCTTCCCCGTAGTGAGTCCATAATCTGAACTTTTTGAGCATCAGTACGCTGAGCCTTCTTGATAGGGCACGTCGTTACCCGAACCCTCCTCTTGACGGCGATCGTTTTCGCTCCGGTTGCGTTGGTCTGGAGGCGAGGATGGTTCGCTAGGTGTAAGTCTTTGTGATACTGCTGGCTAGTGATCGGGTGCTGATTTTATCACAAGTGGGCGGTGTAGTGACGAGCCAGAAGGATCCGGCCACGTAGTTGATCTGACTCAAAGTGTCGGGGAGGTAGATTTTCTGTGGTGTATATGTTTTATGGTGAAAAAAAAGGTTTGTGGGTAACTTTGGGGTCTCGCCGTTTTGAAGGCTTCAGGAATGGGGGCCACGTCGTTGCTCGTCGAGAGCTCGTCGACCACGGAAAGCGAGTCGCAGGCGCATTCACACGTGGTCTACAGCAATTTTGCAGCCGTGGAACCCAGTTTAGCCTCCTCCAAGTTCTTGTGAACATATATTACACCACCGTCTATCTGAGAACACCCTCAATGCGTTACAGACAACAACCCTTTTTTCTCAAGCCTCGACCTTCTCGGCAATCTTGTCGTCCGACTCCATCGCCGACTCCTCAGAGTACTTGATCGCTCCAGCGGCGGCCTCCTGCCTGAGCTGACGCTTGTGCATGTAGTCGATGAAGAAGAATCCGGGGATGCAGAGGATGATGAAGATCCAACTGTGAACGCAAGAGGACGGTCAGACCGCATTCATACTATAATTAAAGGGAATGAAAACGGGCGTAGTATAGAAGCCTTTCTTGAATCGAGGACCGTAGGTCTGCTTGAAGATGACGATCGAAAGCCAGGCGTTGCATGCGTTGAAGAGGGCATTGAGGGACCCCATGATAAAGGCACGCTCCTGCGCGTCGTCACGGCAGATCTCGCCAATCCACGAGTAGAAGATGTGCGTGATGAGCACGACCTCGCAGAAGAGGAAGGCCATTTCCACCATGAGGATGCCCGACTTGGTCGTCGTGCCGGCGGACGTGGCGATGATGCCGAGCGGGATGTTGGCGATGCAGAGGGGGATGACGCAGAGCCAGAGACGACTGCCGGTGAGGTCGGAGAGCCAGCCCCAGAGCATGACCGAGGGAAGAGCGACTGTGGGAGGTGGGTTCTGATTAGCTGAGGGCTGAGAGGGAGGCGAGGAGGAGGAAGCGACCAACAGAGGTACATGCCGGCGGAGAGAATGTTGCGGTCCGTGACACTGAAGCCCTTGGCCTTGAGCCAGACACCGTAGTAGTTGGGGTCCTGGACACCGAGCGCGTAGATGAGGTAGACGAAGACCTGGAAAAAGGAAAACGCCGGCGCCACGTCAGCGTGTGGTTTAGCGGGCGTGCGCAAGGAGAGACTCACGAGAGTGGGCCAGCGCCACGAGGTGAAGACCTTCTTGAAGAAGGCAAGATCCATCTTTCCGGTAGCAGCACGGACTCCAGCCTTGGCGCAACGGGACTTAGCGAGCTCACGCTCCTCAAGGGTGATGAAACGAGAGCGGCAGTTGGAGGCTATTCCAAAACTCAAATCAGCAACGATATCATTGTATAGCACCTCGAAACACTCACGGTAGTCAGGGAGGAAGATCAAAAGTCCGATGCCGACGGGGACGGTCATGCAGCCGCAGACGATGTAAAGCCAGCGCCATCCAGCGAGGCCGAGCTTGCCGTTCAAAGTCCTGTAGATGGCAGCCTGCATGAATCC
This sequence comes from Pseudohyphozyma bogoriensis, assembly GCA_024364755.1. NCBI lineage: Eukaryota > Fungi > Basidiomycota > Microbotryomycetes > Chrysozymaceae > Pseudohyphozyma > Pseudohyphozyma bogoriensis. Next base: position 120,559 of record JALBUQ010000045.1, read on the forward strand.
GGAGAAAGCGCTTTGTGAGGAGGCATATGTCAGTCCAAGCTGCTCTCGATGTAGGTCTCTTGACCGGGACGACTCACGATCCGCAGGGGCCGAAGAGGAAGTAGAGCGAGACACGCTTGGCGAGCTCCGAAGGAGTGTACCACGAAGCGATAACGAAGACAGCCGAAGTCTGGAAGGGCGACTCGAAGACACCGACGAGGAAACGGAAAGCGTACACTGTAGGGACAGGCCTCGTCGTCAACATGTGGTCTCCAGGCAAGCAACAGAGAACCAGGCGCACTCTGCTTGACGGAGTGGGCACCAGCCTGAGCGAAGGTGAAGACTGCCCATCCGATCTCACAACCAGCGAGGAAGTGACTGGGACGAATGCGAGTGATGGCCATGGAACCGGGCTGGGAGCGGAGAACGCGGGTCAGGGTCCAGGTCCACATCGGGTGGCAAAACCGGAGGAAGGTCGACTCACGATGGTGCAGATACAGACGGCGATGTTGTAGAGGACTTGCATGTAGGCTGTTGAGAAAGAGAGAGGCAAGGGGTGAGCGAGGAGCGCGGTGTGGCTTGCGCGGGGCCACGTGTGGTTGGGAGCAAGAGCACGCACTGTATTCGTTCGCTTTGATGTTGAGGTCCTCCTTGAGGCCCGAGACGTAGGCGTTGGCCAAGTTGGACTGGTCGATGTACTTCATCAACCAGGAGAGACAGATGGGGATCAAAATCAGGCTGTGGTGGCAGCGCATCAGCAGGCAGCTCGCGAGTGCTTGCCACGGAAGGCGAGCTCACATGTCCATCTTCCAGATGAGTTTGCGCTCCTCTGGACTCTTCAAGTGCGTGTCCGAGTCCCTATGGACACCAAACCGGGTGAGTATGATCTTCGCCGGTGTTTTCGGCCGAGTTGCAACTCACCAGATGAAATCGCGGAACGTCTTTGGGCGGACATGGGCGACGGGGGGAGGAGGAGGCGCGAGGTCGGTCTCGTCGTGTGGTGGCGCCATGGTGGTCGATGTAGTGGAAGGTGTGGAGGATAGAGAAAGGAGCAAGAGGATCGATAGGCCGGCCTTAAACGACCTCGCTCCAGGGGCGGAAGACCTCCCGCCTCTGGCCACTCGCCCGCTCGCCAAGATTCAGGCCAAGCCTAGAGGTCCTCACCGTCTCCGCTTTGATACACGGTCGAGAAGGTCTTGGATAAGAGCTTCCAGATAGCCCGGAAAAAGACCCCTCCAGGTCATGGGCAGGTGGCACGTCGCCCGTCCTTGGCCAGCCAAGCACGAGTCCTAAAAGTAGGCGGAAGTTGCGACCGCGACAGCGAACCGGAGCAGGAGGAGGATGGTACGTCGTGCCAGGCGGCCAACGAACGCGCGCGCGGGTCCAGGCCGTCGACGAAACTCGTCTGAGCCACCGAGCGGGCCAAAAAGGGTTCCAACTGGCGGTGTACGGTCCCGCTTTTATTGTCAACTGTTTCAGCGGGCCTCCGGTGTTTGGTGGCGAGTGACCTCCTTCGCCTGTGGACGGATTTGTATTCCGCTGGGCGAGAACGAAGCGAGCCAAGACCCAGTGACCTTCGTCCACCCAGCCCCACCTTTTACGCGGCGGGACGTCCACCTCCCACAGGCAACAGAGAATGTAGCCGACGTGTCTACTGTACTGTTTGATGTGCCTCGAAGCAGGGCACGAGCGGCGGCGAGTTGCGCGGCAGACGTCTCTTGCCACACGCGGGTCCAGCCTTCAGGTCCCTGCCGCAACCGGGCGCCCTAGATAACAAAAAAGCGGGCTAGGGGCCGATCCAGCAGATAAGCACCAAGAGTATGGGGTATGGGAGTCCAAATTTGAATCGTCTGATGGCGGCGCATGGGCCATCGGCGTGTCCTCCCTCCGCTTCATGCGCGGGTGTCGGTGTCGGATCGGCAGTCGCATTTCGGTGATAGCAAGCCTGTCACGACATTTCCTCCGGTTGGCTCTTGTAGGTGGTGACAGAAGAAGCTGTGGAGCATCCCTAGGCTCAGCATTGGCCGTTTTCTTTTCGGTTTGTGCCCTTCTGCTTCGAGTGATCAACACCTTTGACTGTCAGCGCCTGTTCCCCCGTTCCGAGCATTGCTGTCCGTCGGACCCGCCAAATCGACCAGTAGCTGGATCGAGCACAGAACGCACCATGTCCAGTCTCCCCCTTCTCATGTATTTGAATGAACTCCGTCACCTGCGCTTCATCAAGACAACTTCGGGATCTCAACCAGCAACACTTTGCTCGGGAAAGACTTGGGGAAGGTGGACCATAGGTGAGTAGAGAGCGAGCTGGTATGAGGTGAATTCGTTGAACTATTCGGCTTCAATGCTTACATGGACTCTCAGGTGCGGCAACTGCAGAGCTCGAGTACCGAGGGTCGTGCGCTCCTCTCGTTTCGGGACATGTGGGACCGGACAAAGTCTTTCTGAATTGATTCGTGGGATGCATTGAATCCTTTGTATTCCATCATGAACCCATTCAAGCTCGCTCCTGCCCTTAGGGGGAGCTGCAGGTGAGAAAGACGGTGTGCCACGTAATCGGTTTCTCCGACTTGGGCACGGCGGTTCGAGCCGAGCGCACGCAGCGCCAGCTCGTCAAGTGCTCAAGCCGGGCGAGCGCGCACGTCTGGCACCGACGGTCACGTCTCGCGCTCGCGGCCACTTCTCGCACGATGTCAGCCTCGGACAGCAGTGCAGCGACTTTCTTCACCAAGCACCGCCAGGCGATCCTCGTCGGCACGGCGGCCGTTGCGATGGCGGCTGCGATCGGCGGCGCCTACTACCTCAGCTCGAGCTCCGGTGCGGGCTCGTCGACGGGCGGGAGCAGCGCCGAGAAGAAGAAGAAGAAGAAGGCAAAGTCCAAGAAGAAGAACGGCAAGGACGAGCCAGAGAACGTCAGCGAGCTCGACGAGGATGGTGAGTCCTTCTGGTCCCGTCCTCCTTTTTTTGTGCGACGAAGGTTTGGACAGAGGTGCTCGCCTACGGGCTGGCTAGACGGCGTAGTGAGACTCGTGTACCGCTACGGAGAATATGTATGGGCTGGCTGCTATGTCGCATCGTCTGGAGCAGTGTTTGGCGCGGACGGTAGGCCGGAGTTGCAGTTTTGTCCGCTCAGGGATTGGTCGATGTCGCTTCATGTGGCCCGGCAACCGCTCAGTATGGTTCGCAAATGGCTAGTTGCACACGCCTAGGAGGGTAGAGCAACTTGTGGGGGCCTAACCAGAGGCGTTGCTGGGTCTGGAGGGGATTGCGAGGCCATGGGGCGGCGTCGGCCAAGGACGTCATTCGTGGCTTCGCGGTCGACGTCGAAGATGCGGGCTGGAGGAGTGCCACTGGGAAAGCCGTTGGTGTCAGAGTGCAACATAGTGGATGGGACTGAGGGAGCCGGGTGGTGTAGGAGCGTAGGCCGGGTCGCACAGGTGAAGATGAGGAGGACGCGCCTCGAGAGCAAGAGCTGATCCATTCTGCCTTGCATTGAACAGATCCTCGCCGCATGACGGAAGCGGACATTCAGCTCATGGACCCTGATGTACGTTTACAGAGCTTCTCTCACCTCTGCGCAAACGAGCCGCGCCGCTCACGCGCTCGTTCGGCAGGCACGAGCGAAGCTCGCCCTCACTCTCAAAGGCCGCGGCAACAAGTCGTACTCGGCGAAGAAGTTTACGGAGGCGATCGAGTTCTACACCAAAGCGATCGAGTGCGAGGAGCAGGCCGTGTTCTACAGCAACCGTGCGGCGTGTGAGTAATCCTTCTGATCGATTGAGTAAATGCGGTAGGAGAATGGAGGAGAACGTAAGCTGACTGGATGACAAACAGGCTACACGAACTTGAACCAGCAGGAGAAGGTCATCGAGGATTGCACGGACGCTCTGCGGCTGGATCCCAGCTACATCAAGGCTTTGAACCGCCGCGCGACTGCCCGGGAAGCACTCGGAGGCCTTGACCAGCTTTACCTCTCTCTTTGCGGTGAGCTTCTGTTGCCATCGTTGAGTGGCTGAGTGAACTTGCTGATCAATTCCCACTGCAGACTTCACCGCCGCCGCCATCATCGACAACTTCGCCACCGAGTCCACTCAGGTCTCTGTCGAGAGGGTTATGAAGCGTTTGGCGACTGAGAAGGCTGCCGAGTTGCTGAAGGTGCGATGCTTCCTGCTTAGTGTGAGCTGCACAGTGTACTCACCTTCGCTGCGTCTTACGTAGACTCGCGAGCCACGACTACCATCTGCCACGTTCATCAAGGCTTACCTCGAAGCTTTCCGCCCTCGTAAGCGAGGCATACATGCATGTCGTATTGTCACAACCTTTACTAATTCCTTCGCCGCAGACTCCGCTCCTCCCCTTCCCGCCAACCCCAGCCAGGGAGACAAGACCCTCCAGCTCGCCTTCGACGCCCTCGTCGCCAAAGACTTCTCCCACGCCATGACCCTCTTCCACGAGGCCCTCGAGCAGAACATCTCGACTCCTCTTGGAGAGGCCGAGGCTCTCAACATGCGCGCCACGTTCCGCTTCATCGTTTCTGACGCGGCTGCCGCTCTCGTTGACCTCGACAGGAGCACCACGATCTGCCCCGAACAGGCGCAAGGATGGGTTAAGAAGGCTAGTGTGCACATGGAGTTGGGTCAGCCGGAGGAGGCGTTCAGGGACTTCGACAGGGCGTTGGAAGTTGACCCTGAGAACCCTGATGTGTGAGTGTCGCTCGTTCGTAGTTGTCGAGGAGGATGCAGTGGAGCTGACTGAGCGTTCGGAACAGCTACTACCACCGTGGACAGGTCTACTTCATCACCGGCGAATACGTCAAGGCGATGGCCGAGTACCAGAAGTCGTCCGAGCTCGACCCCGTCTTCATCTTCTCGCACATCCAGCTCGCCGTCGCGCGCTACAAGTCGGGCGAGACGGAGAAGGCGATGCACCAGTTCCGCAAGTTCCTCAAGGAGTTCAGCACTTCGCCTGAGGTGTTCAACTACTATGGAGAGCTGCTTTTGGATCAGCAGAAGTACGAGGAGGCCGTCGCCAACTTCGAGAGGTCGATCGAGTTGGACAAGGACACGTGCGTTTCCTTCCACTTTCCTGCCTCCAGCAGCGTTGCTTTAAAATAGGCATCATGCTGACGAACGTTTCTCTCTTCAGCGTTCCCCGCAACGTTCTGCCCATGATCAACCGCGCGCTCGCGCTCTTCCAGTGGAAGCAGGACTTCGCCCTCGCCGAGTCCATCTGCCGCGAGGCTATCGAGATCGTTCGTGCACCTCCTCGTCCTCAGCTGTATGTCCTTCAGCTAATGATTTCTTTCAATCCAGGACCCCCAATGCGACATCGGAGTCGCCACGCTCGCCCAACTCTTGCTTCAGCAGAACAAGGTCCACGAGGCCGTGGGTATGTTTGAGAGGAGTGCCGAGATGAGTCGTACGGAGCCAGAGTTGATCAACGCCTTGACGTTCGAGAACGTACGTCCATCTTTCACTGCTTTGCTTTTTCGTGTGAAGAATGGCTCCTCACTCGCTCTGGCTCCTGCAGGCAACATGTGCCCAGATCGCGTTTATCACCAGTTACCCATCGTATGCGGAGAAGTGAGTCTACTTTGCTTATTCTTTCGGCTTGAGCAGCCTCGCTGACTGGACCCTTTCCAGGTTGGGACTCAACCGAAGTGCTTAAAACGTGTCTTGAGACTTTGATTTTGGAAAGAACAATGGAAATAATGACGCATCTTGAAGATACCTGTTTTTGGTCTTGAGAGTCTTCTGGCTTGAGAGAGCGTCTCATTTGATCACCGGATCTGACAGCTTCATTGAAAATGCCCTGGCAGCATTCGAAGCTGCCACTCAGGCGCCTACTATAAGCGACGTGGCGCTGGAAGATGTCGGCGCGTAGCCGGGCCCAAACGGGTTGGATCCATCGCACTCAGCACTGCCTTAGGACAATCAACAAGCAAATCGCAAGGTTGTATTACCGTGTTCAACACCACTACACCACACATCCCGCTTGAGTTTGGTTCCACCGCTCTACTCGCTCCAACGCCGACTCACGGCCGAGGCCAGCAAAGAGCCTGTAAGACTCGTTTGCTTTATCAGCTAAATCGTATTCCTCCTCTTCCTCCCCCTCTAACGCCGCCTCCTGCTTCTCATCGCGCTCTCGCGTAAACTCGTCCGTCCACTCCGCACTCCCCTTGGCCCACATAACGGAAGAAGCGACGTGGTGGACGAGGAAGAGCAGCGGGTGTGGGAGGGCGGAGGCGTAGGTGTAGGACTTGGCCTCCGGGTTGTAGTCGGGACCGTATATCGCGAATTCGGAGGTGAAGGTTATGGCGGTCGGGAAGGAGCGTGACTGAGCGAAAGTGTCGACGTGGTGGACATGCACATCGAGATGCAGAGGATCCTGATAGAAAGCGGATCATGTTAGCTCTGCATCGGAGCGCTGGGACGGATGAAGCGGCGTACGGTGGATGTAGTCGGATACGGCTCTCGCGGTTCGGCGCTCCATTTGAGCGCGTCCAGGCCGGCGTTAACCGCGACGGAAGCGAGGAACCCATTGCTTGTACTGTTGAGTCCACCAATGCTCTCCAACAATGCGGGAAGATCCACATTTGTCAGCCTCTCCAATACGGGGTAGAGCTGGGTGAGAATACACGTGTCAGCATTCCTTGCGACGGCTCATGAAGTCGCGAGACAACAAACCACTGCGTCATGCTGAGAGATGTTGTACTTGAGGATGTGGGTTCCCTGGATGGTCCCAGATGCTGTGTACTTCTCTTTCTCGATCTTCGAGAAGATGAGTGCTCGCCCGAGGTGACCGCGGAAGTTTTTGGTGTAGTCGACGGTTTTGGTGAAGTAGTCAAAACACCCGTCACGAATTCGTAGCTGAAGCAATCTGGCTAGCATCTCAAGACAATATCTTCCGGAAAGCGCACCTAAAACTCACCCGCTTGACGAATCTGCTGTCTCTCTTGTTCTGCTTCGAACTTGACGCGTTGGTTGAATCCCTTGGAGTGGTGATCACTAAAATGAAACAGAGTTAGAGGTAAAGCCATTTGAAATAGTTGAAGAGAAACGAACGGTGTCGTAGTGCAAACATGACCACATCTCCGATGCTCGCCAACTTCCTCACCCTGCTCTCCCTCACGTGTCCATCGACGCCGGCAGACTCCTTCGGACTCGAGCTCGGCAACATCTCCCTCAGAGTCTTCCGAAGCTTGCTCCCATCCTCCCCCTCAATCTCAATCTTCCCGCTCCATATCCCGCACACTTCGCTAGAGTAGCTCTCCGCGCGCTCGAACAACACCACTCCCCTGAGAAACACCATCCCTCGACAGTAGTCCTCCTCTTCCTTTCTCTTCCCTTTCTTATCCTCCTTCTTGTCTCCCTTCCTGGCCTCAAGCTCGTCACAAAGGCCATCGACAATCTCGAACGCCTGCGCCTTGACCGATCCTTCCACCAACGCTTCCCTCGCCCTCTTGTCCACCTCCGCAGCCACCTTATCGAATTCCAGATCGTTCGGAGTAGGGGTGGCATCGAGGGACAACTGCAATGACGCGAGAAACTGTTGGTGGGCTTTGTACTGGCGGTCGACCTTCTCCTGCTCGATCTGCGCTGGCGACGGAGCCGGCAAGGGAGGCGGCGAGGCGGCGGTAGCGAGAGGGGCGGCGATACGAGCTCTCAGACGGGAAACATTCCAGCGTCGTGGAGAGGAAGTAGACTGCTCAGGCGTTTGACTGGGGGAGGGGCGGGGCGTCGTTGCTCCCGACGAAGCGGTGCCGGAGGACGGAGAAGTGGGCGAGGGCGAGGGCGAGGAGCGGGAGGTTGGGGAGATGCGACGGAGCGTGTTTTTGATGGAATTGCTGATACGCGTCTTGAGGGGGGATTTGGAAGGGTTGCGGCGGTCGTCGCTGGAGGTCTGGTGGTGCGAGCCCGATGCGACCGGTTCCTTCGGTAGCGCTGATGGCTGCAGCGACACGCTGAGAGCAGTGGATTGAGCATTGAGTAGATTGTCATGCAACTTGATACACATACACCTCAAATCCGGTCGTAACCCTCTCCAAACTCGACTCGCGCGACCGTCCTTGTTGCGTCTGCTCTTGAAGACGTTTCGAGGACGAGGCGACCCCGCTCGTGCTCGTTTGGGACGCCGTTGATGACCGAGATCGAGTCGTTCGTGTGCTCATACTGGTTGCTGGAGGTTGTGCGAGTTGTCAGCTGCTGGCGGTTGTTGGTGGAGGAGCAGCCCTGAGCAAAGCTTCAGTCAAACACGCGACCAACTGTGGGCAACTTTTGGGAACTTGGCCCCAGCTTCCGCCGCCGGCTCGCGCTCCGTCTATCCCTGTGGCTACCTAGCTGCCTCGTCCCGTTGCTCAATCTGCTTCGACGCCATTTAGAACGAATGAAACATTCTTCTGCAGCAAAACATTTTGAACTATTTCACTTCATCGTCATACAGCCCTCTGACACCACCATTCTCCGCCTGAGACTGGGCCCACTCGACCACACGCTTGGACGTCGAAACGCTACCGAGTCCAGCAGCAAGCCTATACGACGCATGAGCTCGTTCATTGCGCTCAGCTTCTTCCTGCTCCTCCTGCGCCAACACGCGTTCCTCCTCCGCCTCGCGCTCACGCATAAACTCGTCCATCGACTCAGCGTTCCCCTTCGCCCACATGACTCGACAGCAGAGGTGGTGGATATGGAACAAGAAAGGGTGAGGAAGGGCGTAGGCGTATTCGTAGGAAGTAGCGTTCGGGTCGTAGTCGGGTTGGTATTTGGTCCACTCGGAGGTGAAGGTGATGGTGGAGGGGTAGTTGCGCGATTTGTCGAACGTATCAGGGTGGTGGACGTGAACATCAAGAACCAAGTTTTCCTTGTTGTGGAAATAGCGCGTGTGAGCTTTGCATCGTGGCGTTTAGCAAGGTAAATGGGGCTCACGGTACCTAGGGGACGATGGAAATGGCTGACGTGGCTCCGCGCTCCACTGGAGGGCGTCGAGCCCCATGTTGACAGCCACGGCGGCCAAGAAGCCGTTCGCCGTACTGTTGGATCCGCCGATACTCTCAAAGAAGGTCGTAAGGTCTATACCCGTCAGCCTCTCGATGATGGGGTAGAGCTAGGTGAGAACACGTGTCAGACTTCATTTCCCCCGCGTAGTAATAAGACAAACCGTCTGAGAGTGCTGTGACAGGTTGATTTTCAGGATATGAGTACCCTGGATAGCCGTTGCACGGTCGTAGTTGTCTGTCTCGGCCTTGGCCTGGATCTCCGGGCGCATGGGGTGGCGCCGGTAGTTGTGCGCTGTGTCCACCGTCTTGGTGAAGTAATCGAAACATACATCACGAATGCGCAGCTGCAAGGGTTATGGTCAGTTAGTGAAGCCAGTTATATCAGTGAGAGCGTAAGAGAAGAACACACTCGCGTGCGGAAACTGCTCTCGCTTTTAGTAACGTCTTGGGTGCTCGTCCGATTGGAAGACTCTCTCGGGGTCGTGATTACTGGAAGTATTGTAAAAAATCAGTGGTGTAGCAAACAGCAGATGAAGAGGCGTACTGCACTTTAGCTCCGATTTGATCTGTCCTCCCACCCTGGCCAGCTTCTTCACCTTTCGCTCTCGCATTCCTCCGCCCTCCTCTCCCACGTGTCCTCTCCTCTTCCTCCCCAGACTCATCTTTGACATCCCCTTCGTCACATCTCCCACGAGCTTTTCACCCTCCTCCTCCTGCCCTTCCTCCTCCTCCTCCTCTTCCATGAGATCGCCGTTCCAAACCGCACACACCTCCTTCGCAAAGCTCTCCCTCTCTTCGTACAGCACAGTTCCCCTCATAAACGCAAGGCCCTCAAAAATCCACCTTGACTCCTCAGTCCTCATCTCGCCCTCTGGAACCTCTAGCTCTTCGCAGAGGTCATCGAGAATCTCGAAGGCCTGCGCTTGTACCGATCCCTCGACCAGCGCGCTGCGGGCCCTCTCGTGCTCCTGCTTCGCAAACTCCTCCCATTCTTTCTTGTGAAACTCATCAAACTCTTTCAAAATCTCCCCGCGTTCCGCCGCTAACCGTTGCTGCTCATTAAGCTCTGGTGAATCCCTTTTCCACGACGGCGACGTTGGCGGCGGCGAAGAATGCTCGGCGTCGGCTGAAGCAGCGGTGCGGGAGGACGGAGACAACGGAGAGCGGAACAAAGAGAATGACATCTTAAAGAGGTCTCGGAGCGGCGTTGCTAAGGAGCGCTCGTCTCTGTCACTGGACGGTTGTTGCGTACAAGACTCAGACGCGTTGGGCTCTTTAAAATGCGTCGAAACTCGCCTCGAGACGTAGGACGGGTAGAGTCAGCACAAGATAGCTATGTGGTAGTAAATGGTATGCATACCCTTTGATACGGGTGGCGAAGCTCTGCTTGCTGGTACGGTCGTTGGAAGAATGCTCCTGAAGCTGCTGCTTCGACGTCGACTGAACGGCGTCTAGACTAGCTCGAGGAGCCTCGGACAAGGCTGAGGAGCCACCTTGTGCTCGAGTGTTGACCATGGCCAAAAGTCATGCGAGATATGTAAAGGTTGCACCCCAAGGAGGAGCGCTGAGCAGAGCCCCAGGTCAACACGCGACGTACTGGTGGGCAACTTCGCGAACTTGGCCCCAGCTCCCCAGAGCCGTCGCCCGGCTTGCGCTCCGTCCATCACTTCGCACGAGCACCATGTCCTCGCCGACGCCGACGAACGACGACGGCAGCCACAGCGACAGCTCGTCACCTCCGCCAGAGCCGTTCAGCGTCACCAACCCGCGTCCGGACCTCACCCCAGGCATCGCGGCCGCCGCGCTCGCGCGCATGGTCGCCCTCGAGCTCGTCAACGTCGGCTTCGATTCCGCGACGCAGGAGAGCTTGGACGAGCTGGAAGGATTGGTACTGGCTTGTGCGTGCATCTCTTGCTCAAGAAACTGGAACCAGGGAGGAGCTGACGCTGAACGACCAAAACAGTCTTCGGACAGCTGATCGAGCGCTCGCACGACCTCGCCGAGCTCGCAAGGAGGACAGGCCCAAATTTCAGAGACGTCGTACAGGCGTGTGCTCAGCTCGGCGTGGCAGAGATGTCGGAGCTGACGGAGCAAGCCAAGATGGAGCCGTACCCGCTGGACGATGGTCAGTCCTCGAGCTGCTGCTGGACGTGAGGAAGGAGGGAGCTGACAACGTCAAGCACAGAAATCGACCTCCAGGTGATCAGCTACGAGAGACCGAAAAAGGAATACGTGCCCGACACGCTGGAGTCAGACGACGAGAGCGACTCGGAACCACCATCGCATTCGGCCGCCGTCCTCTCCGCCTCGTTCCTCCCTCCTCTCCCCGCCAAACATTCTTACAAACAAACTCCCGTACGTTCATTGCTTCCCCGTACTCTACCACAAGTCACCTCAGCTCACTCCAAACGCGGTCCACCCAGGTCTTCCCCAAATCCTCCATCGCGCCCTCCGTTCCCCCTCCACCAAACGCAGCTCTCCAAACCCCCTCCCCAGCCGCCCTAGCCCACCTCTCCACCCTCCGCTCGCGTCTCACAAACTCACAACTCGTCGCCTCGTCCCTGCGGAACCTCATTCGAAGTACCTCTGCGCGCAACCCCGAAGGCGCGGGGATGGAGGTCGACGGCGTCAATGGGATCGGTACGGGCGCGGGAGAGGAAGATGATGTGGTGGACTATGAGGGAGAGTGGTATGCCAGTGCGCCGGGCAGTGGGGCGAAGCGGAAAGTGTTGGTGACAAGAGTGGGCGTCAGCAAGGAGGAGGAGGTTGTCGAGAGTGGCGGGAGAACAGGGGCGACGGGGAAGCGGAGAAAGTGGAGAGTATGACTGGACGGCCAAATAGAGAACCCTTTGTTGTTCATTATTCATTTCCTACGATGCCCAGTTCCTGATGACTCGTGAGAAGTACGAATGACGTGGCTCGGGCGATTTCAGAAACGCCATGACCATTTACACCAACGACTACACACTGATTCGACCTCCTCTAAGCCTGCTCCATCTTCGGAATCCCATGTCGTACCAAATCGTACGTAAACTCGGAATCAGGCGCGCCCTTCTCGATGAGCCACTTGGACGTTGGGTGCTGCCTCCTGGACTGGAACAGCCGCCTCGCAAAGTGGTTCCCGACGCTCAGAGGCTCGAACTTGACGCCGTCCTCGCCGACGCAGCCGGGGAGGGGGACGACCTCCGAGTCGGGGTCGGGCGAGAGGAAGAAGGGGAGCGAGTAGCGACGGACGCCGGTGCGGTTGAACACGCGGTGCACGGCTGCCGAGGGTCCTGTCGTCAGTCCCGCTCCCGCGAAAGCCTCCTGAAAAAGGGCACTCACTCGACACGAACTTGCCGTTCGTTGCACGCTCCAAGAAATCACCGCAGTTCACCACGAACTGGGCTTCTTTGAGAGGCGGCGCTGAGATCCACTTGCCGTTGAGGTTCAAAACCTCGAGCGCGGGTCCCGACCCAGGCTCTTGCGCCACGAAAGTGAAGGACGAAAAGTCCGCATGAGCTCCCAAAGACGGATGCTCCTCACTAGGCGGCTGAGGGACATAGTGGTGCGCCCGGAGACAGTGAATCGGCCACGTGTAGTAGTCCTCGAACGCCGTTTCCTCGAGGTCGAGCGCGAGGGCGAGGATGCGCAGGAGGGAGCGGGCGAGAGGGTAGACGACGTTGAAGTACTCGTAGAATTTGGTGCGGAGTTGTGGGTAGTGCTCGGGCCAGACGTTGAGCTGTTGCGTGTTGGGTGGCGGCGTGCCTTGGAAGTTTTGCTACACGTGGTTTGAATCGGCGAAGGTGTGAGCGGGAAGGGTCAGCAGGACTTCTTCGTTGTAGCTTCAAGCTGATATCCGGATTTGTCAATAAAACCGAAGTGTTCAACGCACCTCAGGATCGAGATAGTCGTCCGACATGCAGAACGACTCGCGCAGGTCCAAGTCCGTCTTGATCCCCATCTTGGCTTCATCGAACGGCTCGTACCCAACCACAGCAGGCGACTTGTGCCAATGAGCAGTCATCTTCTCCTCCATTGGGAGCTCGAAAAACTCGGTGATGGTGCTGAACATCGAGGCTGGACATCAATTGCCTTCGTCAGCGGTCGTGCGCGTGGTGGTTCCATCGTCAAGCACTCCTTGAAGTTGAAGCTTGGACGTACCGAGCAGCTCATCGGTGACACCTGGACACTCGGACGCATACATGAATCCGACTTCACGGAACGCCTTGCCGACTAACGATCCACCGCATTCGAGATCAGCTACCGTCCCTCAACTTATCAAGCATCACGCGTCCAAGCAACGTCGTCGACGAGCCCACTCTCATCTGTTCAAGAAAGCCTCTCAGACAACTCACCTTCCTTAGCCAACTCTTTCCTCTCCTCCAAAGTCCCATTGATGTTCTTGAGCGAAATGACCGGGATCGAGGTGAACGTCTTGCGCCATCCCGGCTCTCCTTCCTCGACGATATCCCTCCAAGTCGGGATGCCGTAGGTCGTGTTGAACCAGATACGCTTGGAATCAGCTTGTCCGACCATTGCTTCGAGAACCGTGAGAAAGGGCAAGAGGACAAGAAGCGGACAAGCGCACCGCGATAGCCTTGCCGGAAATTCGGCCGGGGCACGCGTGCCGCCGCGTATCGACGGACCCGCGCTGACGTGTCCGCTTGGCCCCGACAAACCTCCTCACAGCTCACCTGACCAGAAACTCAGTCTCGTAGGTTCCCTCTGCATATCTCTTGTGACTTTTCCCTGAGGGCGCGCTGGAGCTAGACCCGCATCGTAACCGGCGGTCCGATTACTTTTTGTTCTCTGACACCACAGCAAGGGCGTGCTTTTTGCCTCTGACCCGCCCCTCGAGGGCTGAGATGGCTCTAAGTAATATGCTTACCTGTTCGAGCTGTACCTCGACCGGGAGTTCTCAATTGTTTGCAGATCTCACGTCAGGAAACAAGTCTGTGCGGCTTTTGTTTTCTGGGTGCCAGGAGGATCGTCGACTGCCTCTTCTTGCCCGGGTCGTGGCATGAGACATGGGGTATGGGTGTGGTCGAGTCAAGGAGGCAAAGGTACTTAGCCTTTCGGTGGTGTACTGGGGTTGATTAAACTAGGAAAGGGCGATGGAAATGAATCGTAATCCGCGCCGACGTGTTCGCATCTCTCGGCCTCGCCGCCCTCTCTCCCACATGCACATGTTCAACTCAGTTCAACTATTTCCTCTCCACTCCTCGCTACTGCACAATCAGCTCCCTGCCCTGCTCCCTCGCAAACTCGCTCACACCCGTCACGCGATCCGTCCACTCCTCGAGCCTGACTCTCAGTCCCTCGATGCCCTTGCGGTCGAGCACACGAGGCTGGACCCATGAGATGGACGTCGTGGACGAGACTTGGTCGAGCGTGCCGCGAATGAGCTTGAGCCTGGAAGCGACAATGTGAAAGACGTGGTCAGCAACCGATGGTACCCCTTCGCTAACTCTCAAACAACTTGACGCTCTCGAGAATGAATAAGATGAGACAAGGGAGACTCACGACAAAGCCTTCATGATAAGGTGCTCAACCTCGTCGATCGGCACACGCGCCTCGGCCGCAATGACCGAGAACGGCAGCACACGATCCGACGTTGGCCTCTTGAACACGCTCTCGATGAGGGCCATGAGGCAGATCTTTTGGCGGAGGAAGGCGTAGTTCTCTTGCAGAATCGGCTGCAGGGTTGTGAGTAAGTTTTGAGGAGAGGGGCGAGGGGAGGGAGGACACAAACGCACCTCGGAGGAAAGTTTTGGGAGGAGGGCTTCAAAACGGGCGATGTCGCCGGCGTTGAAAGCGAAAAGGAGGTCCTTGATGAACTCGTACTCTGTTCCGACAAGCGACTCGAGGATCGGGTGCATCAACTGCGTCGTTGTTCCCCCCCCACAAACACGCCGCGCTCGCGTCAGCGACCTACACCACCAGGAGAGCAGAAGAAGAAAGCGACAACGTACCAGCTCTCCAAAGTTGTAGATCTTGCCCAACAATGCTGAGAGACCCAAGTCGTGTGCTCGCTGAACCCTCACAGGCGCGCTGAGCTCCGTCTCGACGTTGACGCAAGCGAGGTAC
Organism: Pseudohyphozyma bogoriensis; assembly: GCA_024364755.1. Lineage (NCBI taxonomy): Eukaryota > Fungi > Basidiomycota > Microbotryomycetes > Chrysozymaceae > Pseudohyphozyma > Pseudohyphozyma bogoriensis. The sequence continues at coordinate 135,599 of JALBUQ010000045.1, forward strand.
AGCAGCGAGTTCTTGTAGTAGTCTGCGTATTCTGCCTTTGCCTATACCATGTCAACAAGTATCAGCGCCCATCATTGTTCCCTCCACCGTCATGACCATCAGACAAGCAAGCAGGAGAGCCACGCACCTTGTAGTAATCTCCCGACACTCTGTAAAAGCTCGCATGCACGACCAAGTCGACCGAGTCGAGTCCATCCAAGATCTTCTCGCACGCATCCATCGCCTCTTTCGTGCCCTCCCCGTCGCCGAGCAAGAGCTTGAAGTGGGCCGACTCCATCGTCGCAAGCACAAACGCTTCCCGCGTGTTTGGCGTGTCGAGTTTCGAGACGAGGGCGGTGAGGAAGTTGAGACCTTGTGTTCCATCTGTCGTTCCACGATGGTTTGATCAGCTCCGGTTGAAGCAGGAGGAAGGAGGAAACGCGGGCGCACCAGTGAACTGACGAGCGACGGCGATGCCAATGCTCGCGAGCTTGAGCTGGTTGAGCTTGGACTCGAAGTCTTTGATGAAGCTCTCGTAAAGCTCCACTTGGAACGGTCCACTCTGCTCATCAGCCAAGAACGCCTCGATCGTCGTCGTGAGCTGGTACCATAGTCTGCTCGACAGCGCACGAGAACGCGTCAGCGAGTTGAGTTACGAGCATGAGAGGAACTCAGGTGAGGTGGGAGGCGCACCGGTGTTCGTAGAGACGGGAGAACTGGTCGTAGTAAGGTTTGAGGGATTCGGGGAGGTGGGGCGAGGTGATGGCTTTGGCGAGGTACGCGGCCGGGTCAAGGTCGACCTGCATCGTAAACGAGGAGCGACGGGTTCAAGTCGATATAGAGGGGCGCTGAGCTGGCGAGAGGTGGTGTGAAGATTGGGTGTAGAAAGTAGTGAGAAAAGTTGGTGAGAAAAGTGGAGGAAGAGTGGAAGCCAAGCGAGGCCAGCTTGCGTGTACTCGGAGGGTTAACGAGAAATTGCTCCAATACAAAACGTTGAATACAGATTTTGTATTCCCCAATTGTGCTGGCTCGCGAAGCCTGGATCGCCACTCGCGCGCCCGCCCTTGGCCCTCGTCCTCCTCCTCCTCCCCAACCCTCCGGCCGTCCACCATGTCGTTCGTCCTTCGTGTGCTGCCCTTCACGTTGCGTACCATCTCACGATCCATTCCTGCACAGCTGGGCTCGCGGCGGTCCCTCGTCTTCCGCCAAAGCTGCCGACGACGCCGCTCAGTCCAACCTCGAGGCGCAGAACGAGCAGCACTTGAACGAGCTGCATGCCAAACTCCAGAGCTTGCGAGGGGTGAGTGACACTGCTGTTGGGGATACATGGCTGGTGGCCGAGACACGAGCGGGACAGAGGGAGGCGCGTGGGCGTGCGGAGGTCTGGGGCTCGGCAGTCGCGTGCAGGAGATGGGCGAGACGATGGAAGGCATGCTGGGATGCGAGGAGTGTGATAGTGTGAGAAAGATGAGGATGAGTGGATCAGTAACCTAGGTGGTGACGTTGGGGACGCTTGCTAACATCCACGCCTTGCTGCTTCGCACGATCCTCAGGTAACAACAGACATCTACTCCGACTCGCGCTCCCAAAACTCTCTCTTGGACGGCACAGTTCGTCCCGTTTTCTTTCTTCTACCATGCACACTCCTTTGACCGTCTACGGTTTTCGCAGAGCAATTCGTTCGACTCGTTCCGCACCTCCCTCACGGCCACCTCGACCCGTTTCGCTCGCAACGTCCAAGGCAACCACGGCCAGGCGCGGCTGCAGTTGGGCATCGTACTAGGCTTCGTCGGACTGTTTTTCGTGTACAAGTTCTTTCACCGAGCGTAGTGATAGAGTTGGATGAGGAAGGAGGGGAGAAGCGGGCTTGGTGGAGGAGGAAGGGATATCAGGAGGGGTCGTGGTGTCTTGTTGTGCAGTGTTCCTTTTTCGCTCTCATATCGTAATCGTTATTCTAGCTTTGATCGCATCATTTCTTTCTTCCCTTCGCCATCGTACTCTCCACGCGCAACTCCAGGGCGAGGCGCGTCTATCCAGCCGAAGCGTTGCTGGCGCTGTCGGCGAACTTGAAGGCGTGGGCCTGATGCCGCCCTGGTGCATTCACATCGAAGGAACAAAGTCAATTTATCTTACATCGCGACTCGTTTGTTTCAAGTCAAGAACGGGACAGGACCGTGAAGAGTTCCAGCCACACCACGTGGTCCAGTCTTGCCCCGCTTTCGCACCAATTTCTTGCATCGAATGAGCTGAGATGTGCACCAGAAAGGCGTTAGCAAGCGTCAATGTGTGCTGAAAGAAGTCTGAGAAAATGAGGAAATCCGTGGCCTAGACGCCGTGCAGACGAGTCAGAGGTCCCTGCGCGTGTCGTCGCTTGTCCTCCTTCCACCACATTCTCGCACCAATATTTCGAGTTACAAAGCCGCGACCGGTCGAACTTAAAGTTACTCTATTCGTCGTCCTCTCCACCGCTCGTCCTCGCCCCGGCATGGCGACCCCACCAACTCTGTTCTCGCTCCCGCCCGAGATCAAGATCATCATCGCGAAAATGGTCGCTCTGCAGGACGAAGTGTTCAACATCAACGATAATTGGGAGGGTCTTGGGGAACTGGAGCGTAAGCAGAGAGGCCGAGCCGCCACGACCCTGTCCGGTCAGAGCGCCAGTGCTCTCTCGAAGACGTGCAAAGCCTGGCACGCCATTCTCGTTCCTTTTTTGTTTGAGGTGAGTTTCTCAACCATAGACCATGCTATTCCTTAACATGAATAACCATCAGGCATCCCAGACTCTGAGCAGCAGCAAAGTCCACCACTTCGATCGTCTTTTCCTCGCCGAGCTCCTCCCGAAATATCTTTCACACTTCAAGACGTTTGCGCTGGACAGTCCCACCACCGAACCGCGCTTCTTGATTGCCTTGAGCTACGTCTTGCTCTTGCCCAACCTCGTCTGTCTTCGACTCGACCGTCAACACTTGGTTTCCTTACATCTTTTCGCTCGCACCTCGGCCTTCCGCGCCATCGCCCCTCGTATCACCGGCTTGGAGATCACATCATATGACAACTACTCCGAGCTACTCAATGGGTTTGTCAACCTCACCTCGCTCGAGCTTTCTAACTCGCTCGACTCGAATGTCGAGCTTCAGGTGTCCCGGGACCAACTCGCGCAAGCGCCTAAACTCACCCACCTCGTGCTGAATACGAATCGAAGAATCGAGTATCTTTCCGGCAGCTCAGCCCCTCTACCCCTTTTGCGTTCTCTTGTCCTGGAGGGAACCATCTTACCGGCCACGTGGGAACTCGTCCGCTCCGTCCATTCGACGCTCGAGCAACTTCGCATCAGCACGAGCCTGGAGCGCACCGGCTTAAGCTTTGACGAAGTCTTCGGGACAGCTGCTCAGCTTCCGCGACTTACCTTTTTGAGCCTCGCCATGTATCCACAGCAACTATTCCCCCTACTTCACCTTCTCGCGGGCTCGCCAGTTCAGCAGCTCGAATGCGACTTGCTTGAAGATTGCGGCGACGAGGACCCCCCCGACCTCATCAAACTGTTTCCTTCTCTACGCCTCCTTTCCATCAAGGACTGGAACGTTACTATTCCTGATTCAGCACTCTTACACACGACGGAACAGACGAGGGAGCAAGGTGTCACCGTTAGGACTAGCTTGGCCGACCCTTGGTACTCTTTCGACGACTATTCAAAAGCGGAGGAGCGGCTAGCTCTGAAGTTTCGGTACGACACGATCAAGCGACTCACGGGGTTTGTGGAATCGGAGGCGGGACGACAGATGCTTCAGAACGACGTCGTGGGGAGCAATCAATTGGTGGACGCGTTGGAGGGAGTGATTGGCTACAGGTACTTGTATGAAGATTAGCTTTGATGTCAATGTGGTTTCGTTCTGTGAAGCTGCCGCCTTGATCACGTCTCGCTGAGTTTGTGCGTTCGGTTCTTCGCGTTCGTCGAAGCGTTCGCTGTACCGCAATCTTGAAGAGGCAATCAAGTCTATGATACAGGAGTGAGTTATTTACAGCTCGAAACACGCATCCGAAATTTAGCTCACTTCATCGCTTTTTGACAACACGTGGCGATAGGGGGCCAGTCGGAGATGGCCAACTCCGAGACCTCGCTCGGAATCTTGTTGTTCTGCCTTGCGCTCCTCCCACCTCCCGCCTTTCGCATCTATTCTCAGTAAAAGTACATTTATGGCTGAAGCTTCAGAACTTCTATCAAACTACGTCGAGACGTGCTCGTTCCTGTCGTCGCTGTTCCCGCTCGACGGCGAACTCACGCCGGACGGTCCCACCTCGGCGCTCCTCGCTGATCCCTCGACCGCTCCATCGCCATTACCTCACGAGTTGACACTAATTCTTGCCCTCTCTATCGACACAACACATTCCATCAACCTCACGCTCGCCCTCCCGCTCTCGACGAGCGCCGCATCCTCACCAGCCATCAACATCCACCAGCCGTCGTTCCTCTCCCGACCGCAACTCACGACTCTCACCGCCTCGCTCGCCTCCCACCTCTCCTCTCAGTCATCACCATCACCGCTAGGCGAAGGCGCCTCCGAGTACCTTCTCGAAGGGATCGAGTTTGTGCGTGAGGAAGCGCGCGTGTTGTTGGAGCGGATCGAGCGGGAGAAGGAGGAGTTGGCGGCACTGGAGACGGAAAAGAAAGAGAGGGAGAAGGAAGGGGAAGTGAGAGTGTGGTTCTGGTTCCCGAGTCTGTCGACAAAGGAGAAGCGGGACGACATGGTCCACTGGGCGCCCGGGTACGGCCTGACGGGATTCGTTCTAGCTGGTGCGTCGCGGATCCTCTATCACGAATTTGAGTACTCTGCGGACGAAGTAGGCTGATTATCGTGCCCATTGCGCGCCGTGTATGACAGGCAAGCCCGCGCTCCTCTGCGTCGAAGGCGAGCCAACTCGGATCGAGCGTTACATGAGCGAGATCAAGGCCGTGAGCTGGGCTGACGTGCCGAGTTTCCAGAAGAAGGTCAGTCGTGTTTCCTTCATCGTCTGCATCCTTCATCCCTCCGTTCTTGCTCGTTTTGGTCGTTGGCGTACGTTCAGAAAAGCTGACCTTTCGGCCGATGTTTACCGATCCCCCTCCGTCCTCACGTGCATTCGCTTCGATCCTTTCACTGCCCTCTATTCGACCCCAACACCATTGGACTACGTTTTACTCTCTACCAACAACTACGAGCAGGTCTCTGAGCGTCTCCGGATTCCCCTCGCTGGCACCTCTGCATCCACTACGACATCACCGTCAACCCAGCGCGTCTTCTCGAATATGGTGGAAATCACGGACCTCATCTCGAAAGGTGGCCACAGAGGGAATAGAGGTGAGATGGGTGAAGTGAGGGAATGGATTGTGGGCAAAGGTGGCATGGTGCTGGGCGAGGAGTGGGGGAGTGTGGTCGGTGTAGGATTCGAGTGAGCTGGAGGGACGACGATGACTGAGGTGGGCGTAGGAGGTATAGACATAGAGTGAGCTGTTGACATGAACATTGTTCAACTAATAAAAGTCTTCAGCAAGACGAAGCGGAACCGCATGCCACACCACGTGTCTACCTCCCTCTTCCCATCCTCACGACTTCTACAAGGCCGCGTCCAACTCCACCAGACCCGCGTCGGCCTCCCAAACTGTTTCCTGGGAAACGCTGTCAACCTCTGTCAAAAAAGTTTGACTCGGGTCCTTTTCCCTTCCCTCCCAAGCGGCCTTTAGTGCAAGGTGCGCATGTTTACTCGGGTCGGATTTCTGTGACTCGGCCCAGGTGCCGGTGCCGTCGGAGGCGGATTCCGGTGGACCGGTGGGTGCGCTGATCGTGGATGATTGATTGAAGATTGATAGGAAATCGTACTGATAAAGGTATTCGGCGCTTGTGAAGCTCTTGATGCGTTTTGCGCGCCCTGATACAAGAAGGGAACCCAAAAATGACGTGGCTCGTTTTGACGGTCGCTCGCGTCCTCGCTCGGACTCTCACAGTTCTTTGAGAGCCCTGCTCCACTCGGCTCACAGGGTACATCAAACACAGATAAATTCCGATCATCCACTGGGCCGTGCTCCTGCCCAACTCGGCTCAATATTGACTCCGGTCCGCATCGCTGAAGCTTGACTCTTACCGACGAATCGTCAAAGGGAAGTCCGTGTCGCAGCAAGGACGAGCAAGAGAGACTCGGCCCATTTGATACTCAGTCAAGAAACAGATCCCATTACCCCAGCTTTCATCGCGTAGCCGCGATACCCGGCGACTCTATCGAACCGAGTCGAGCGCGAGTCGCCAGGGTGCGGCCGGCCGGCGGACCCGAGCTGGGCTCGCTTGCTAAAACGTGAATGTACCCGAGTCAACCATTTTTGACAGCGTTTCCCAGGAAACAAATGTTGAGCAGCTATGCGTACCCCTACGAACGAGACCTCAAGTTTTTCCCCACCCAAGTCCTCAGATCCTCCACCTCCATCCCCTTCCGCCCGTTCCACGTGTCCTCCTTCTTCCAGCTCACTCCCACGTCCTTCGCCCATATAACCTGATACTTCAAGATATTGTTTGATGGATCCTTCTCCAGCTTTTCTTCCACCTCTTCGAGCGTCACCACCTTTCTCTCCACCTGCCACCCTGGCTCCTCCAACAAGTCCGCGAGTCCGGCAAAGGTAATCGTGTCGCCCGCAACCTTCACCACTCCATACCTCTCTCTCACACCATCATTATCCAATAAGATCCTGGCCGTGAGCCTCCCAATATCCTCCTCACTCGTCACAGTCACCTCATTCCCCCACCCACCCAACGCCGTCACCCTCCCTCCCCTCTTCCCCTCCCCTACTTCCAACTCTACAACTCCGAACCACTCTTCAAACAAAAAACTCGTAAACATCCCCGTTGACACGATCGTCCACTTGGTCCCTTCTTGCGCTCTCAACACGTCCCTAACGTCCAACTGCTCGTCAAAGAGGTCCTGAGCGCTTCCTCGGCCTATGAGGTCGTAGTCGACACCGAATTGCCAGGGAACGAAGTGTTCCACGTTGGCTTGGAGGACAGCTTGGGCGAGTGGGAGGAGAGAGCATTTGCCTGTTACGAAACCGGTCGCGGAGATGACGATGTCGAAAGGACGGAGGAGGGGGACGAGAGCAGCGATTGGGGACGTGAGGTCGCCGTAGATGACGGTGGTGGAGAGGATTGAAAGGATTGAAAGAAGTTCTTGTCGTGCGGAGTTTGGGGTCGGAGTTGGGCGGAGGAGGACGGAAAGAGAGGGTTTTGTAGGGTGGGCGGCGAGCGCTCGAAGGATTGAGAGGCCAAGGGGGCCGGCACCGAGAACGAGGATGGTCGGGCGTGCCATACTGACGAACAAGCAACAGTGCAGAAGGAAAGAGAGAATGTCACAAAGTCAGCTTTTGGACCGCAAGTCTGCTTCCACTTATGTCGTCAAACGCAGCTGACAAAGGGCTTGGCCAGCCTTTGGCTCAGACGAAACTGGTCGAGCGGGTTTGGGCGAGGATCGCCTTGTCCACGTCAACAGGTTCGTCGAGGTGAAGATGGCGAAAAGAGTCTACAGTGATGAACTGCAAAGTCTCTTGGACTCTTCCTGTGCTGGTCTTTGTCGCATCGCACAGGCAGACAGCTCGAAAAGATGCGTCCATTACTCAAATCAACGACCTCGCGATGCCCATCCAACTCCTGATAATGAACATTCCGTAATCCTCCACATCCTTGATCTTCTTGTCTACTGACTCGGTGCCTTCGATCAAGCGATCGAGGGTCTCGAGTGACGCCTCGATGCGTTCGGATGGTGGAAGGGAGGCGAGAGACGGGGAGAGGAGGTGCAACTCTGCAGACGGAGGTGTGAGCAGTGCTGAGATGGAACTGAAACTTCAGTGAGAGGAAAGACGCACCAGTCAAGCCGTAAAGAGTTCCAATGCGTGCTCGTGTCCGGTACCAAGCGACCTGTTGCGCGCGTCCCCAATGTCAGCTCTTTCCGGACCGCGTCGAAAGAAGCCAAACCCGTACACCCTGACTCTCATCTCCCGTCGCTTTGGCGAGGTCCTGAGCGATCTCAGCAACATGCTGGAGCATGCCGGTTGGCGTGGGGAAGGGCACGAGAGCCGAGACGGAGGCGAGCGGTGATGCCGTCGTAGCGCCCAGCATCCCAAGAGCCTGCCAACAGTCCACATCAGCTTCTATCTCACTTCCACCAACGAAATTCTCCACAAAGACTCACCTCAGGCAAGACCGCGACGACCGACTCGTTGTACCTGATCCTCGCGCGCAAACCTTCCCTCACCGCTTGGTCGCCCTTCAGCCCGCCATCTCTCACATTCTTCACCATCTGCTTCCTCCCCTCCCTCAACCACCCCTCCAACAACGCTTTCGCCGGCCCCAACCTCTCCAACCCTGGCCCTTCACCTCCCGCATCAGCTTTCAGCTGCTCGCGCGTGAGCGAGCGTTTTCGGGAACTCGAGGGCGGCGCAGAAGGGAAGAGAGAGTTGATGGTATGGTGCGTGTATCCTGTGTTTGGGGAGTGGGATTGGGAGGAAGGGAGGAGGCGGGAAGCGGCGACGAGCGCCGAGGTGCTGAAGCCGTGGGTCGGGACGAGCGGGATCGCGAGCGAGATGAGCTCGTCGATCGGCGCTCGGGGCGTAGAGGTCGTGTAGGCTCGTTGGAGGTGCTGGAAGGCTGCTCGTGACATGGTTGTGAGATTGTGAAGAGTTGTGGGTGGGTGCGAGACTCGGCAGTCCTGGCGAGTTTCTTGCTGGTTCGCGTGCTGAGCTCGGACGCGCGCCCGGCCGGAAGCGTGGTCAGGAATACGTGGCTAGGACACTCAGACCACAATGGCACACCAAGAGAAAGCTGCAAGACAGTCTCATAGCAATACTTCCCACCTCGTCGTCCGGACCTCTTTCCATGGTCAGCTCAACGTGGCGGCGTCTCCGTCGCACTCTCTCTCGACACGTTGTCCTCCAGTGTATGAAGCAACAAACAATCGAATCGCACAATCAGGCACGTATAAACATACAGGAGCTAATCACATCTGAAGGTTCACGGCCCATTTTCTGGCATCGTGGACGGTCGGTGGTCGTAGTTCTTGAGGAACGTTCTGAGGTGCTGGCCATTCAATGGATCGTTCGGGTCCTCCCTACACCAAGAAGGAGAGAAGGTTGGTTAGCTTCTTTCTTGTCAAAAGGTCAAAGGAAAAGACAAGGAGTCCACTCACCCAACCTCCTTGGCCATGATCCTCTCCAACAAGCTATCGCACTCGGCCGCCAGCTCCGCCTCCCTCCACCCCAACCCTTCCAACTCATTCACCAACCCCTCGTGCTCTCCCAACGAGTACGCGACTTTCGCCTTGGCCAACACATACGCCAAGAAGAAGCGGTCGCTCTCTGGGTGCCTCTCGAACAACTCGAGCTCCTCCTCGCTCCACACGATCGGCACGTCCTCGTCCTCGCCCACTTGGGTTCCGCCGTCGTCGTCGACCGTCGAGTCGAACGAGCCGGCTCGAGTCTTCTTTTTGTTGGGGTTTTTGGTCGGGGGTTTGCGAGTGGGAGGGAGGGATTCGGAGTGCTGGATGCGCATGTGTTTCTGGAGAGCGTCGGTGCGGGTGAAGGATTTGTCGCATTCTGTTCGGAAAAAGATGATGATCAGCTGCCTATTCTCGAACAGAACATTGGTCAAGCAGAAGCGACTTGCCTGGTCTCGGGCACGGGAACGGTTTCTCGCCCGTGTGGCTTCGGAGGTGACTGAGCAGCGCAAACTTGCTGTTCTGGTTCTTGCCCTTCCTCGGACAGCCCGCCCACTCGCACACATAGATCAACGCCTTCCTCCCTGGCTCGGCCCCGTTGATCGGGAACGCGTGGTCTGATCGCACCCACCCGAAAGCCCGACACGCCAGGTCAGCTCTCGCGGGGGCGGAGGTGGGGAGAAGCGGAAGACGCACGAGCATGAATGTGTTCAATCATCGGTTCGACTTCCCAAAACTCTGCGCCACAGTCGTTCCACTGGCACGTCGTCGTCTGGAGCGAGGCCGGATCAAAGCCGTACTTGTCGCCCACGCCTCCCGTGAGCTGCTCGAGCGACGACGTCGACGAGAGCGAGGACGAGCGTGATCGTGGGAGTGGTGGAGTGTTGGGTGCTGGGGAGGACGAGCCGACGGACGAGAGGGGCGAGGAGGAGCGCGAGAGGGTCGAGGCGGCGTCCATGCCTTGCAGCATCGCGAGGTGCTGAGGGTTCATCGCGAGCTCGAGGCGGTGGGAGCTGGGAGCTGTTGGTGACTGTAGTAAGTTATGGCCAACTTTCACTGCTGCTTCTTCTTTTGGGCCTGCGAGGTGCGAGATATAGGGCGGCGGCGAGTTGTGGAGCGAAGCTGAGCCTGGCCAGTGCCGCGAGCTGGACGAAGTCGCGAACGCGGAGGGCGCGTCGAGGAGCAGTCGTGGCAGTAGCAGTCCTGGCCAAATCAGCCTGTTTGGACTACAAAGAAAATTGTGTATTTGTGAATCTAATGACCACATTCTCTAGGTGTCTCCAGCCTCGCCAGCGAATTTGCGACACGTGTCTCACCCTCGCTCAATTCGACCAACGGGTGCAATGTTGGGATCTGGACGTTTTCGTCCCACTACATTCTATTCTTCCAATTAACTGGTGGCTCGGAAATATCTACTTTTTTGCTCTTGATGAACTTCCACTACGTTCAAGCCGTGGTAGCGTTGGCCGGGAGACCAGTGGTGCCAGCAGCACAAGCCGTGGCGGTAGACGACTGTCCGCCAACAAGGAGAGTGTTGGTCGCAGTGGGGTGTCCAACAGCCTTAACAACAACAGGGACGACTCCACCAGTCTGAGTGCGGTTACCAGCAGTCAGCGCCAGAGCTGGACCACGTCAGCAGTGGAAAAGCGATGACGAACCTGGACGGAGAACGCGTTGTGGTTGATGACCTTGAAGATGGCGTTGATGACACCAGAGTGAGAGGTGATGGAGATGACCTGGCGGTTGTCGGTCGCGAAGAGCTGGTTGAACGCGGCCTGGAGACGGAGCGCTTGCTGGGCCGAGCTCTGCGATGGAGCGTGGGTCGAAGAGCTCAGCACAGGTGAGGAAGACATGAGCATAACTATCACCACACACCTCCTCGTAGTCAGGGCCCCAAAGCTCATCCTGTTAGAAGGCATTCCGGTGAGCATGCGTCGACGAGCACGAAAGCGACGAGCACGCACGTGGTAGGAGAAAGGCTCCTCAAAGTCAAACTTGGGGTAGTCGGTAGCAATGACACTCTTGTTGGAACGCTGGTCACCTAAATTCCTCCAGCATCTCAGCAAGCGTCATCAACACTGAGAGCCCAGAACAGCACTCACAGGTGTGAAGACCGATACTCTCGCGGAACGACTCGCGAATGAAGGGACGCATGCCCTTGGCGATCAAAGACGGCCAGGTGATTTCGAGGGTCGAGGCGGAACGACGGAAAGGCGAGGAGTAGAGGATCTGGGGGACGGGCATGCCCTGCGACGTCTCGTTGGCGAACGCATCGCGCGCGGCTTCGGCCTGAGCAACTCCGGTCGGAGTAAGGGTGGCATCTGTGTCAAAAGCACGCACTGAGTAGTTCATTCAGGTGAACTTTTTGGATAGAACTAAGCTCACCAGGTCCCCACTGCGTCCAGTCGAATAGCAGATGAGGTGACGTGTCAGTAAGGCTACTCCTTCCGCAGGTGCTACTCCTGTACTGAAGCGCAAAACACTCCTTACAGTGATGTTTCCGTCAGTGGTCTGAAGGGACCAGTAGCAGTTCCACCTGAGCGCGAAGCAACGTCAGCCATCGTGCGTTCCACGAAAGTCCGAGCGAACGCCAAACTCACGCGGGGGTGCCGTAGGTCGACTGAGCGAGGTTGTGGTAACCTTGTCATGGAAAGGGAAGAATGGTCAGACCATAGGTCGCATTTTTCTCTCCGCAAGAGGAAGCCTTACCCTCTCCGTGACGAGCAAGGTACATGAGCTTGTAGGCGGTGTACTCGTCCGACTCGCGGTTGAGCTGCTCGACCTTCTTGGTGAGCGTGTGCCACCTGTTGGCACTCTTGTCAATCAATCCGAAAGAGTCCGTGAAGGCGTTGTAGCCCTGTTCGTCCCCCATCAATCCCGATAATGTCAGCAACACCGCACTTTCTGGAAAAATGAGAGCGCCGCGACTCACGGTAGCGTTGAAGTCCGCCGAGTCTTGGATGAAGATATCAGGGACGACAGTGTAGTTCGTAGGCGTGAAAGTGGCGGTCGTCTTGTGCGTCTTGGTACGTCCAGGCGTAGCCGCCGGCGAGCGGGGGACGACGGTGAAAGCGTCGGAGACGGCGACGAGCGAGACGAGCGTCGCGAGCGTGGTGGTCGTCGTGGAGAGGTGCATGGTGGTTGTGGACTTAAGGTGAAAGGTTCAAGAGAGGAAGTGGAGGGGAGAGAGAGGAGTGAGAGAAAGGGAAGAGAAAAAAAGCAAGCTAGAAAGAGAGCTGAGAGACGATAATCGTGGCTTCACGGACGTGCCGAGCGGACGGCCCAAATTCGTCCCAGTTGACGCCAAGCTCCGCCCAAATCCAGCAACTTTCGTCGGCCCAGTTCCCGCCCTCCTCCCCTCAACCACCGACGGACGAGTAACCGGACCAGGACGCACGCACGTTCGTCCTGCTTCAAGTGCGGGGTAGAGCTCATGGGGATGGAGGCGCAAGGCATCGCAGCAAGGCGTTCGGTCGGCAGGCCGTGTTACCCTGGATAGAGACTGAGAGGGGTCGTGTGAGGAAGGAAGGTGGAATGATGATTGGTCGAAAGGAATGCGATGGAGCGTGGGAGGCGTGGCGACCGGCGGTGGTGCGGCGAAACCAGGTCGGCGCGGGCCGCGCGGAGCCAGCCAACGTGAGCATCAACTGCACAAGAGGTACAGGAGGATAGAGGTCAGTACAGCCACCTTGATGATACCCTCTAGAAAAAGACGAGTTATACCGGGATGTGCTCGCTGACTTCACCTTTCTTTGCGGTGAGAGTACGCGTGACGGCGAGGTGCCACGTGGCTAGGCCGACCGGCAGCCTAGGGCTGTAGGGGCCTCCACCTCACAACAACCTGGTCGTGCCCATTTAACACAAAGAGAGAAGGATTGGAGGTTGTGATTATAAATGGTACCGAGGCAGTCGCCGCTCCCTCCAACTTCGCCGTCAATGTTCGTGTCAACGTGTCCGGAGCTTTCAGACTCGTCTTTACGCCTGAAGGGTAAAGACCACACCACAGCTGATTCAAGGCAGATCAAAGGCTTAGAGCGAGTCGGGGAATGTAAGCAGCGCAAAGGTCATGATGCCAATCGCCGACGAACCGATTGGCGGAGGCGAGTGAGTGTGATTGGTGCGGCTTGCCTCACGGGCGTAGGTCATCGAGCTCGGGTGACGAGTAAATGGACAGAAATGAGAACTACATTTTAGTGAGACTAGTAGAGCAACACAAGAAACTCGTACGAAGGGCGGAGGGCGGAGCTGGAGGAAAACAATGCCGACTAATGGGACATAAGCAGGACATAAGGCCCCAACTTCCTGCACACTCTCGCTGCCCGGCTTGGGCTCGACGCACCCACGGCCCTCCTCCCGCTCACTTCTCTCACTAAAAACCGGCCTACGATCACCATGTTCCGCGTCGCCGCCCGCACCCCCTCCGTCCTCCTCCGCTCCGCCTCGCCTCTGGCGTCCTTCTCCCGTGCTTCGTCGCACGCCGCGACCGAGTCGTTTGACGAGTTCAACGCGCGCTACGCGAGCTTCTTCCAGTCGACCAACGACCTCTTCGAGCTCCAGCGTGGCCTCAACAACTGCTTCGCTTACGACCTCGTCCCCTCCCAGGCTGGTGAGTCTCCGCGATCCTCACCCGAGAGCCCCCAAGCGGGCGACGAGTTTTTGATGCCGCCCCCGGAGCGCGAAGACCTCAGAAGGACGGTCGGAGGGTTGTGGTTGGGTGCCGTTGGGCATCTGGAGGGATGTAGAAAGGTTGTAGGCTAGGGAGTTGCCGACGGCGGTACGGAACTAGACGGCTGGCACGGGCGACGATCGTGCGGGCGCTTTGGGTGGGCCAGCCAACCAATGGCGGGTGGAGTCGGTCCATGACAAACGCTACCCCGTTCGCGTCCCACCAGACTCGGCGATGTGGGGTTCGCGATGAGTTGATCGGTTGGAAGATTCTGGTGCAAGATGAGGACGGTCAGAGTGGGAGGAGATGGGAATCGAGGGGTGATGGTGGTGCCGAAGCGCTTCGTGTTGACGATCGGTCCGGGATGCACGGGGTCGAGGGTCGTTTTCGGGCAGCAAACAGGAGATTTTGGTGGAAGGAGAATACATGGACTGATTGCTGACTGTCTGGTGGCTTCACTGCGGTGTCTACAGTTGTTGAGGAGGCCATCCGTGCCGCTCGCCGTGTGAACGACTACTCGACCGCCGTCAGGATCTTCCAGGGTCTTAGTGAGTCACCTTCCTCTCCCCATGAAAGTAAGCGTTCTCGAGAGCATCATGACTGACCGCCCTCGTGTCCCTCTTCACTCTCCTCCCCACGTCCGCGCGTCCGATCCTACCTTCCGTCATCTTCCTACACCCCTCGACTCCTCGCTATCCTCCACCCACCTCCTTTCCACCTCTCCTTCGAACTGTCTTCACCGTTAAACAGAGGAGAAGACGGACTCTGCCTCGCTCTACGCCCAGTACGTCGACGCGACCGCCCCTCTCCGTGCGGAGCTCGGAATCACTCTCCACGAGGAGCTCTACCCTTCGGCCAAGTAAAAACGCTCGACTGCTAGCAGCGCGGCGGGAGATAGAAGAGGAGCTGGGAAGGGAACTGGGGGTGGTTATAATGTTAGTCTGAGGGGTTGAGGGAGAGAACGAGTCCAGAGTACAAGGAGGGACAATCGAATGCTTTCCGGGTGGTGGTTTGTGACAATCTCCATCGCGCTGTTGAGGACTGCGAGAAAGAGAAGGAGACATTTGCATTACTTTATATTCCATGACAAGCAAGTCGTGGCGTGTATAAATCTACACGTTGCCGCGGTCTGGGTCGGTCCCTCGCCCGACGCGGAGTCTCGACCCTGGAAAGCCCGACCCCTCCTCGGGCGCTTCGCGATTGACTCAAAGCCCTCTCTGCCCCGCCTCGACTTTCCGGCCCTCCGCTCCCTCCCTTCTTCCTCAACTCGCATCACTTCCAGCATGATCCCCCGACGAGCCATCTCGGCGACGCTCCGCCAGGCCTCGAGGCCCACGTCGGCTACGAACCGTCTCCCCGCTGCTCTGCAGCTCCAGCAGGCGCAGAAACGGTGGATCCAGAGTGGAGGCAAGAAGGAGGCCGCCGTCAAGGTCGCTTCGTGAGTTTTGAGCTTGGCTTTTCTTCGTGCGATCTGGGGCGGTGGAAGGAGGAGTGTTGGGAGGAACGGGTGGGCAGGGTTGAGCAGCGGGAGAGGGCGAAGCGCTTAGGCGTAGAGGCCTGGAATTGACTCAAGTCGCGGTCCGGACGAAGCGAACTTTTTCTATGGCGACGAACGGGGCTAGCAGCTGTGCTGCAGAGGGCGGGGATTGTGGAGGCTGTCAGGTTGTTCGAATGGAGGAGATCTGAGGTATTGGGGAGCGAAGGACGCGCTGGGAGGAGCAGGAGGGATCGGTGGGAGGAGCAGAAAGGCGGAGGTGGAGGTGCCGCCGCTCGTGTGGCGTGTCTTTCAGCTCGCGTTCAGCAGTCGTATCTAGGACCACTTCCTGTTCATATAACTGAAGCTTTCTTGTGCTCCACTCACAGTGCCACCACCCCTTCCCCCGCTTTCCAAGTCCCCCCTCCTACCGCCCCCTCCGAGCTCGTTCGCTCGCCCGATGAGCTCGACGACTCGTTCATCGGCATGTCGGGAGGCCAGATCTTCCACGAGATGATGCTCCGCCACAACGTCGAGAAGGTGTTCGGTTACCCAGGTGGAGCCATCCTCCCCGTCTTTGACGCCATCTACAACTCGAAGCACTTTGATTTCGTCCTGCCACGACACGAGCAGGGTGCTGGTCACATGGCCGAGTGCGTTGATTTTTTTTCTTCTTTCTGTGTCGATGCGGTGGGACTGTCAAGGGAGAAGAGGGGCTGACTTTCGCGTTCCTTCGTTTGTGACATTCTCTCAGGGGATACGCTCGCGTCTCTGGCAAGCCCGGAGTCGTCCTCGTCACGTCCGGCCCAGGAGCCACGAATGTCATCACCCCCATGCAGGATGCCCTCTCCGACGGTACCCCCCTCGTCGTCTTCTGTGGCCAGGTCGCCACCTCCGCCATCGGCTCCGACGCGTTCCAGGAGGCCGACGTTATCGGCATCTCGCGCTCGTGCACCAAGTGGAACGTCATGGTCAAGGACATTGCCGACATCCCCCGTCGCATCAACGAGGCGTTCAAGATCGCCACCTCTGGCCGTCCTGGCCCCGTTCTCGTTGACCTCCCCAAGGACATCACCGCGTCCATCCTCCGCCAGGCGATCCCCTACAAGTACACCCACCCCGACCTCGCTGGCTCCAACCTCCCCTCCCGAGCTCGTGCCCACACCGCTACCTCTGCCGCTGGTGCCGAGGCTTCCCCCATCTCCCAGGCCGCGCTCGAGAAGGCCGCGACTTTGATCGCCAACGCGAAGCAGCCCCTCATTTACGCTGGTCAGGGTATCCTCGCGACGCCTGAGGGTCCCGAGCTCCTCAAGAAGCTTGCCAAGGAGCACAACATCCCCGTCACGACCACTTTGATGGGTCTTGGTGGATTCGACGAGAAGGACGACCTGAGTTTGGAGATGTTGGGCATGCACGGTTCGGCGACGGCCAACCTTGCGATGCAGAGCGCCGATGTCATCATCGCCCTTGGTGCTCGTTTCGATGACCGTGTTACTGGAAAGATTCCTGGTGAGTTTACGTTTCCTCGATGTTTTTCTTTAGCAGGGCAACGCGCTGACGTGGTTATCATGCTCCTCCCCCGCTGCACAGCCTTCGCCCCCGCCGCTCGCCAGGCCGCCGCTGCCGGACGTGGAGGAATCATCCACTTTGAGATCCAGCCCAAGAACATCAACAAGGTCATCGACGCGACCGTCCCCATCACCGGCGACCTCATCGACTCGCTCAAAGCCCTCCTCCCCATCCTCCCCGCCGAGAAGGCTGACCGTTCCGAGTGGTTCGCCAAGATCAACAAGTGGAAGGCCGCCTACCCCTTCACGTACGAGCCTTCGGACCCCAAGAAGGGCGAGTTGATGAAGCCCCAGGAGGTCATCGAGGCGCTCGACTCGTGGTGCGAGGAGTACGGCAAGGAGAACGTCATCATCGGTACCGGTGTCGGACAGCACCAGATGTGGGCGGCGCAGCACTACAAGTACCGTCACCCTCGTACTTGGGTCTCGAGTGGTGGACTCGGCACGATGGGCTTTGGATTGCCAGGCAGTATCGGAGCCAAGGTCGCCGCACCGGAGAAGATTGTCGTCGATGTCGACGGTGATGCTTCGTTCTCGATGACGGCTATGGAGTTGGCGACGGCTAGTCAGTACAACATTGGTGTCAAGGTCCTCGTCCTCAACAACGAGTTCCAGGGCATGGTTCTCCAGTGGCAGGGTGCGTTCCTCTTTCCCTTTCCATCATCTAGGTTTTTTGGACGAGGACTAATTCTCCACTGTGTTTTACAGATCTCTTCTACGAGAAGCGCTACGCTCACACCGAGATGACGAACCCCGACTTCGTCGCTCTGGCTCAGTCGATGCGCGTCCACGCCATCCGCTGTGACTCGCTCGACGACCTCCCCGCCAAGATGAAGGAGTTCATGGAGTACGATGTACGTCACTGGTTTTTCGAGCTCTATTCGTAGGCGGCGTGCTGACTGTCTGCTCTTTCAACAGAACTCCCGCCCCGTCCTCCTTGAGGCTCGCGTCGTCAAGAACGAGCACGTGTACCCCATGGTTCGTCTTAGCTCGTCTGCTGTTCCGTCCGTGTCAACTCACGGACCATTCTTCCGCGACTTCATAGGTTGCTGCTGGCAAGGCTCTCCACGAGATGACCCTCCCCCCTAGCCTCACCGCCCCCAAGGCCTAAGCCCCTCACACCCTCCGCATAAGTCGTCGTTGACGGCGACACTATTCCCACCCCACCAAAATGCGTCCTCACGGATGCGAACCCCCCCCATTAGCTACCCTTTGTATCATTATCTTTTTCTTTTAAGGAGTCGAGTGTGTTATTTTGCGTTCTTATTTTTCTCCCGTCGTTGGGGTAGCTTTCAAGAGTGAAGAGAAGGGAGGGGGGTTGCATTTCTTGCATTGTCACGAGTACGTTATCGCTTCAAGTTCAGGTCATTGGTTAGATGAGAGCTGCAGAGGGGCATTATCTACTTGGAAAGCTTGAGTCGGGTTCAACAATGCGAGATTCGCCATCGACACGAGACGAGTCAGGGCAGCTGTGTTGCCAGTTTGCCTGGACGCTGCGACGTGTCCCTTCGCTGCTGGCGCATCCGGCAAGCTCTCGGCATAGTGAGTATCTTGACCATCCATCGAACCTCATCGTGACCGTGGCCGAAGCGACGGTGCAGAGAAAAGGGGGACGGGATCGAAAGGGAAAGAACGGTAACCTCACGCTCGGAACTTTACAAATAGTGGATAGTGGAATCTTTTGGAAAACTGCTTGGAGTTTCCAAGTGGATAGGGCTAGATTCGAAGCCGACAAGGTGGAGAAGAAGCGACTTTACCGCACCAGGAGTTGTGCAAGTCCCGTATCCGTCGCCATCCGTCTGCGTCCGCCAAATCCCGCCCCCGCGTTCGTCCACACCGCGCTTCAAAACGGGCAACGCAACCCCTTCACTTCTCTTTCTCTCTACAACCTCACTCCTGCACTGGTAAAAAATGTCCAACAAGCAATCCGAACAGATTGTCATCATCGGCGGCGGCATCATGGGCCTCTGTTCGGCCTACTACCTCCTCACCTCGTCGCCCCTCTCCTCCGTCACGCTCGTCGAAAACTGCCGTTCCATCGCCCCCGGTGCATCGTCCTACGCCGGCGGGTTCCTCGCTGGCGGCACGGGGGACTCGTGGCAAGGTTCGCCTTCCCGCCCGCTCGCGAGGCTGAGCTGGAAGCTGCACGTCGAGCTCGCGGAGGCGCTCGATGGTGCGAAGAAGTGGGGATTCCGTGAGTGCAAGGCTGTGGGACTGGCGGTGGGAGGCGAGGGAGAACAGAGGAGTGCGTATAGGGAGTTGCCTAAAGGGAAGGGGGAGGTCGTGGAGGATGATTGGTTGAGGGGCGAGAGGGAGGATCTCACGGGCGAGGGAGGGGTCGGGCAGATGTGAGTCGTAGGGGGGTCCTTTCTTTTTCGCTTGCTGGTTGTAGTGCTGATTGTTTGTGGGCTTACAGTGACCCAGCAGAGTTCTGTCAGGTGCTTCATGCCAAGTGCACGAGTTTGGGCCTCAAGACTTATTACCAGCACGACCCCGTCGCCGTGTCGCCGTCGTCGGCCTCCACCGCCTCACGAACGCTCACGCTCAACCCGCTGTCGACCAGTTCCAAACCCATCGACATCCCCTTCACCAAACTCCTCATCACCACCGGACCATGGACGTCCGCTCTCCTCGCTCGCCTTTCCCTCCCCCAACTCCCCATCAGCAACCTCCCAGGCCACTCGCTCCTCATTCGCCCCGCCCTGTCCGCGTCTGGGAAAGAGCTTCCCTCCGAAGCAGTCTTTGCTGGAATCTCTGGATCAGCCGTAGGCGTTCACGCCTCGACTTCTGGAGCAGCGAGGTCACTCACCCCTGAAGAACTTTCTGAAGGTGCGTTCCTCCCTTTCCCCTCCCACATCTCCTCCCTCAAGCCAACACTTTTTTTTTTTCCCCCTTCTCCTAGGGTACACCCGCTCGCCCGAGATGTTTCCTCGTGCTTCCGGAGTCGTCTACGTCGCCGGAGAGAACTCGATCCCAACCACGACCAACGCCCTCGCGGGCCAAGGCGGGCAGCACAAGCTCCCGCCGAGAGCAGAGGACGTCAAGACGCTGCTCGACCCCGGCCTCGTCAAGAGGCTCACCGTATCGGCTGGGGTCGTGTCCCCGAACCTGGACGTCAAGACTGGGGCGGTCGTCGAAGTCGCTCAGGTGAGTGGGGGTCCTTCGAAGGGGGAAGAGGTCGCTGACGTGGCGTGCACGTCTGCCGACAGTTCTGCTACAGACCCATCACTCCTGACGGAGAGCCAGTCATTGATGAGATCGAGAAGGATGTTTACGTTGCTACTGGACATGGGCCTTGGGTGAGTTTGAGCACTGCCGCCTCCACTTATTCCTCCCTAGACCCGAAACTGATGCCATCGCTGCTGCAGGGTATCACGCTCGCTCCAGGTCAGTGATTTTCTAGACATAGCCATACTTCTTGGCCTGATCAACTTCACCATTCTCCCCAGCAACCGGCAAGATCATGTCCGAGATGATGTTCGGCAAGTCGCTCAGTGCCGACATCTCAAAGCTGAGAGCTGCCAGGTTCACACAAGTCAAGGCAAAGTTGTAGGCGCGTTGTTCCGTAAAAGCTTGTTAACTTTCTTGACCTGTTTCTGACCCTCGGTTTGCTCCCACAGACGACAACGACGGTAGACTCAGATACACGTGTAATTTAAGCATGCTGTCCACGCTCCTTGTCGAGAGGTTCCGTCCGCCAAGGAAGCAGAACAGAGCTACCAAGGGGTCAAGCTGGTATTGACTTCGCATTTGAGCCACTGTGAACATCGTCATTGCTACTCCGACATGTGAGCTCGCTTGTCTGATGGTGATAAGTGGATTCCCGACGAGCTCGAAAGCACAGTCGGGTCCGCTACTTTGCACCATCCAACCCATAGTTCAAACAACTCTTTTCAGAAAAGCTAAAAAAATAATCAGTTCTCGTGTCTCCAATGGCAACACCAAGAGAGACGACATGGCAACACCGGCGGCAGTCGAAGAAGCCGCGGGTTCGTGTGGTCTGTCAGCGTGACCCGGGAAAGTGCAGCAGAGAAGGAAAGTGGCGAGGTGTGCAGATATTACCTGAAGGCTCAACGTACATGGTGCAACTTGTGAAACCCGTGCCAGAAAGTGGTCGGAGATGCAGGAGTTGTCGCGGCGACAACGGCCGGAGAAGGCTGCGAGCCGAGGCCTGCCTGGCCTGAGCTCAAAGTTTCCGCGTGTGAGCCTGGCGGCAGGCGCCTGGGGTGGAGCTTCACCTCCCCTTCGCCCCCCTCCCACTTTTCTCACTACTTTTTCTCTCTATCTCTACTTCGACCATGCTCCGTGCCACCTCGAGTGCTGCTCTGCGCTCCGTCTCGCGCCGCTCGCTCTCGACCGCGTCCCGCCCTCTGCTCGCGGGGGGAGCTCACGCCGCCGCCAGCTCGCTTCGAGTCGGGTCAAAACGGGCCGTCGTCAAGTCTGTCGCCCCAGTCGCTCAAAGTCGTGTAACCCGTCGCAGTCCTGACAAGAATCTATACATTCCAGCAACCTCGCCATCCGCTCCTTCTCGTCGTCCCTCGTCTCCCGGGGTGAGTGACCGCGACCTCTTTGACGAGACGAGACGCGCGACCCAATCCGAATTCGGTGTTAACGCTCACGCATTCCTCGCACGACTGTCGCAGATGAGATCATCAAGGTCCCGTCCATGGCCGAGTCGATCACAGAAGGCACCCTCAAACAGTGGCTCAAGAAGGAGGGCGACTACGTCGAGGCTGACGAGGAGATTGCGACCATCGAGACGGACAAGGTCGGTCTCCGTTCCCCCTTTCGCTCTCTCTTTCTATAGCTAAACAATCAGTGCATTCTCTAAATGGTTCTACAGATTGACGTCGCTGTGAACGCTCCCAAGTCTGGAACGATCACCTCGTTGCTCGTCGCGGAGGAGGACACCGTGACGGTGGGTCAGGACCTCTTCAAGCTCGAGGCGGGCGAGGCCCCCGCCGGTGGAGCCGAGAAGGCCGAGTCGGAGCCCAAGCCCGAGAAGGAGGCCAAGAAGGAGGTCGAGGAGACGAAGAAGGAGGCGAACGAGGACAAGCCCGCGCCAAAGGAGGAGAAGAAGGACGCCCCCAAGCCCGCGCCCGCACCGAAGAAGGACGCACCAAAGGAGGAGGAGAAGAAGGAGACCAAGGTCTCGGGCAACCGTGGTGAGACTAGGGTGAGCCACCGTTCCTTTGCTGGTGTATCATTGGAGGCGTGGTGGGACGGTGGGGCCCGGGACAAAGCTGATCCGTCTGTCGCCGCACAAAAACACAAACAGGTCAAGATGTCGCGAATGCGCCAGCGTATCGCCGAGCGTCTCAAGCAGTCGCAGAACTCGGCCGCCTCGCTGACGACCTTCAACGAGATCGACATGTCGTCGCTCATGTCGATGCGATCAAAATACAAGGACCAGGTCCTGAAGGAGAAGGGCATCAAGCTCGGCTTCATGTCCGCGTTCGCCAAGGCGTCGTGCATCGCCCTCAAGGAGATCCCCGCCGCCAACGCTAGCATCGAGGGCGAGGGCAACGGCGAGGTCATCGTTTACAGGGACTACGTGGACCTCAGCGTCGCCGTCGCGACGCCAAAGGGTCTCGTCACCCCCGTCATTCGCAACGCGGAGGAGTTGAGCTTCTTGGAGATTGAGCAGACCATTGTTGACCTCGGCAAGAAGGTGCGTTTTGCTTAGCCTTTGTTGGTAATGGTTCTGGGGCGTAGGCTGACGCTGACGTATTCGCGCGGCTTCGCAGGCGAGGGACAACAAGCTTACGCTCGAGGATATGGCCGGTGGATCCTTCACCATGTGAGTTATGGCTATTGAGAGCCTCGTATAGCTGGTGCTGACAAAGCTATTCGAAATGCAGCTCCAACGGCGGTGTCTTTGGCTCGCTCTACGGTACCCCCATCATCAACGTCCCCCAGGCCGGTGTCCTCGGTATGCACTCGATCAAGGAGCGTGCCGTTGTCGTCGATGGAGAGATCGTTATCCGTCCCATCATGGTTGTTGCCCTCACGTGAGTTTGCTCTTGAAAAGAATCGGGTGGGAAGGACGCGGTGAGCTGACGATGACGCTGCACGACATCAGCTACGACCACCGCCTCCTTGATGGAAGGGAGGCCGTCACTTTCTTGGTCAGGATCAAGAACTTGATTGAGGACCCCAGGTTGATGCTGTGAGCTCTTCTTTTCCTTCCCCTTGCCGTCACTCGCGTACTTCTCGTGAGGACGAAAGCTGACTGGAGGTCCATCCCAACAGTCTTGCGTAGAGTGGGTAGGGATCGCGGAAAGAGAATATCTTGAAACATATTACGACATCTTTTTTTGTTCTCCGCTCCGTGAGGCAGGCTAATCCAGAGAGCGTATTGGAAAGGCTGTCGAAGTCGGGCGAGCAGCAAAGTCGAGGACAGCAGGTCGAAGCACGCTGCGACCCAGAATGGATAAGATGAAAGTCACTACTGATTACAAAGTACACACAGTCGCAAGTACAAGTACAACTACTAAGTCCCAATCGCTAGCCCACGCTGTTTTTTGTTTTGATATAAATAGCCCGGAATCCCCTCAACCCACAGTCCCAACCTCAGCACCACGACCTCCTACCCGCACCACTGCCACCACCGAAAAGGAGCGAGCTGAGCCAGTCCTCAGCCCTATCCTCCTCCGCCTCGTCCATCACCTCCATCGCCGTAGGCCTCCTCTTCGCGACTGGCCCCTCCTCCCTGATCTGGCCCTCCTCGAGTTCCTCCTCCCTAATCTCGCCTTCCTCGAGCTCCTCCTCGTAGCACTCGTCGCTGCGGAACTTTGGTCGCTTGGCGGTGCGCTCGTCGTCGTCGCCGACGTACGCCTCCTGCTGGTGGTACGTGTTCCACCGGCGCTCGCGCTCCTCCTCCTCGTCCTCCTCGTTGAAAGTCGCGGTCGCGGTCGCGGTCGCGTATGGGCGAGCCTCGGTGTGCAGAGGCTGGTGCTGCTGCTGCTGCTGCTGCTGATCGTAGTCGTCCGAGGCGATGTAGACGTCGTCGTCGTCGTCCTTGGTGGTGATGGTCTCGCGGGCGGTGGTGAAGGACTCGAAGCTCGAGACGGAAGAGAGGCGAGAGTGGCGCTCAAAGAGTGGCGAGGGAGGGAGGGAGCCGCAGGACGAGGTCGAGTAGATGGAGGGAGAGTAGGTGGAGAAGGGGGAGGGAGAGTGGTATGCGGGGGAGGGGTGCGAGAAGTCGGCGAGGGCGGTGGTGAGGGCCTGCGCGAGGTGCTCGTCCTGCTCGTCGACGTCGAGCTGCCTCGACTCGCTCAACCTCCTCCTCATCTCCTCGTCGGCGTCCTTGATCGACATCGCCTCCATCCCCCAGATGAGCTCGTCGATGGAGATGGGGAGCGGCGAAGGCGCGAAGTGCTCGAGGCGAGCTCCGAGAGTTCCGTAAGTTCCGTCCTCGTCGATGGCGATGGCGAGATCCTCGTCGTCGTCGTCGTCGTGAGCGAGCTGCTCCTCGTACCAAAGCTGATCGTCCTGCTCGTAGTCCAAGTTGTCGTAGATGCCGACGATGGTCCTTGGCGAGGTCCAGAGGAGGGTGGAGGGAGTGGACGGAGTGAGAGTGGCGCACTGGACGACGGGCGAGCGCGCCCTGTTCTTGCCGAGGCGGGGGCGACGAGTGGGCACGATGGACTTGTACGTGTCCCTGATGCTGCTCATGGCAGGGCGGAGGTGGACGAAGAGCGACGAGAGCGTGGGCGCCATCGCGACGATGCTGACTTGGGTGACGGCGACGGCGGAGGCGGAGGTGTGAGTACGCTGGAGCGAGGACGGGGACTGCCCACGAGTTGGTAGAAGATGTGAGTCGTGCGAGAAATGGGCCAAGCTGAGTATGTGTCGAAGTTCAGCTGGGGGCGAGTGTGTGGAAGGAAGGAGAGAGAGGGCGGCGGGGAAACTTGCGCTCAAGTCGCCCCAGAAAAAAAGGGGGTCAGCAGGCAGCTTCCGAGTTCCAGTTTCTCTTCCATCGCCCGCACTTTCACAGGACCCATAGTGGAAATAGTGCTACTTCTCGAAGCTCCCTTCAACGTCGTTTCTGGGGGAAGATCGCGTAGTAATCGCACGTCCAATCCATCCATTCTGAGGCGGTCCATAGCGCCGTGCTCCCAATTGCCGCCACTCTGAGCTGCTTCACGATACATGGTGATCGACGGCCCAATCTGATTTCTTGTAGTACAAACTGTATATGGGCAGTGTAGAGAAAGGAAAGTCCCAGCCCAACGCGATAATCAGCGCCCGCCGTACGATGCCCTCCGCCCGTGGGCCTTGTTGCTGGACCGGCCAGCGAGAGCAAAGCCATAAAGTTTCATCTGATGTGGGCCGGCACAGAAGATGCTCTAGCGCGTCTTCTCGAATGGTGAGCAACCTCGGCGGCTCAACAGTCTGAAAGGAGGGCTATCGACCGCGTAGTGAGCACACGTGTCTTTGAAGAAAATTTGCGGCTTCGCTCGGACGTTTCCAAGGTGATGCTTCAAAGGCCTAGAACAAAATCGCTAGCCTTTCTATAAACAGCACAATACATTCCGAGCACCCTCATCTCGTACATGTCAACCGTATCGTCGCTCAGAACACTCTCAGCAATGCATACACGCACCCCCGCATCCCCTCCGAACAACAAGCGAGGCTTTTATCCTCAAACGTCGCACCTCAACTTCCAATAACGCACTCAAGACATGATCTCCGTCCTACCACCTCCCGCACCTTTCTCGATATTCATCCTCAACTGCTCGAGGAGGTCCAGCACCGCTTGGACGGATGCTGGCGGCGCGCTCTTGTGTGGCTTGATCGGCACGGCTGGACCTCCCCGTCGAGACATTGCTGATGAATCAGGTATTTAGTTTTCAAATCTACAGAGCCGGTAAATGGAAGCAAAACTGACTATGAGCAGCAGCCACGAGTCTTTCCGGCAAGTCCGCCAACACTTCAACGAGCGCCTGGATCTCGCTCGATACCTGCCCGTTGTGTGCCGACGCCGAAGATTGATGGGTCTTCATCGCGTTCTTGAGACCCTCGAGCGACTTGGAGACCAAGACGGTCGAGTGCGAGAGCTCGGCGCCGGTCTGGCCCCAGGCGTCCGAAGCGCGGAGGAGCTTGCGGAGTGAGGAGGCCATCATTGGCAAGAAGTCGGAGCCAGCAGAGTCACCTTTGGCTTTAACCTGAGTACGACAGATGTGCGTGAGCTCCGTTTAAGGAAAGGAAGGTCGAGCCAGACGAACTGAGGGTGAGCGAGCGCGGACTGGGGCTTGATCATCCTGCGTTGGAAGCTCCCTCGGCGAGGCCTAGAAGAGCCAACTCTCCGTGTCAGCCTTGAGGTGATATATCAGAGGGGACAGATGCTTGAGTGACTCACGTCTTGCTGAGGGGTGAACGAAGACCAGCGTCGAGGCTCCGTTCCACGTGGGCTGGTTTGGACGCCTGCGGATCTCAACGACTGCCACGGCGCCTCGTCAAACTTTGCTCACTTCTTTGAGCTCAAGACTAAACTTACCACTCTCCTAGTCTGAATTCCCACCTCCTTCTCCGCCCGCCTTCGATGTCCCTGAGACAGCACCCGATCCCTAAACCTCTTCTCAGCGGGCGTCGACGACCGAGGCAGGCTCGCCCAATCCGCCATCGTCAGCTCTCGCCCAACTTCGATCACACTACTACCCCTCGAAGTGTCCGTAATCGGTTTCGAGACGACAGAACCAGCGTCGGTGGAAGTCGCGCTGTCCCGTTCGCGGTCCTGAGCCCTCTCTCGAGCAAGTTCTGGTTCCCAGCTCCCGATCCTATCGAGGTCGTCTCGACTGATGACCGACTCCTTCACCGTCGGGAACGGCACCTTGCCCTCATCCCTCTCCACCGCAGTCGAGCTCGAACGGGACGACGGCGCTCCAGGAACGGGAACGGGGACGACGGCGACAGGGACATCGCGGAACGAAGCCGAGGTTGGGGACGAGCGTGCTGACGTGGCGGGTTTCGTCGGCTGAGGGGTCGGAGACGAAGGAGCGGCATTCGCTGGAGGCTTGGTGCGAGGAGAAACGGTGTGGACAACAATCTCGTCCTCTGATTCGCTCTGGTCGATCGAAGTCGTCGTCTGAGCCGTGTTGAGGTCCTTTGCCACACTCGCCTTCGCACTTGTGTTGGCGCTCGGCGTAGCATAGACGTCTCGTGGCTGAATGGAAGCCAGTCAGCCTCGTCACCTAGATTAAAACAGAAGCGAAAAGGAACGCACATCGACTTTCCCACCAATCGCCTTCTCCGTCGCGGTGATCCTATCCACGATATCCTTCTTCGGTCTCGGCGGCATGCCCCTAGGACCCCACCCATCCCTCTCGCCGTCCTCGAGCGCGGCCAAGCACTTGTTGTACCACCTGTTTGCAAAGTGAAGATCCGGAGGTCGATCCATATACTCGAGGGTCACTACGAATCCCCTCGTCAGCTTTCCCTTTCTCCCCCTCCCCTCCTCCCTCGGGGAAGAGCTGTTAAGTTAACTCACCTCCAAGTTCCCAA
This sequence comes from Pseudohyphozyma bogoriensis, assembly GCA_024364755.1. Lineage (NCBI taxonomy): Eukaryota > Fungi > Basidiomycota > Microbotryomycetes > Chrysozymaceae > Pseudohyphozyma > Pseudohyphozyma bogoriensis. The sequence continues at coordinate 163,017 of JALBUQ010000045.1, forward strand.
TTCGCCATCGTGGCGACATGAGCGTCGGGCTCCATATCCAAACACTCCAACAACGCCTCTTTGCTCCTAGCTGGCTCCGCCGGCTTCTTCTTGTTGCACGCCCGAGCAAGTCGGTAGAAATCGTGAGCGTCTGCGCCGCCGCCGCTCTTCGTCGCCATATCCCTGCAAACGCAGCGCCAGTAAGCTTAGGTAGCGCAGCTGGCGGAGGCTCCTAGAGGGAAAAAAGACGTACCAGTAATGAGAAGAGGTGGCGTAATCGCCAACTCCCTCAAACTCCTCTGCGACGCGTCTGCTCTCTTCGATTTGGCTCGGGTCTGCACGCACAAAACCACTAAGTTAGCCTCTCACCCCTTTACGCTCTCCACCCATCAGCGAAGAACTCACCAAGTTGAAGCGACCTCATCAAGATTTCCATGCCCGGCTTGCTCAGCTCGCGGATGTTGTGGTCGATCGCCTCGTTGAGGTGGAGGTGGCCCATCTGGGAGAGCAGGGCCGTGTCGGCGGGATTCTGGCGATGCCGCCTCTCAAGGTCCTCATAGACGGCCGTGAACTGCCCAACCACCAAAGAATTCAGCTCTCTCTTCCCTTGACCCCCAAACAAAGACGTTTCGAAGCACTGACCGACTTCCCAACCCCTTGCAACTTCTTCCTCACCGCCCACCTCGTCTCGCCCCACTCTTTCCCTTGATCAATCGAGCTCCCATCCGTCCTGAACCTCCTCCTCTGCTCCCTCCTCTCCTCCTCATTCAACCATCCCTCACCCCCTCCGCCCACAGCCACCCCTTTGAACTCTCTCTTCTCAGTCGGTCTCGAGCGGAAGACGAGGTCACTCGCGAAATCCTGCTTCTTGACGTTGTACGCCGGTGTCGGAGGGCGTGATGGGTCAACAGGGATCGGCGCAACTTCGAGGAGCCCAAACGAGTCCTTCCGACGTCGGGTCGGCCACGCGAAAGGTGGTGCTGACGCAGTGGAAGTAGAAGTGGGAAAAGGGAGTGGACCGTCGCCGATCCCACCACCACCAACGCGGGGAGAAACACGTCGCGACGACGACGACGCTGCACCGCCTCCCTCGCCCCCGCCGCCCTCGACGTCTTTGAACGCGTCGAGCCCCAACGCGCCCTTCCCGATCGGCGGCCCAAGGGGACTCATCCCCTCCTTATGCGCCACCGGGATACTCGAGCTCAAAGCTGGCACTGAACCCTTGCTCTTTGTCGGCTCGTCCGGGAGCGAGCTTTCACCGAGTGATGGGGTGGCGGAGGTGCGCCATCTTCGGATGTCATCCTCACTGTCGGGAGGCGTGACTCGGGCGAGCGCGTCGGCGGTGAGCTTGACTTTCTCGGCTGGTCTGGATCTGGGAGTCGGCGTCGAGGGGGTGCTCGAGGTTGCTGAAAATGAGGAACAAGGAAGAGCGTCAGAAGGGGAGCGACTTGAGGAGAGAACAAAGGACAGACCAGAGTTAGTGTCTGGCTCACGAGTCTTGTTCTTCTTCGACTCAAGAGAGTAGAGGCTGCTACTTTCCTCCCTGCCTCACACAATGCACTTTATCAGCAGCATTCTGACCTCTCTAGTAGAGATAATTCTAAACTCACGTCCCGATCGGACTCATGACACTCATCCCGAACTGATCTCCCACTCTGGGCAGGTACCACCTATCACTCTTCCTCCTCCACTCGTCCACCCTCCCCCCTTTGGCGATCCACAACTCCTTCATCTCGCCTCCCACCCACCTATCCCCGTCCTTTACAGGATTCTCATTGACCGGCACGAAAACCCCATGGATAGTCCTATGCGTCGGTTTGCCTTCCCACACTGGTGCGATCCGACGATCCCCATGCGAAGGGACGTTGCGAGCGGCCATGGAGTTCGACATGGCTTTGAAAGGCGCGGGAGTGAGAGTGCCGCTCGTGTCGAGGGGAGGAGAGGTGATGTCGACTCGGTCGAACGAGGGCATGTCGTCCTCGGGGTCCCAGGCCTCGGATTCCTCGAGTGCGTGAGGAGGGCTGCGAGGGGAGGTGGAGGAGGCAAACCGATCAGCGACGGAGTTCGAGGCGTCGATGTGGCGAAGTTTGTCCAGGAGCTGGCCCCGGAGGTCTTCTTTGGGAGAGAGAGGAGTCGGCGAGGTGGGAGATTTGAGGGACGAGAAGGGTGACGTGGTTGACGCGGGCGCGGTTGTTGAAGTCGAGGCGAGCGAGTCGTCGTCGCCGTTTCCACCCCGTGATTTCTCCTTCCTGGCTCTTTCCTCCGCCTTTCTGGCTCTTTCCTCTCTCCTCCTATCCCGCTCCAAGCTATCCTTCAGCATCCTCGACATCGCCTTCGCGCTGTTCCTGTCCTCCTTCTTCCCTCTCGTGCTCGTACTCTTCCCACCATCAAGCTCGACCTCGCCCAAAAGCTCCTTCCTCAGCTGCTCCAACTCCAGCTCATGCTTCTCCCTCCTCTCCCTCTCCTCAGGCCACACGTCCCTCGTCCTCAACGCCAACTCCTCCGGGCTCGGCGGATCCCAAAACGTCTCGCCGTCGCGGACTATCGACCCGTCGTCTGAGGGTGGTGGTGGTGAGGCTACTCCTCTGCCCTCCACGGATTTGGCGCTAGAAGGCGAGGCAGGAGGAAGGGGTTTAGGAGCAGCCCTAGGCGTGACGGACTGATCGCGCGACGACGGGGTCGCCGTCGTCCCTCCCTCACCCTCCCCTTCCGGCGAGTCGCACAACGGCGGCGAAGCGAACACGGGCGAAACCGACTTCTCGGAATCTCGAGGTGAGGTACCCGGAGTCGTGCTCGGTTTGGTGCGGGGTCGGTGGTGGCCGGCTTCCTCGTGCGAGGGACCGGCTGCTTCCGCGGACGAAGGGGCGACAGCGACGAGCGGAGACGACGACGACGCTGTGGGCGGCGTGGGTTCGGGGTTCGGGTGCGCCATAGTGTTAGCTGTGGTGGTGATTGGAGGAGGTGTGGGCTGAGACGATGGTAGGGAGGGACCGAGTGGCGGGGCTTTGGTGGGGGTGGCGATCGCCTCTGCCTGCCCGCCAGCGTCGTGTCCACCGTCGTTGAGGGCGAGGTCGAGCTCGTTCCAGGTCGACTCTGCACCCGTGACGGTCGCTCGTCTCGGTGACCACTCGAGTTGGATGCCTTCCTCTGCAGCTGGTGGCGAGTGATGGAAAAGTGATCAAACAAAAGCGGGGGGAGCGAAAGGAGTAACGCGAGGACAGGAGACACAAACGCGGGCGTCAGCGGGGGTGTCGATGGTCCAGAGGAAAGTAGAGGCAGAAGTAGTGAGAGAATCAGACTCACCTTTCCTGATAGCAATCTCCTTCTGCTGGGCGTACATCCTCTTCTGGAACGACTCGAACCTCGCGTTGAACTCGTCGCTGATGCGGTACTTTGACAGCCCGCCCGCACCCGTCGCGCTCGGAGATGGCGAAGGCGAGGATGCCATCGTAGTTGTAGTTAATGTTATATGCTGTGGTATGCGGATGAGATGGATGCAGACGAAATGTGGCGACGAGAACGGGCCGAGGTGTGCAGAAGCGTGCTCGCTCGCTCGCGGGGTTCCAGTTGGCGTGCGACGACGGCAGAAGGATGGCGGTGTGGACTGGTGCGAGCCTAGACTGGTGCTAGGTCGTGCTTACTAGAATCTGCTGTCGATACGAAAAGTATGGATAGAAAGTGTCAGAGGCGGAGGCAGGGCGGGGTGAAACTTGGGGGTGGTGATTTGAGACTGCGGGAGCGGCTGTCGTCGGCGTGCTCAAGGGGAAGACGTGTGACGGGATGAAGGGATTACGATAGGCACCAAACTCAGGCTCACCCTGTAAACACCTACGAATTCGAGAGTTATGAGGGAAACAAGAACGTGCTCGGCTGCACTGAGAGGCGTGGGAAGCCACTCCAGCCTCACGTGCCCGGCCCTCCTGTGTGAGGCGGTGCACCGTCTCCCTTGTTGACACTTTGCGTCGACGAAGTTTCTCTACACCCTCTCAGAACGCACGCAGCAGCAACCAGATAATAAAAAAGAGAAGTCATGCCAATTCAATCATCTGAGTGACTCAGACAGGTTCAAGACGGCGCCCCTTTAAAACACAGCTAAACTAAAACTACCTCAACAATTGGGATCTATCTTTATGCAATTTACGAGCTGCACGAGAAAACCTCCCATCAGCAACTATCTCACCTCAAGAAAGAAGAGCGGTGACGACTCACAAAAGCCTCTTCTCGTACGAGTGCAAGCCGTGCACGTTGCCCTCAATCTGCGCGCTCGCGGTCCTCATCTCAAACCTCAACGTGCCATCGTACGCCTTGTCCTGCATCTCGACGACCGAGCGCACTCCCATATCCTGGAGCGAGTGCTGGAGACCCGTGACGAGGTAAGGCACAAACTTGTGGATCGAGCCCTTGTCCTGCACCGCGCCAGCGACTCCCTGAGCGACACGGACCGTGTCTCCCTCAGAGAAGTACCTCGAGGTGGCGGCATTGTCGATGTCGTCCTTGCTGGCCGTCGCAGCAGTGTCCTTCTTGGTCGTACCAGCGTCCATGGCGTCGACTAAACGAAAGAGGAGTTAGCGCCACTGGAAAAAAGTCACGAGGACGGAAACGAGAACGCACTGGACCCCATACCACGATACTTCTTCAACCTCTTGCCGTCGTTGAAGAAGAACTCTCCAGGGCTCTCCGTCGTTCCCGCCAAAAGACCTCCCATCATGACCGCCGACGCACCCAACGACAACGCCTTGGCGATGTGGCCAATGTTGCCGATACCACCATCAGCGATGACGGGGACGCCAAACTGCCTAGCGAACTCGGCGACGGCGAAAACAGCGGTACCCTGAGGCCTGCCGACGGCGGTGACCTCCTGCGTGATGCAGATCGATCCGGATCCCATACCGACACGAAGACCGTCGGCACCAGCCTCGATGAGGACGGCGGCCTGCTCGCGGGTGACGACGTTTCCAGCAATGACCTCGAGGTCGGGGAACTCGCCCTTGATCCACTTGAGCATCTCGATCTGGAAGACCGAGTTGCCCTGGGACGAGTCGAGGATGACGACGTCGAGACCAGCCTCGACGAGGAGACGGAGACGGTCGCGGTCGGGGGCACGAGTACCGATGGCGGCAGCACAGATGAGCTGCTTCGAGTCGGGCTTCTTGGACGCAAGAGGGAAGTCCTTGTTCTTGAGCAAGTCGGAGCGGGCGAGGAGCGCGGTGAGGCGGCCCTCAGAGTCCACGAGGGGAAGCTTGCCCTTCTTCGAGTCGCGAAGGATGGTGTTGGCCTGCTCGAGGGTGACACCGGAGGGAGCGACGACGAGGTCGGGGTGGGTGGTCATGACGGTCGAGAGGAGGGCCGAGCTGGGACGGAACTGGACGTCGCGGGCGGTGACGATACCGATGAGCTTGGAGCCAAGCTTGCCGTCCTCTGTGGAGATTCCATCGCGAAAAAGAAAGCAGGAGGGTCAGCGGACTTGCTCTTCGTGGAATCTCGGGTTGCGTGTGCGAGGAGGGGCAAGACGAAAAAAAATCAGAGGTGACCAAAGGCCAGTTTTGTGTCCACGTGGTTGTAATGAGCGATCAAACTCGATTCGGTAGAACGAAGGAAAACAGTGTAGCATCATTTTGTTTTTGTCGTTGTTGCGGGTGGGGGAATCGGCGGGAGCCAGAGGCGCGAGGCCAGGACAGCAGCAAAGACTCACCAGTGATGGGGATACCACTGTAGCCGTACTTGTCCTTGATGTTCCAGACATCGCCAACGGTGTTGGTGGGAGCCAAGCAGACGGGGTCGGTGATGAAGCCGTTCTCGAACCTGGAATCGGTTGGTCAGCTTCCGGGAGTACGCGACGTGTGGCGAAGGTGGAAGGGCTCACTTCTTGACAGCGCGGACCATCTCAGCCTGGAGCTGGGGCGAGCAGTTGTGGTGAATGACACCAAGACCTCCCTGGAGCTGTAGGTCGGAAGCGGCAGAGGGTGGGCTTGAGTCAGCGCTTGGCCACAACAACACGGGAAAACTTGGTCGGCAGGCGGTAGAGGCCGCTCCCAGGGAGTCGTTCTCCAACACATAGAATGGTCCAAAAGACACTGCCCGTCGTCCCTGATACTCCGACTAGCTCCACCACGCCCTCAACGCTCGAAGCAAAACTTCGTCACGCGCGGTTTTTCCTGCGACGCGCCACCCTGAACCGTTCCGTTCGTCGCGCGCCCCCGTGTAGAGCCGCGACAGAAAGAGCCACAACTCACAGCCATAGCGATAGCCATGTTGGTCTCGGTGACGGTGTCCATGGGCGAACTCAACAAGGGGGTCCTGAGCTGAGTCCTGCGAGTGACACGCGAGTCGAGCGAGACGATGTTGGCCGGGAAGTCGATGTGGCCGGGGAGGACGCTGTCGTAGGAACGGTCAGCTTTGAGAAAAGTATATGTAGAAAGAAGTGAGCTCACAGGAAGTCGTTGTAGGTGAGACCGCCATGGGTGTCCGAGTTGATGAGCTGACGGAGCGAGAGCCCATCAAACTGCTCGTACGTCTTGAGGTGGGCGATCGCCGACGAAGCGGGCAAGAACGAGGTGGAGGCGGTGGGGTTGGCCATGTCGAACGTGTAGACTCAAAACTTAGACTAAAGTGTGCGGTCGACGTTGTCGTGGCGTCCAGAAGAGAAGCGTCCCGCGCCCGCGCCGCTCAGAAAAAAATCTTGCGCGTCGGGCCCGGGTTTCGGGGAGGCGCCCACCCCGACCCAAGTCCGAGTTCCGAGTCCGCGTCTTACGTAGTGTGAACTTGGTCACTTTGCAGCGTTACTGAGGAAGGTCTGCCCTTTCTGCAGAATAGTTTACGAAGGTCAAGGCTACCGCCGTTACGAGAGACTTGCGGAGCGAGAAACGGACACGCTGACGTGTCTCTTCGCCCCGCGCTGTTGGTCCGAGCCATCACGAGGGAGCCGGGTCACACATCAGCACTCACTACTGTATTACATGCTCTCAAAGTGTCTATAGTCCAGCAAGCCTCCTTCAAGGCTCGTCCGCAAACGTCTGGGCAGCCAGGTTGAACGCCGCTTCCTCATCGTCCCGGATGTAGTGCCGCTGGAAGAGGTCGTTTTGGATCCACCTGAACTCCAGTCCTTTAGTCAGCTCATTTGGAGTAGTGATTGAGACAGGAATCTCACATCAGACGATTGAAAGCTCGTATTGTGACGAGCTTCTCTTCCGCTGAGAGCTCAGTGTCCGAGACCTTCATCAACGCGGTGAGCACCACGTCCTCGACCTGTAGATCCCCCTTCTGGATCAGCAAAGCGCCCAGTTCCTACCACCATCGAGATTCCTCAGCCCGAAAGGAAGCACAGACGCACCCAACCAAGCAACAGCGTGCACGCCATCAAGTCCACGTGGATGGGCTGTTTCCTCCTCAAATGCTTCAACGTCGCCATCCCCTTCCTCCCCGTATGCATGCTCCCAACTTTATCCATGTACTCCCATGTCTCCATAACCTCGTAGTCCGCATCAAACACCCGCCTGACGTACTTGGTCAGGAAACTCTTGCGGAAGAGAATCTGCGGGTGCGAGAGCTTGAGCTGCTCGAGCGACTCGGGGAGGCTGCCGCTGAAGCCGATGTTGCGGCCCATGAAGGGTTGTTTCGTGTAGTCGAAGCTGTGTGGTGCGTGTGAATGGGATTTAGTCGTCTGACCGCCTGTCACCTCAGCGGCGTAACCCCGCATTCCGCCCAGCACCACACCACGCCTCGACGAACGGGTCGGGGACTTACTTGAACAAGTGCACGTAGACGTCGTCCACAACCTTGGTGATCTGAAGTCCAATTCGTTATGTTAGAAACCAGCGCAGTCCAGTTACGTTCTAGCCGACTCACAATAGGTTCAATCAAGCTAGCGACGGCGTTGAGCGCCTCACCGTCCTCCTTCTGAAAGCCAATGAAACTCCTCGCAAACGTGATCCGGTACTCGAGCGAATCCGTCAACATCTCCCTATCCACATGACCTATACCATCCTCATTGTCCATCAGCTTCCATTCTCCCAGCATATGCTCAATCATAGACAGCCCAAGCTCACCTTCTCCGATCGTACGACTGTCTTCCCCCGGCGGATGAATGCTCGGCGCCGGTTGACGAGCAGTCCCATGCGAAGGGAACACGGGATAGCTCTGTGGCTGGGGGGAGGCTGGGTTGGAGCTCTTGCTGCCTCGACGCTTGCCGAACCCCAACTTCTGGAAGAACCCAGACGAGTTGGGCGAAGTGCTCATCCTTGGGGCACGTGACTAGGTGTGGTTTGTCGTGTGGTTTGACGTGAGGGGTGGTGAAGGAGATAGAGATAGATAGCGTAGAAGTAGAAGCGATGGTAAGGGAGGTGGGACGAGCCAGGACGGTGGAGATGGTGGTGTGAGGAAGCAATCTACCCCACGGATCGACGTCAGCTTTCTCTCTGTCCTGATTCGGGGACCCTGGGAACGGCACCCCCGCCCACGCGGCAGCGATCGTTTGTCGAGGTTCCGACTCAGAACGTTCCATTCCCGAGAGATGTTGTACAATCTGAGGTAAGACTTTTTCATTCATTTCTTCCTGCATTTCCAAGCGGTGCTCTTTGAAGCGGTTTCTCTGTCCATCTGCGTCAAAGCCACAATTCCACGTGCCTAGTACAACAACACTACATATATCGACTATTTTACATGCTGACGCCCACCGCTAGGCTCCCCCACCTTCTCGCCCTGCAAATGTATTACCACAGCTTTGTGCAGGAACTCTTCCAGCTCGTCCGGCGCCTTTGCAGGTGCCGTGGACGGAGGGCCACGTAAGACGCGTATGGTGCGTTGGACTTGCGAGATGAGGAGGAAGCCCTGGCCGGTGAGGATGCAGACGTCGAAGATCCATATTGGAAGAAAAAGAGAAAGCTCGATCTAGTTTGCGGGCAGGAAGAAGTTAGCACGACCATCGACCGTCAAGCAGGAGCGTGTAGGGCCGACCTTGATCCACGGAATCCCGTTAAGGTTGGCGTACGAGATTGACGGCACGGTCGCGCTCCAGATCCATATCGGAGGGAGAAGAAGACCCAAGAACAGCATCATGAAGCCTAGCTTCATGGTTATCGCAAGCCTCAGCCGGAGAACCATAGTGCGGACGGAAACCCGAGAGAAAGAAGCTCACAACAAGCGACTTTTGAGCCGCGTCCTTCATCTCTCGTCGTTTCTCCAGGTCTTCCGCTGTTGTAGATACAGCCAAAGACCTCCTGTCCTCTCCCAGATGGTCTCGGACGGAAAACTCAAGGCGCCCTTTGATGATGCGGAACACGGCCATGCACGAGAGCCCTAGCTGATGGACGAAGCGGTGTGAGCCCTTGATATGGTAGCCACGTGAAACAGGGGAGAGAGCGAACCAGGGTTGACGCTATTCCTGCGATGGCCAGGATGACACGGAAACCCAACTCGGATCTATTAGAGCAAAAAGTGAAGCAAACACGTGGTTGAACATCAGCTCACTGGACACGGCTCTCCAAGAAAGAGGAGAAAAAACCGACGAGCTGTGATGAACCGCAGAGTCGACCAAGTGGGCAAAGAGAACCTTCGACTGGTCGAGCGCAGGCTTGGCATCGCTCCCAGGCGTCCACGTGGCCGCGTGGCTCATCAAGAAATCTCGCAGCGCGAGGTAGCTGTCCCACACTGGTCTCCACTGAACCGTCACTAGTATCATCAAAACCTACCACATTTCTTCAGCCTCAGTCCGTTGTATAAACGAGAAAGAGAAAGACCCACCAGCAAAGGAACGAATGTCGACACCAAGACGACAGGGTATGACCAGTTGACGAGGTGCCTGAACCATTTCGGCCAAGGCTTTCCTTGCGACTCCCCGACTACGACATGAGCTTGTAGGGCCGAGAAACCGTTGATGAGGGCGATGATGTAGCACACGACCCAGACGATTGTGCGCCAAAGGGCGATGTACGCCTGGTTCCCGTTCTCGAAGAACACCTGAGAAAGTCACAGCGTTCAGTGATAAGCGGCAGTGCTCTGGGATTGAGACTGTCGTACCTGGTACTCCTTGACCAGGTAAACCACGAAAAGGATGAACATCAGCGGCGCCAATACTTGGTTCAAGGGGCGATAGCTGGTTCCGCTCCATTCGAGTTAACTTTCTAGTCTTCGACCGTCTCTGAAACAGCAAAAAGCTCACTTGGTGACCAAGTACGTTCCGCTCTCCTTCTTAACCCAGCGCCAAATCCACGTCCGCGGTCTTTTGACCTTTGTCGATCGAAGAGCGATGCATGCCGAGTGACTGAGTCGCTGGAGCAGACCTCTGGGAAAAAATATGGGTAAAGAGCTGCCACTGAAAGCTTGGATGACGGGATGTCCTCACATGCTCGTAAGCGCAATCAACACAATCAGCCTCGTCCGGAATCCCTCGCTCGGGATATCGTGGAAGCCTTGATCGAGAGCCTCAACGTCTGGTGAGAGATCAAGACTCAGCGTCTTCACTTCTGCCACCGCTGTTCAGTTGAATCGAGTAGGGAGACTCACAAACTTCAAACGGATTCGCCCCAGGTGGCACGACGGGTGCCGGAGGGAGCGTCACCATCGGCGCTCTCGCTCTGGCTGAGGCTCAGCCCACAACGCTCAGTAGTGTCGCGAGGATGTAGACGGATAGGAAGCTGAGGCCGAGCAGTTCAAC
>JALBUQ010000046.1:0-170706 GCA_024364755.1 Pseudohyphozyma bogoriensis
CGGCGTCAAATCCGGTCCATCTGGCCCAGTCTCGAGGATGGAGGGCACCTCCCGAGGCCTGAGCGACGGCGACGTGCTCCCATAGTTGTCCCCACCGACCGGTTCGACGTCCGTCAACGCCTCCGTGCCCGTGCCCGTCTCGACTTCCGTGTCCCTCCTCGCGGCCCTCGCGTCCCTCCTCGCAATCTTCTCCTGCCGCCGCCTCTCCACGATATCCGGGTTCAACAGCCTCCAGCAGTTCTTGCACGCAAAGCTGTTCTCGCCCTCGAGCGTCTCGACGCTCGTGAACTGCTGGAGACACGCAAACAGGTCGGTGTTCCTCCAATCGGGGAGGTTCGACTGCAGCTTGAGCTGGGCGAGCGACTGAGCCGCCGCAGATCCCTCGTCGCTGCTGGGCTTCTCCTGCGAAGGCGAAGACTGGCCAGGAGGTCGAGCCCACCTCAGCTGGCTCGGCAGCGGACTCAGCCCGGGTCCAGGGATGTCGTGCAGGACTTTCTTGATGTACGCGAGCTGCTCGTGCGTCGGTTTCGGGATCTTGGGCTTGCGTCGACCCGACTTGCCGTGGCTGAGCAGCGAGACGGCCCTCCCGAGCGGCGAAGCGTCGCGCGACGTCCCGGCCGATGAAGCCACCGATACCGACCCTGCCCCAGTGACCCAAGGTCGCGTAGGACCTGGCCTTCCAGGCTCGTGCGCTAGTGAAAGACGACGAGCACGAAGACGGGCATCGGCGGGAGGAGTGGCGCCTTCTTCGTCGTGCGAGTCGGACTCGATTTCGGACGCGCTGGAGAGTTCGGCTTCGGAGAGAGAAGTGGGTTGACGCCGCATCTCGGGGCGAGCAGGGGCTGGAGTCGCGGGTTTGGAGTCCTTCTTGGAGAAAAAGCCGGCTTGAAGACTTCGACGGATACGATCGCGCTGGGAAATGAGGGATGATCAGAGTTAAACGCGGAGGACGTGAACCGAGAATGAAGCGCACCTTCCGCATCTTGGCATCATCGTCCTTTAGCGATAGCGAGAGATCCATGAAATCCTCCCTCGTCAAGCTCACTACAATCCAACCGCGTCAGCTACCCCTCCTCTCACGAAAGATCGAAGGGAACCAAACGCACCATTCTTGCACTCGTCGCAAATGACCACGCTCGCCAACTTGCCTCCAAACACACTATCGATGAACGGCCTCAACTTCTTCTTCGCCTTCTTCTCCTTCTTCTCCTGAGCGATCTTGCGCTCATCGTCCTCGCTCCGCTCGTCGTCGGACGTGTCGCTCTCGCTACTGCTCGTCGACTCGTCGCTATCGCTATCCTCTGCCTCCTCCAACTCTTCGTCCTCCTCATCCGCGTCGACACCTTCCGTGCTTTCCTCTTCTTCGACCGCTGCCTCTTCGTCTGCCGGTGAAAGAGGTTCCGGCTCCTCCTGAATCGTCCCGTTCTCCGTGAGCGGGACGGCGGCGGATCCCTCGACGGGTCGGTTCAGCTCCTGCCGTACGGTCGAGCTCCGCTTCCGTCGCTTTGGCAATAAGGTTCCTTGAGGCATCTTGACGACTTTCTTGATGAGCTGCGAGGAGCAAGACCGAAGGGGCGCGCGTAATCAGCTCCTGCCCGACCGCTACTCCTCTTGCCAAAGAAAAGACGGGGCAAAACTCACATCAACTTCCTCCATGTAAATCCCATCAATCAAATGTCTCAACAGCTCATGACTGTCCTGCTGCGTCGCCTGAGCATACTCCTCGTGCTTCCTGCTCAACTCCCTCAGCAGCGCCTTGGGGTTGAAGGTCTTGGGCTGGGTCTTGGCCTCCTCCGGCGTCGGCGCGAGTTTTGCGAGGGTCGAAACGAGGGCTGAGGAGATGGGGAGCGGGGAAGGGTACGATTCCGGGTCGGGGTTGAAGGCGGTGGACGCGGGGGAGATGAGGGCGAGCGCGGGGGATGAGGGTGGGGGGTCGGCGATGAGGGAGGCGAGAGGGCGCGTGACGGTGAGGGTCTGGACGACAGTGTTGTAGAAGCAGCTGTGAGTGCCGAAGGACATGTTAGCAAAATGGCGTCGAACAGAACGCGACGACGGTGCTAAAGCCGGTTTGTGGCGGCTTTGGAGCGGAGCTTACGAGTTGCCGAGGTTCAACAGCCCAACCCTGTGAAGCAGTACACGATCAGCTTGGACGCCATATGTAGCCACTAATAGGGTAGGACGAACTGCTTGATATCCAAGAGCGGGACCTCCTCCTTTGGCTTTGAGCTAAAGCTGAACTTGCGGTCCCGACCCATCGTCGAGGAGCGTCGTCGGTAATCGGCGTAACAAAGTCACACAATCGAGCAGTCCGATCAAGGTATATAGTCGAGATGGTGGATTCTGATGGTAGAAGAAGGAGGAGCGAAAGTCAGCCACTAATTGGTTCTGCCCAGCTCGTACCTCGTCATCATTCATTTGTTCCACCGGACGGGGCGGCGGCGGGCGCGCGCAAGCCCGAGGCGAGGTCGCGAGCGGGCACGACCTCAGCAGCGCCGCGTCAAGGCGGGTACACCGAGCCGTGCACAAGTCTCTATACCCTCGACTCGTCCACTGTGTACCGCTCCTCGACTGGCGCCCGCGATTGCCGCGCGCTCCGTCTCGTCGGGGCACCCCAACGAAGCGCCCCTGTGCCGCGCTCGCCTCGCCCTCGAGAGAAGCGCACGACTCACTTTGAAAGTGGATGCAGAACACGATCCAAGTATCTCTAAGCTCGAGTGTCTATGCTCGTCGACCAGGCTGGCTGGGAGGGAGCTCGGGGGCGGTCGTCGTCGTCGTTCCTGGACGGGCGATGATGAGGGGGAGGAAGGGAGACCCCAGGCGGAGGCAGCGCGGCACGAGAGTACGCCGGGGAAAAGCGAGCGGCAAGGGGGGCGATGCCGGGTAGTGATCGTCCCACAAATTAGTGTAACTTGTGCAAGGTGGACGGGGGCGGCGTGGACGGGTCCAAGGCGAACGCGGACGGCGAAAACGAGATGAGCGCGCGGCGGCGGCACGACGGCCAGGCCAGAGGGCAAGGGCGGTCCTGGGCGGCACAGCGGACCCCTGAGACATTAGCCGTGCCTACTCTTCTTACTATTTCCAATGTCGACTCACTTCTAGACTTTCTTACTATTGGCAAATACTTGGTTCATCCGAGCTGAGTCCAGACCAGGCGTCGTAAACCCCAGCCACGTCATCGCCAAATCTGAATCCCCTCCGCCCAGGCTGGCTCTTGTCCATGATCTGACTCGTAGCCACAGACTGCACTATTACTTCGGAGCTAAACAAGATGCTTCCAATCCATCTCCGAGCCCTCCGTCCCACGACCTCCGGCGTCCGCCCTCCTCCACTCTGGAGTTTCCGGCTCGGCGAGCCTGAGCCCTTCGGAGACGGACGAATCTCGTCTCCGAAGCTCGCGCTATAAAAGCCTCTGCCTCGACATTCCTCCCCTTCTTCTTCTTTCTACATCACTTTCGTTTATCTCTATTCCTTTTACATCCATCCAACAATGGGATCATTCGGAGCAACAACCAGCTACTTCAAGACGGCGTGAGCTGGCCCCATGTCACTGCCCGACGACGCAACTCACTTCTTTTATGCTACCAACAGGCTCGACGCGATGCTCTGCACCTGGTTTCCAGGCTACAGCGACCTCAAAGTCCCTCACGTAGACATGACCGGCAAGACCGCGATCATCACCGGGGGTGCGTTGGCCGAACCCTTTTTTTCCCTCTGGTCTCACCACGTGGTCTAACCCCCTTCCCTCCTACCACCAGCCAACACCGGCATCGGGCTCGAGACGGCTCGCAAGCTCGCTCAGTTTGGAGCTAAGGTTATCCTCGCTGTGAGGGACCCTGCTAAAGGTGACGTCGCGAGGAGGGACATTGTCGACTCGACTGGCAACGACAACGTCGAGGTCAGGGTCGTCGACTTTGCCAACCAGGAGAGTGTGAGGAGGTTGGTCGAGCAGCTCAAGGGTGACGAATTCGATCTATTGATCAAGTGAGTTATCACGAGGGGTCTCTGGAAGGTTCGTGTATTGTGTGGGCGCGGAACACGCGAGCTAACGCATTGGTCTCGGGCAGTAACGCCGGGCTCAACGCTTCACACTACACGCTCACCGACGAGTGAGTTCAGACACAAGCCTGATTTGGAAGTTGAACCACCTCTCACACTTTTCTCCACAGGGGCGTTGAAAGCTCCTACGCCGTCAACTTCCTCCACCCACTCCTCTTCACGCACCTCCTCCTCCCTTCCCTCACCCCGACCGCACGCATCATCAACGTCTCCTCCGTCGCTTCCTACACCATCAAATCTATTTCCACAACCGACCTCGACTCTTGCCTCTCCCTCACGACCAAAGGCGTGAAGGACGGCGATGTCCTCGCTTCACAAACGGCGGTGGAGCTGTACGGCATCGCGAAGCTCAGCCAGATCGTGTGGACGAGGGAGTTGCAGAAAAGGTTGCTGCAAAGTGAGCAGTACAAAAGTATCACTGTGCACTCTTGCCACCCTGGACTCGTCAAGGTCCGTTCTCTGTTCTCCTCTTCCTCACACAACCCCCTGACGTGACCTTCGCGCCTCCGCATCGCAGAGCTCCATCTATGGGCGTAACGCCGGAACCAGTGAGGAGTACGACAAGTTCTTCAGCAAGCTGTCTAAGATGATCGATGCTGTTGGGAGTAAGTGCTTCAACTTCTGCAGGTGTCTCAGCGGCGTCCCTCGCTGACAAGCACGACGTGGTCAAGTTTCCGTCGAGCAAGGCGCGAGCACGAGCGTCTTCCTCGCTGCGGACCCATTGCCCGCGTTGGGCCTTCTTCTTCTTTTTCTTGAGAGGAGTATAAGCTGAAAAAGAAACCATTTATCTAGGACGAAGGGCGGACTTTACTGGACCCGCCACAAGGTCTATACTCCCAACGCCATCGTGGAGAAAACCGCTCTCAGGGCGGAGCTTTGGAACGCGTGGATCGCGAAGAGTGGAGCTCCCGACATGTGAAACGACTTTAATACGAGCTTGGTTGGAAGTTGTGGCTTGACTTTTCTACTCCCCTCTCAAGACTACAATGCGCATGGAATTAAAACCTCCACCGAAACGTTTGAGCGTTCAAAACTTTCCCTTTGTTGCCCCAGAGCTTTTTGTGTGTCTACGAAAAGCGAACGTAGACTTTTGAGATCCCATCAACCCATAAATGTGGATCAGTGATCAGTAGGTGATGTGCCTAGGGTGCGTGGTGTAGTCCCTCTTGCCGACGGTCGAAGGGTCTCCACGACAGCCAACACCAGGAAGGAGGATGTCGAACGCGTAGGTGTCTACCAAAACACCCTAATCAGCTCCTCTCATTCCTTTTCTAAGACAGTAAAGAGGGCAAACGTACCAAGAGCGTAGTACTGCACCGAGTGGATCGAGTACAGCGCCTGCGTCTGGTTGACGCCCGCCGCGAGCTCGAGCGCCTCAGCGACCGTGTCGACGACGTCGGAGAGGCGGCCTCCGGAAGCAGTAGGCGTGTGGAGGAGGCGGTGAACAAACCAAGCTCCTTGAGTCACTGTGGGTCAAGTACAAGTCAGTAACATTTAGAGGGGAGCTGGAGGGGAGAGAGACGGGAACGCACGCTCAGAACCGTTCTTGACGAGCGTCTGACCCTGGTTGCACATGTTCTGCAGCTCGGGCTTCTTGTTGAAGTAAGTCGGGCATACAACAGTCTGGTCCTTGTCCGTGGGAACAAAGTAGCCTATCAAGTGCGCGATGCCGATCAGCTATGCTGGGGCGACGGGCCATGACGTGGCGATGTGAGAGGAGGGAAGCGCACCAGGGATGACGCCGTAGGTCGATGAGTTGCACAGGTTGGATACATCATCGCAGCGGAAGACGAGGTTGGACTTGTCGCCGTCGACGAGGCGGTCGTAGAGTCCGAGAGCGGTGTTGGGGTCCGCGTCCTTGCCGAACCAGTCAGTGAAGCTAGGATGGCTCAGAGTTAGCGGGGTGCATCAAATAAGCAGAACATGAGGAGAAGCTTACATGGTGTCGTTACCGAACCTCCTCAAGTGAGCACGGGCGTGGTCAAGGAGAGTGAGGGCCTCAGAGAGTCCATCGCCAACTAAACAGGAAGCACCTCGTCAGCTCAGCTCACAATCAATGCATGGAGAATGACACGCACTGAGCCTCTTTTGGGTGATGTCGCACGAGTCGTCAGCAGTGTAGTTGTTGCTACCACCAGCAGACCAGTGCGAGGGCGTCGCGAACTCCTTGAGCGCCGCAAAGTCATTGACGCTCGCTTCGGACGACCACGAAGGCGCACGCGGGAGGGCGAGGGCGGGAGCGGAGGAAAGGAGGAGGGCAGTGAGAGCGGTAGTGAAGTGCATCTTTGCTTGAAGATGATTGTGGGAAGAAAGAACAGAGAGGATGTGTGCCAGAGAAAAATAGCGCACGACGAAAGAGGGCGAAGACGGCGGAGGACCGCTCCGGGTCCGCTCGAAATGGTTCCTGAGCAGCACCGGTGTGGATTTCTCTTGGCGGTGATCGAAAATAAGTGATGTTCACGGTCCAGATCCACAGTAAGCAGCGCTCATTGGTCAGACAAAGCAGGAAGTGATCGAGACGAGGACCGATGTGGTTGGACCCCACCGGCTTGGCTGAGAGATTTCATCTGTAGGACTAACGATTGGTCTATGGCAAGAAACGCCAGATGAGTAACATCAAATTGTGGATGGTGAATGAGGACCGGAGGGGCTTTGATGCCGGATGGTGCAGTTGGTCGGCCGAGAATGTCTTGACCGAGACAGAGAGGCGACACAGAGCAGACGAACAGAGCAGAATGACCAGAATTGAGGTATTTCTGAGCGCTCTGTGGCCTTCAGGTATAGTGCAGACCGTGTAGAGCCGAAAGTGATGCAAAGTCGAGTGAATGGTCGGAGCTCAAAACAAGTCGCGTGCGCCGCCGCGATGTCGCCCCAGCTTGGCCTCCGCCCGTCAACCTGCCCACACCGATCGCGCACAACTTACATCAACTTTTGGAGCCCTCAACTTACCTCCCAGAGCTAAGCCTACGACCAAGCAGCGAGCAACGACACCTCGACCTCGAGCGCGTCGTGCAGCCGTCGCGACGCGAGCAGCGATGGCCGGCGTGCCCCCAGCCGTCGTCGGCTGGTTCAAGTCTGCCTACCCTCAAAACTCTCTCGATCCAGAATGGCTCTCGGCGTGCTACGACTACCTCAACGTGCGTCCCGTCTCCCGTTGCTCGTCCTGCTCTCGCTGAACCTCCCGTGCTCATTGCAGACGCACTTCCCCAACACGCCCGCTCCTCAGCTGATCAAGCTCGTCGAGTCTCAACTCCTCCAATCAGATCTATCGACATCGACGCTCGCTCCTCGCTCCTCGCGGTTCCCGACCCCCCTCCCAACCCAGCTCTTCCCCGGCGTCGCGCGGCAGTGCGCCGTCCTCGTCCAGGTCGTCGCGATCGACGAAGTCGGCTTCCCGGCACTGGGGATCTACGACACCCTCAAGAGCAAGCGCGACGCGAGGGGCGTGCCCGTCAAGATCAAGGTCGGCGACGAGGACGAGAACGGCGCGGAGGGCGAGTTCGAGGACAAGGAGGGCGTGTACCCGAGAGGGCTCGTCAGGATCACAGTCAGTGATGGGTTCAGTGAGGTCGAAGGGTTTGAACGGAAAAGAGTGAACGGGCTTGGGTTGGAGGAGTGCGGGTTGGGCACAAAGGTGCGTGTTCTTTCTCGTAGCGGCGTTGTTTGTTTACTTTTTGGAGGGTGGAGGGTATGGCAGCTAACGCTCTCTTCTCGCGCGATGGTAATGACACCAACAGTTGATGCTGCAAAACATCAAGACTTCAAGAGGTCTTCTCCTGCTCGAACCAACCAACTGCGTCGTCAAGGGCGGTGGAGTGGAGGAGTTTGAGGCGCTCAAGGAGAAGCAGTTGGAGCGGAGGCTGAGGGAGCGGTTGGGGTGCGTTCATTCCTTTCACTCTTCTCTCTATCTACAGGAAAACTGAAGCACGCCTTCGTATCATCCACCTTCTGCTTCACCTCTCCTTCCAACAGCATGCCGCCTCTGCCACCCGACGAGCCTGCACCTGCCGCTGCCCAACCCCCACCTCAGCCCAACGGCGCTCCTGTCGATAACGACGACAACGGCGATCCCCACTCCCGCTCCCCATCCCCCGCACCACAACCACCCGCACCACGTCAACGCCGACGTTCTCCTCCTCTCCAACCGGCTCGCGCCGCACCACGTGTCGCTCCTCCTGCCCCCGCTCCTGGCCCAGCACCGAAGCCCAAGTCCAAACCAAAACCGGAACCGCGGTCCCCGTCACCAAACTACGACGACTTCCTCCCGGATATCGACGAGGCCGAGCTGGGAGCTCTGGGTGGCGGAGGTGAAGGCGGCGAGTTTGAGCTTGATGAGGATGCAGAGATGGAGGTGAGGAGGATTGAGGAGGAGTTTGGCCGGAGTCAGAAGAGTGAGAAGGCGAAAGGAAAGGGGAAGGGGAAGGAAAAGGTCATCGAGGAGCTCGAGTTGGAAGGATTGGACGTTGACATGGAGTGGGAGCTGGACGACGACGAGGCCGCTCCCGTCCCGCCGCCGGAGGTCGTTCGGCCGGTCAAGAAGGAGCCGAAAGGGAAGGAATGGGCGCCGGGCTGTGGTGGTTTCGAAGAGGATGAGGTTCCGGAACCGCCGCCGTTGAGGAAGAAGAAGAAGAAGGTTGAGGTGCTGGAGTTGGGGGATTCGGATGGAGAGTTGCAGGTGGAGGACCGGAAGCCGGTAATAGTCAGAAGGGTGGAGCTTGTGAAGAAAGTGAAGACGGGCGAGGGTGGTGGAGGTGGAGGTGGAGCGGCGGAGGTGATAGTCCTCGACTGACGGTAGTGCGACGTGACATGTGGCAACGGCGACTTTGACGTGGCGCTTACCCCTCCGACGTCGTGAGTATTTGTCGCACAAGATGGAAGAGTCTTACAAGTGCATACTTTTTGCCACGACATCCCACCGATAGCCACGGACCCCGCGAGTCGTTCATCGTCAAGCAAGTAGCACTTCGGTCTCCTCGCACCCAGCATGATCTTCCTCTTTCACCCGCGGAGGAATATTGTTCGGTTTATCCAGCTCAGCAATGTACTGTTCTTTAGCTTCTGCTCCATTTCACAGTTCTTCCTCTTGCATCTTTTCTCGCTGAACCGAGCTCTCGCGCGCCAGCATTAGACGACTGGGTCCGGCGCTTCCGCAGGCCCGACCTCCGCCGTCCGTCCGTCGAGTGGGACCGCCACTCCATTGCAGAGAAGGCCTGGAGTAGTACGCTCAAGTATGTGTTGGTCTTGTAGTACGTAGAAAGTTCCTTCTTCCTCGTTCGGAAGTGGTGATGCAAGCGTGTGAAGGGTGGGCGTAGCTAACGTGGCGTGTTGCCACTTGCCAGGACTCGCCGTTGGGCTCTGGTGACGCTGAGGATGCCTCAATATGACCCTCATTAAATTCAGGATCTTGTACCGGCAGAGAACTGGTGAGCACCGCTCACTCGAGGTGAGTAGGATTGGTTCAGTTCCAACGACGGAGGACGGATAGGCCAAAGCTTGGGTAGGGAAGACTGTTCACTGGAAGGTGTTTGCTTTCACGCGACATCCACTCCGTGGAGTCCGCTCCGTGCGGGTCGACGAGTTTACCGGACTATGGGGCACTTCGACACGTGGTGAGAAGGATTGCGCGCACTGTGTTGACTGAGCAGGTTTTATGGTCAGTAGACCTCATGCGAAGGTATCCATCCATTGCTCAAGCCACAGTTGACGGAAACGAGCGCTATCAGTGGAACTGTTGCTTGGTCTGGGCACGGAGGGCAGCTTTCGGACGTGGACGCGACGAGTGAGTCGTTCGTTGGGGTCATTTCTACCAGACGAGGGCGGACCACCTTCACCGAGTGGGTGAATCAAGTGGACAACCACCATGTTGCTCTGGCATTGCGGTCCCTGTAGTTCTGATCCGAGGGCTCGCTTACTTTATGCCGCCCCGATCCTCCCCTTCCCTTGCGTGCTCTTTCTCCTTTCTACCACTACTTCAGTCCATTTCATCCTCCTTCATCCCGCTGACTTGCAGAGGAAAATAACATTGTCTGCTGAAGACAATCTTTCGCATCTCCAGCTTCCGCTTACCACCATCTGTGCCCGCTTCCTCGCCCTCCTTCCCGCACCAAGCCCCCACCCGACCATGAGCGCCGGCGTCGGACCCATCATCAGCGCTGGAGTCGCGGTGAAGAAGCTGGTGGACAAGGTAACTTCTTTCCGAAACGTTCCGTGCTCAACATCTTGCATATCTGACGTTCGATATTTTGCTGGGCCCCCACAGGCCGACCTGACCAATGGGGACAATCCGCCGCACCAACGACTCGCTCCGAGCGCTTGCGGAGGACCTTGAAGCAAGCAACCCCGGTAATCAAGCAATTGAGGAGATCTGTGGACTCATTCACACCGGGTCCGTCTCGAACGTTTTCCTACCCCGCCACTGCGCACAGGCCAGACGGGCGGCCGACGAAAAAGCTGACGTACATGCGCTGTGGTCGACCGGCCACGCATGCTTCTCTGAACCTGCACAGGATCACCACTCCGTGCGATGAGATGATTGTCAAGTACCGAGCTCTATCCTTCTGGAGTTGGCTTTGGATCGACCTCAAGATACAGAGGCAGCACAAGATGCTGAAAGAGCGTGTCAATGCCACTGTCCCGGAAGTCATCGTCAGTCCTCGAAGGCGGAAGTTTGTTGGCGACAGCGGCATGCTGACGCTCATTCCCTTAGATCCGTCTCCAGGCCTTCCAAATTCACCAGCAGGAGATTGTGATCTCGGAGATGAGGGAGATCAGGGAGGCTCAGCGCGAGGAGAGGGCCGAGATCGGCGAGATGAGGGAGCTTCACTCCGAGGATCACGCCCTCCTCCAGGAGATCCTTGTCCGTGTCTCGCTTGGGAATAACGGCAATCATTAGGAATAGTGAGTCTTTAATCATACCTACCTCTCTTCATGTATAGGGAGAAGCGGGCAGGTCTCCTCGACGAGTAGGGTCGCTTACACAGCCTCGTCCTTAGGCATTTGTCGGCCACCCACGTCTCGTCTCGTCTCGTCTCGTCTCGTCTCGCCTCCCCATTCCCTTTGGTCCGTTTGTGGATACCAATCTTTCATGTTGCTTTTATAGATCTCTTTTCATCTGCATCGTTTGTGGATAGTGACATTTTAGTCACCTGAAGAGTTCATACTTGTAAACACCCTGGAACCGAAGCTTCAGTATTCTGCTACGAGGGGGCACAAGGGGCCGATTGATATTGATTGGAGATCAAATCTAGACTCACATCCGCAAGGCCTGTTTCCTCTTCGCCCTTTGAGTCCAACTTAAGCGAGACTGCGACACGCGTCGCCTCGTACGCGCCGCGTCGGGAACGTGATCCGAGCTGACCAACCCTGCCGCCCTGGTGTCGTTATCGCGCATCGCTCCTTCGGCTTCCTCCAGATTCACTCCTCCGGTCTTCACTTCTTTCATCAAGTTGAAACTTCATTCATCTTCTAGCTGCCACATCCAGACCTCGAAACAATGGTGCCCTCTCCTCAGCTCGTGCTTGTCACTGGTACGCTCCGCTCACTCTTCTCTCAATAACCACTCCCGCGCAACTCGCTCACAAGACTCTACTTGGGCCAGGTGCATCTGGATACATCGGTGCTGAGACCTGCCTCGAGTTTGTGAGCTTCCGCTCCCCTGCTTCCCAGCCTGCCTCTCGCACCTGCTCACTCAACCACACCGCACCACACAGCTGCGTCAAGGGTTCTCGATCCGACAAGCGCTCCGAACTCAAGCTCAAGCAGATGCTTGGAGTGAGAAGTTTCCAGAATACGCGTCGAGGGTCGAGTTTGCGATCGTGCCCGACATCACCAAGCCTGGCGCTTTCGACGAGGCGATTGTCGGCGTCGATGCTGTCTGTCACACGGCCAGTCCGGTCACGTTCATTCCTAAGGTGAGTTGACTTTGTGACTTGATAGATGCTGTGAGAATGGATAGCATGGATTGGGGAAAGCTGATCGGTTGATGGTTTCGTTGCAGGACAACCGACGAGATCTGCTGGATCCCGCGATCCAAGGAACACTTTCGATCCTGGAGAGCACCAAGAAAGAGCCAAAGATCAAAGCAATGGTCATCACTTCCTCGTAGGTGCACCCCTCCTCCGCACTTCCATGCTCAGCGCCCTGAAGCTCATGTTGCCTACAGCGTCTCCGCTTACGTGGACTACAAGAACCCGTTTGGCCCTGAGCACACCCTCACTGCTAAAGACTGGAATCCTACTACTGTGAGAAATTCCCCTTGCCTTCTTTTGTGAAGTCCAGCTCACGGATCGATTCATACAGTACGAAGAAGCAGCCGAGCTGGGCCCGGAGTTTGGCACGGCCGTCTACAACGCATCGAAAGGGCTTGCCGAGAAAGCGGCATGGAAGTTCATGGAAGACAACAAGCCTACATTCACGCTCGCTACGTACGTCCTCCATCAGTTCAGTCACGGCGACCAAGTGCTAACGCAGATGACGATGACGTGGCACAGCGTCGCGCCGACGTGGGTGCTCGGAGCAAGCAACGAGCCATCGCTGAAGACGTATCAAGACCGGAGGTCGAGCTTTGGGATGCAGGCCGACTATATCGTTGATGTCGACGAGTTCCCTCCCGGTGGAGTGAACGTACGTCCTCCTCTTTACCACCAGACTTGGTAGCTCCCCTGCTAACCCGTTCCCCCCTCTCACAGTTCTACGTCAACGTCATCGACATCGCGAAAGCCCACGTCGGTGCCATCGTGCACAACAAGGTCGCCTCCGGGAAACGCTACCTCCTCATCGCTGGCCGACACTCGCGTCCCGAAGCCGCCCGACTGGCCGCAAAGGCGGTGCCGGAGATGGCGCACAGGTTCCCGAGCATCGCGGGCGCTCCTTTTGCCCCCGCGTACAACTTTGATAGCAAAGCGGCTGAGGAGGACTTTGGGTTCACATACATTGGGTACGAGGAGACGATCGCGGCGTGGGCGAAGCAGATCTTTTCGTTGCCGGTTGCTTGAGGGATCGTGGAGGGTATTGGGACATAGCGGCTGTTGAAGGTCATTAGAGAGTTGATATTGCAACTCAAGTCGATTGTGGCTTGGTATCTCTGAGATTCTCGAAAGCAACGGGCGCCATTACAAGTCACGGGACTTGTGGTTTCTAATTGACGCGCGTCGCGCCGAAGCATCTTGGAGTCGGATATCCTCTCACCGGCATCGCTGTCAGGCCCATGGGGGCTGGCAAGACTGCAAGACAACAATTGATGAAGGAGGAGAAATTGATAGAACAGATGAGCTCGAGGTGGTTGCGCCGCAAGAAAGGAAGTCGTTACAAGAGGAGGACGCCTCTGCACAGCTGAGTTACTACGCATCAAAACATCGTATATCATTGGCCGCCGCCTATGTTCACTTCTTCCCGCCATTCAGTCCTTCTTCAAGCAGCCGACACCGTATGAGCTTTCGACAGGTATAACCTCCCTCGCCTCCCCCTCCCCGCCATCAACCACCAATGCCGCTTCTCGAGAGACGCCTCGACGTCGGCGCTCTCCCCTCCCCCGATGCTCTTCTCCTTTTTCTTTCGACTCGCCGCCCCAGCTTTCCTACAGCTCTCCCCTGCCAACAATCCTTCCGCAAGTCCAGATCGTGCGAGGCTGGGTGTCCGCCGACCGGATAGAACTCCGAGTCGGAGTGGCGCGGGCGATGCGGCTCGCCTATGTGCGTCGTTTGTAGTTTGTGGATGGGTGGGTCTGCTCGATCGAGGCGAGGTGCGTAGGTGACCCTCTGTTGGAGTAGATAGTGGAAGATTTGGGAGGGAGGAGGTGGGGTGGTGGAGGAAGAACGAGCGCTGGTGGTGTGGTGCGCGCTTCCGGAGATCCGACGACGAGACGACTCGCATGAGCACCATTGTTCTGGACTTGTATGTGATAATCGGTAGGAAGCAGAGTATGGAGAGCTGTGAAGAGTAAGCGAGAAAGGAGCAAAAGTCCGAAGTCGGACGACAAGCGATGGTGGACATCATCTCGGAACAGTGACGCA
Organism: Pseudohyphozyma bogoriensis; assembly: GCA_024364755.1. Classification (NCBI taxonomy): domain Eukaryota; kingdom Fungi; phylum Basidiomycota; class Microbotryomycetes; family Chrysozymaceae; genus Pseudohyphozyma; species Pseudohyphozyma bogoriensis. The sequence goes on from JALBUQ010000046.1 coordinate 14,067, forward strand.
TTTCCGCCTCCGAGACTCGAGTTGCCGCCGGGCGACAGGTCGCCGCGTCTCGTGGTTATCTTCCCGAGTGTCGAGGGGTCAAAGCCTGACGCAGCGGCTCACGAATTGCTTCTGCAACTTCTGGCGAGGTGGTTCCACCCGTTCATCGAGGGCCCGTTATCGTCCGGTCCTACACACGTGTACCAGCGCTGCTTCGTGGCTGCTTGTCACCGAATGCAGTCACTGTACTTTGAGCTTATGAGAAGCATTTCTTGACCCTAAGTTTATTTGTGAGCCCGGAGAGCCCGTCAAGGAGCGAGCGACTTTAGGCAAGGGAAGCTCAAGGAGCGACGTGGCGGGAAGGGGGCTGAGATCCACGGACTACAATGCAGAGCCTAAAACGCTCTAAGTAGCTCCTGTGAAGCCAGGAAATAGTCTAGCCAGCAATGTTATTGTAGCAAAGCCGCCCTCGGCTGCCGTTCTACAGCTAGAGCGTCAGCGCGACGGCCGTCCGCTGCTCCAATTCGAAGCCAGGACGACACGTCAGCTATGTCGTTGTTGCCCCTCCCTCACCAACCATCTTCCAATGTTTTCTGCCAATTGGCCCTTTTATACTCCTTCTGTCCCATCGAACTACCGTTTCGGGGTCTTGACTGCCGCCGTTCTTTTTCAATTTCGAGAGGAGGCTGAACTCGACGTCCTGGCGCGTAAGAGGGATGCTACTCCAGACCCAGGACCTCCTGGTGTCAGGGGTGGGCATATTTTATGCCTACATCATGATTCTTAACCATCACCTGAGAAACTTGATGTGAAGCGGTGCTGCAGCAGCAAGTGGACGCGTGGCCGACGCACAAGAAGATCTATAAGAGGCCAACGTGGTCATTGTAACCAGATCTAACAATTCTATTTTGGCCATTTTCGAGAGGCTAGAGAACGTCGCGAGCCTTCAAAGCTCCCCTCAGCTTCGGTGGAAACGAGTAACACGTTGCCCATTCCACTCTTGTCCGTTCTTAGAAGCTAGCTACCTGAAAGAACCACAATTCAGTCCAACCGCGGACGCTTAGTTCTCCCCTCACTCCCCTCGTCGTACTCGTGAGGAACTACACGTGGCGTTAGCTTCAGCTCCGCACAGACACGGACCGGAGGTCCGCACCCTTCTTCCTCTTCTTCTCCGCACGAGTCCACTCCTTGATCCTCCTCGCCAGTACCGCCTCCACACCCGGCTTCAGTCCCACCACCTCTCGTATGACCTTCGAAGCGTGCTTCGCGTCGTCCTCGTACATTGCGACGAGCCCGTCGGGGAAGAACCTCGCGCGGCGAAGGAGGTGGACTGGCGAGGGGTCGATGTCGTAGGTATAGTAGGAGTGGGTGAGAAGGTGGTAGTCGTGCTCTTTGTCGTTGGTGATGAGTCGGAAGAGCTTTTTGTCGACTTTCGGTGGCGGTGACGAACGAGGTAGCGCTGCATCTGCGGGTTTGGCGTTGAGGCTGGCGCTGGACGACGAGTCGGCGGTGAGGCGGCCGCACGGGAAGAAGAGGTGGAAATGGTGGAAGTAGCGGTAAGAGGAGGAGGTTTGGGCTATGGCGCGGAAGATTTGGGAGGGGGCGGAGCTTTGTAGGTCAGTGAGAAGGCGATGGTCTTGGTGTTCGGTTTGGCGGGGACGACGTGGCTGGCGAGCGTGGTGGGAGTGCGTTTTCGTCCGGCGGCGAGTAGTGCGAGTCCCTAGGAGCAATCAAAATAATTTTAATGTCTTTCATCCTGAACAATAGCACGAGAGACGCACTGAGACCCCAGCGTCTGAATCATCCGAATCCTCCGAGTCGCTTGAGTCTTCAGTAGTTGACTTGGGAGGCGGTCCGCGGTTCATCTCCTCGCTGTTCTGTTAAGCTCAATAATTATCAGCTCAAGAAACTTTGCTAGAGTTTTGGAACGCTCACCGCATCGTCCTCCTCGTCAGCATCATCCCCGCCCTCCTCGCGAGCCTTCGCAACCGACCTTCCAGCGACAGCTTTGAACTTTTCGGGCGGCTCGTCGCCATCGCTGATCTGCATATCCGAGCTTCTTTCGACCGGGTCTTCGTCGTCGTCGTCGCTCTCCGAGTCCGAGTCCAAGTCGATTTCCGAGTCGGAGCCGGAGCCCGTCGAGCCGTCCGTAACCTTGGGCGCCGACGTCGATGGACGCTATTCGCGGTGAAGAAGCTCAGAGCGGACAAATGAGGAAAACAGAATTGTGAAAACGCACTGACGATGAAGCGGACTTCAACTTTGATGGAGCCTTTGCCGACGAGGTAGAGGCGCGGGAGTCGACGACGATCGCGTCCTGCAGGGTGAACCACGTCAGTGCCAACCCGCCTCAGTCAGCTCGTGCAAGAAGCCGCCAACCTCTTCGGTCGAACGTGAGACCTCATAAACTTGGACTGCCATGACCCTTCCTTCCCCTTTGAAGGATGATGAGGTCTTCATCAATGTTGGCGGGCGGGCGGAGGTCTGTGAACCGCGTCCCTCAGCGTAAATCGAAAGTCGCAGGCATGAGATGGGCAGGACGCACCTTGGCGATCGTGACTGAGCCCTGCCTCTTCTTCTTCTTCTCGGTCGAGCTGGGATTAGCGGCTTTCTGTTGCCGCTCGCAGACGTCAGAAAGCTCCCAGCTCGCTCGCGTCTCTTAAATCGCTCAACGTACATGAGGATCCCTCGCCGCTTGCCCAATGCAGCCCTCATAAACCTTCACCGATCCCTATTTGGCCTTTTTGCTTAGCAGGTCTGTGGGTAGTGAAAAATTCGGAAGCGGTGCTTACGAAGGCGTCGAGGCGTTCGAGAAGGAGGCTCGACGGTGGACCGAGACGCAAGCTCGCATCACACGTGTGCTGAGGTGCACGGACTTCCGACACCTCCCATTCGTCTTGTTTCCCCGTTCCGCACAGCTGAAATCGAACGACGTAATCGCACTCGTGCCTCGTCGACATGCAACTGAAGTAGAATCCGCCGGATCTTAGCTCGACGTGAATGCTGCATCCAAGTCGTCGCGACGCTGCTCGCAGCCTGGCTTCGGTAAGGAGCATGTCTGAAGCTCCAACAACTCGATCGCCCGGCTTGAGAGAGAGAGGAGTGCCCCAGTCCTCGATCTGGTTCAGTCCCTCGTCAGCGCGGCCAAATCCAGCGGGAAAAGACCAAAACCTCGCCTTGATCGGTCTGCCAAGTACTGGGTGTCGACTATGCGAAGACGCCTTGTCATTCTTCACTTGGCTCTTGACAGTAACCGAGCTTCCTCCGCGAGTTCCATCGAGCGTAAGCAGCGCACGACTGCACAGCTTGCTCCTAACCCCATCCACACTCCGTTCAGTGCTGCAGCGAACGAGCTTCCTGAACTTGTCCTCGTCTTTTGGTCGGTTATTTCCTAAAGCACTCTGAACATTTGGAGTTCCGAAGCCCTCGACAAGGCCGGCGAGCTGGCAGGCAAGCAGCGCGTCGGCGGGCGAGTCCCACGTCGATCCTGCCGTCGGCCACAGCGAGTTCGGCATCGTATCGTGCGAGTTGTGAGGTGTCGGCGAAAAGTCGTGCAAATTATGTGAAGAAGTGAGGGCGACGAAGTGAGTGGAACGAAGCCAACCCTGGAGCTCCGAGGACAGCCAGCACTTGGGGACGCACAGACCCGTCCGTCTGTCGAGCTGACGAGGAGCGTACACGTGGCACGATGCTTTCCATCACTCTTTGGAAGGATTATCTTGTCTTGTTTGCTTTGGAAAACTACAAGTACTATGGTCGGGAACGAAGGAGCGTCGTTGGCCGCGCGCATCGGGGGCTTCGACGCTGCGCCTCCCGCTTACGTGGCCAACAACCACCCCGCCGCCTACCCCTTCCAGCACCCCACGCCTTTCCCCTTCTACACCCCTCAGCACATGTACGCCGCCATGAGCTTCCTCCAGCACCACCAAAACGGGCGCTTCGGCCCGGTCACCCGCACCCAGCACTCCCAGCACCGCACGCTCCCGTACCCCGGCCGACGACCGAACCACCAGCAGCAGTGAGACACGGAGAAGGACGAAAGGGGAAGGAATAGGAAATAGTAGTAGTCGGAGTGGGAGATCCAGTAGTGAGTAGCATCTTGTAGGTTTTGTAGCTTGATCAGGAGCTTTCCTCCGTTCTGTTACTGCACTGCATTTTCATTGGATTTCTCTCTCACTTTTGTGGCTTCGGACCGGCAGTCTCCGATTAGTAGAGGATTCTTATTCGTTTCATCTAGTTTAGTAGTTAGCTTCGTTAGTCTGGCAAGTTCAGCGCCGTTTAGTTAGTCCTCTCAGCTCTCAGTCTCTCGTTCAGCGTAGTTTCGTCGTCGTCGTCGTTCAGCGTTGCAAGCGGTCGTTTAGCTCGACCATAGTACACTGCTCTTGTTCTTGCGTCGAAACGCCAACAGCTCTGCTCTTACACGTCCACAACCACATCACCACGTTGCCTTGTTCTCTCGAACTCGTCCAGCTGACTCTCTCTCTCGACTGAACAACAATCATGAATACTGCTTGCAGCAAATCTGCACTTTTGGGTCGTTTCTTCGCATTTCTGATTCAATCACAAAACAAAAAGAACAAGGGAGCTACACATTCAAATTCAACCGAGGGCGCGCAAGCGGGGCGGTCGGACTTAAAGGCGGTTGGTGTTCAACAAGTCGGCGCAGGCCTCCTTGACACGCTCCCTCATCGTGATCTCACCCTCACGAACCCAGACCCTGTAGGAACGCGAGATCGTCAGTTGGAATTCACGTCAACCACGCGTAGGGTTGTTCGAAACGTACCTCGGGTCGTAGTACCTGGAAGAGGAGAAAGTCACGTAAGTACACGCTCCTGAGCAGTTGAAGAAGAGGAGAACGGCGACGAACTTCTTGTTGGGCTTGTCAGCTCCATCGGGGTTGCCGACCTGGGTGGCGAGGTAGCCCTCCTTCGACTTGAAGTAGTCGCGGAAGCCGGTCATGTAAGCCCACTGGCAATCGGTGTCGACGTTCACTGATTGAGCGTGTAGGTAAGTATTTGCACGTTCAAGGACTCGAGAAGGAGAGGAAGCGGCGAGAACGAGCCGCGGACGCACTCTTGACAACACCGTTGGTGACGGCAGTCTCAATCTCCTTCTTGGTCGATCCGGATCCACCGTGGAAGACAAGGAAGCTGTTTCACTCCGCTTTCGTCAGCGTTCTGCCCTCTTTACTTGAAGCGAGAAACGAGGACGCGTACATGGGGAGGGGGTTCTCCGACTTGAGCTGCTCGTGGCAGTACTTCTGGTGCTTGGCGAGGAGCTCGGGCTGGAGGACGACGTTTCCGGGCTTGTAGACACCGTGGACGTTGCCGAACGCGGCGGCGATCGAGAAGGCGGGCGAGATGGGGAAGAGGGCGTTGTGGATGTCGAGAATGTCCTCGGGCTGGGTGTAGAGCGAGGCGTTGTCGACACCTGGATGGAAAAAGTCGTGTTAGACCTTATGATTCGAATAAGGGAAAGAAAAGCAGGAAACTGCGCACCAGTGTTGTCAACACCGTCCTCCTCACCACCGGTGATTCCAATCTCCATCTCGAGCCACAAGTCAATCTTGGCCATGCGCTGGAAGTACTTGACACAGGTGGCGATGTTGTCCTCCTTGGACTCCTCGGAAAGGTCGAGCATGTGCGAGCTGTGCGTGTCAGAGGAGAGGGTTGGAAAGGGAGGGGTGTGGGTTAGCGCCACGCCCGTCATTCGGCCACGCGCGAGCGAGTAGGGACATCAAACGAACGAGAAGAGGGGCTCGCCGTGCTCCTTGTAGTAGGCCTCGTCGGCCTCGAGCATGCCTGATTGCCAAAAATGTTCACTTTTAGTACGTGCGTTCGAGGTAGAGAGAAAGTGGGGAGGGCGCACCATCGAACCAAGGGAGGAGCTTGTGGGCGCAGTGGTCAGAGTGGATCACGACGGGGCTGTAGAAAAGTAACAAAATCAAGTTCAATGAACCAAAGTCAGCCAGTTGTTCGCAAATCACGCCCGACCCGAGCACCGACGACGCCTGTTCAAACTCGGCGTGTCCCAACCCCAGCTCAACGAGAGGGCGAACGACTCACATGCCGTAAGCGGGGGCAATGGCACGGATGTAGTGAGCAGCAGCGACGGAGCCGGCGATGGACGCCTCCTGGTTCTTGTTGCCGAGGCCCTTGCCTCCGAAGAAGGCGGCACCTCCCTGGGAGACCTGGAGGATCACGGGCGCCTTGACGTCGCGCGCGCCCTCGAGGGCGGCGATGGCGGTCGACGACGAGGTGACGTTCTGTCCAAGTGATTAGAGGTCAGTGAGATAAGAGAAAGGAGTGGGTGGAAGGAACGTACGAAGGCCTGTGGAGGTGCAGGAGGGAGGGTTGGACGATGACGAGGTCAGCTGGGGGAAACGCGGGAAGCGTCGCGGCGAGACGAAGGACAATAAACGCACGGGGATGGCAAACTACATCATGAACAGAAGGGTGAAGTCAGCTGCATGCTCTTGATGGTTGAATGGCGCCTGAGCGGCCAGGGAACGCGTTTCCGAGATGGCCCGACCGCGATTCGTCGGTAGCCGTGCCCGGCGTTGGGTGGGCTCTCTCGAATACGGGAAAGTGTGGAAAGGAATGAAAGACTCACGTGCTGCTCACGAGCGTAGTCGAGGAGCTTGATCAAGTTCTTGCCAGTGACGACGCCGCTTCAGAATGGTCCCATCGATGTTAGCAGGAGCGACAGGAGGAGCGGGAAGCAGGTGGGGCTCACGCCTGTGCGAGCATGGGTCAGTACAGACAAAAGATAGTGCGAGAAGTGAGCAGGGGCGTACGGGCACGATATCGAGGAGTCCGGTCATAATTGATGCGAGTTGTGAGGCAAGTGAGTGGTAGGAAGCAGAGAGGCGGCGAGGTCATCGACAGGGCCAAAGGTTCGACCCAGACGGGGACCCCGCGACGCGCCCCCAAAACTTCGTCGCTTGCCGGGCTCAAACTCTCGCTTGCTCCGCCCTGCTCCGACACCTGCCACGTTGCACCATCCACCCAGCTGCTCCGCCGTCCTCCCCCTGCCCCCTGCCACGAGAAAATCCATCATTTCTTCGCCGGTAGAGCAGCTGTCAAGGTCCTCAGAATCGATGCTCGTACTCATCGATGACGTGGGTGTAAACAACCCCAGCCAAAAAAAACCAGGCAAATCGATGGGCGCTCCCTGATGTCGGGATAACGGAACCGCAGGCTCGGCTGGGCCACAGCCTGCACCACTAAGAAGCTTTCTTTTAGATAGAAGCCTCTCTGTGAACACCTTTGCACCAATCGTCCTCAACCTGCACCGTGGACCCGATGCTCCTCCTCCCGCCCCAAGCCGCGGTAACGCGCGGCCCGGCTTGCCACGTCACCCTGTCGGGCTTTTAAAGTCCGGGCACAAGTGGGAGCGAACTGGTCCACCCGCCAGCAACGTTGTGCTTTTCATGCATTCTCATTATGGTGAAGGCTAGTGAAAGATTGTTGTAACAGTAACAGTCATGCGATTAATGTGATGTACTCCGTCGATGCTGGGTATACGAAAGCTCAGCCAGGTCACACCGCGCGATTGAGCTCAAGCGTTCTTTCACTTTTCCATTTTTACCTCGCGAGTACGAGCTGTTGACTGGTAGATTTTGCTGGCTAGAGCAACCTTGCATGCTGAACCTCCCAATGCTGCATCGGCTTCAACAATGTTGTCCACGTTCATGAGCTTGGAACGTCGGATCAATCGGAAACGTCCGTACAATGAACCCACAGCTCGTTCGACTCGCTCATCAACAGATAGCTGTTACCAACAAATATATAATGGTACTGTGACGAGGTTTCTGCCCCCGACCAACCTGCTATTCTTCACCTTTGAAGAGCGAGACACCGACGTGTCACCCTTCCGAGAACTCGGAGTTAGCCACAGCGTGTACTCAACCGCGAGTCCGCCTGAGGACGTCCGTCGACTCGTATCATCTGGTCCCCCGAGCTTAGCTCAACCTAATCACGAGCCAATTGATGCGACCTGGCACATCCCCCCGCCTGTCGCCGCGTATCAGTGGTACGAGCGTTAGATCGTCTTCGTGGAATCGGAGGGCGATCTTTCAAAGCTTCAAACCCCCCGAGCAGAAGATCTTTTTTCTAGACTGGGGCGGAGGTACGAACGCTGCAGACGAACGACCGTAGGGTCTCAGGATTGCGCATTGTCTCAGCAGTGTCCCAGTGGCACGAGGCGCGACTGTGCCGGGGGTCCAGGTCTAACACAAGTCTGTGTGGGGCCAAGAGCACATGTCACTGCAGCAGATCCTGGAGTTACAGCAAAGTACAGCAGTCCTGGCCAGCACGTGGAATTTGTGGACTGGGATCGGCGAACGAGGGGGCTCTGGGACTTGCCTCGCTGGGACGGCCATTCTGGGAGCAAGGGACCGAAAGGTCCAAGGGCGGGGTCAACTGTCTCGAGAGGGTCTTGTTGCTGCCGTACAGACCAGCTGTAACGAGTATTCGACTCGAAAGCCAACTGAGCGAGGTGTGGTTGGCGCAGAGGCAGCGCCGACGTCAGTTCGGGCGACGTGGCTTGCACCAGTGCAGCCAAGGCTGTGGATCGAAGGCGTGGCAGGGGGGAACGAGTAGTACCACTGCAAATTCTAGATATCAAAAATTTGTGAAGAATTTCCAGGCCGAGCGTGACACAACTGGAGCCCTCCTTCCCGCTTGGATCGTCTCGCTCGGCTGCTGCTGGGGTTGGGTGACCTTCGCGCCTTCCCTTGCGTTCCCACCCAGCCTCCCCCCGCCTCCGGGCTTCCCTTCCCTTCCATTTCTTGCATCAAAAATTCAGCTATAGTGAGATTCTATGCTGGGTCGGTACAACTCGCTCAAGGACCGCTGGCGGCCTGCGAGCAGTCGTACTCCCGCCCCCGCCTCCGCCCCCGCCCCGACCTCGATCAACATCGAGCAGCACCGGTCGGCGTCCACCTCGGCCGCGAGCTCGTCCTCGTCCCTCTCGCTCGCGAGGCAGCTCGAACGCACCAAGCGGTGGACGCTCGGCCTGACGAGGAAGGCGAGCTTCGACGTCGGCCGGCGGGCCCTCGGTCGCGCGCGAGGACACGACGCCCAGCAGCACGAGCCATCGCGGGGTAGGACCGCCGGCGAGTGGGCGAGGACGGGCAACGGGGTCGACGAGGACCGCCGGGAGTGGGGCTGGCTCGAGCTGGACGAGTGGAGCGTGCCCACCGTCCGACTCTCGCCAGGCCAGCTCGGTGACACGACGCCCGACGCGCCGCCGTTTGTTGATCAAGAACCTCAGCCGATGACAGCGGCGGCGGCGGCAGCGGCGGCGGCGGCAGCAGCCCGACGACGACGACGGCGCGCCTTCTCGCTCACGATCGCCATCTCGCCGCCGGCTCCTCCGATCTACGAGCACGACTGCTCGCCGCCAAAGACGCCGACGAGGATCGAGACGTGCTTGGACCAGGACGGCAGGCGCGTGCTCGCGAGCTTGCGCAGGCGGAGGTCGGTCGATCCGGCCAGCTTGGGGCTCGGCGGCGGCGTCCCTCCGAGTCCCGTAAAACGGTGCAAGAATAGGTTTGGGGTCGGTGAAGAGATGGAAGACGAGGAGGAAGGCGAGAAGGAGCTCGGTGGAGGGTCAGAGACGTCGGCGTCGACGTTGGCGTCGTCGATAGAGACGGAGGCGGGAGGAGGGTCACCGCTGACGGACAGTTCGGCTTGCTCGTCGTTCACACCTCTCTCCATTTTTGACTCTACACCATCCTTCACCTCCCCTTCCTCCGTCTCCTCACACTCCTACTTTTCCTCGTCGCCGCCCAACAACGCCATCCACCGCACTCCGTCCCTCTCGTCCTTTCCGCGCGACTCGAACCTCGGCAAGTTCATCCGACGACGCTCAACTACTGCGATCCGTCGCAGCTCTACTCAAACTCCGATCCCAGCCATCAGCAACCTGGTGAGGAGCCATTCCGTCGCGACGGATTTGAGGATGGGCGGCGGAGAAGCGTCGACGTGGACCCCGAGTTTGAGTTGGGAGCAGCAGTACGCCGAGTGGGAGCGAGAGGTCGCTCTCGCGAGGGGCATGTCGAACAGTCCTGTGGAAAGGCTCAACAATGGATGGACTACAGATGGGAAAGTGGTGCTCAAGGTCCGCCACGGTTCTCTCTCGTTCCCTTTCCTCTTTCTGGCTGACGTGGTGGGTGCAGGTCACCAACCCCGACCTCGGTTCGAGCACCAACACCATCCCAACTCGCGCTTCGTCTCCCATTCCCACTCCAATCCCTATCGCGGTGCCATCACCACCTCCGCCGCCGCCAGCGAGACTGCACGACGACGACGTGCCTCCGTTCGTTGGGTGGGCTCTTTGAGCGGGCGTTTGCGAGAAAAGGACAGGTCATAGACACTCCATCGCCATCTTGTTTTTCTAGTGTCATTAGTTCATCATATATCCTTGATTGTACAGAAGTATTGTTGTTCTTTATGCCTAGTTTTGCCTCGCTCGAAAAAACGGGTCATTACAATGTTACCCCCGGCCCGGGCGATCCATGTGTGTTCGACGTGTGTGTTCGTGAGTTGAGGACCGAGGTGAACGCTGTGAGGAAGGCAGCAACGATTAATGGACTCCCTTTTTGTTCTGGCAGTGAGCAGAAAGTGTGAGAAATTATGGCGAGCCGAGAGTCGGCAAGGATCGGACGCGGAGGCTAGAGTCGCCCCCCCACGGGTCTCAAGGCCGGACTTGCGTACAGCCGTCCACCCTCCTTCGCTTCCTCCTTCCTTTCCTTCACTTCTCGCACTACTTTTCTTTCGACACCGACATGCCACCGAGACTGATACTGATTAGACACGGGCAGGCTCACCACAAGTGAGTCTTTATTGCAGTTCCCAGCTCATGACGCGAAGCTCGAATCCGGAGGCTAATGTGCGCTCGTGTGACTTGTGTGTTGATGGTATCTACAGCGTCCAGCCTGAAGACCACACGATCCCAGATCCCTACCTCACTTCTGTACGTTTTCTCCGGCTTCCTCCCTTCCTCTTCTCTCACTAACACCACCACCAGCTCGGAGAATCCCAAGCCCTCTCGCTCCGCTCGCACTACCCGACCCTGTACTCAACACTCCGCCAGAACCCTTCTTCAGCACTAATCATCTCCTCACCGTTCCACCGCACGATCCAGACGACGCTCATCGGGTTCGAGGAGTTCCTCCCGCCGGCAGCAGAGGACAGCAAGCGGGTCAAGGTCGAGTGGTTGCCTCAGTTGCAGGAGTTGGGCAACAAGCCTTGTGATACGGGTGCGGATGTCGAGGAGACGAAAAAGAGTGGAAAGTTTCCTGGTCAGTCCCACAACTCTGTTTGAATGGTGCTGCTCCAAAGCGCGGGGGAGCGGGAGCGGGAGCGGAGCTAACCCCGCCCCATCGACCTCAGACTGGATCGACTTTTCGCACTGCACGCCCGGGTGGAACTCGAACGAAGGGTTCTACGCACCGAGTTTCGAAGCTCAGGCCGAGCGGGGGAAATGGGTCCGCAAGTGGATCAGGGAGAGGAAGGAGGACGTCGTGATTGTCGTGAGCCATCATGGGCACCTCAGGACGATTTGCAAGATGCCGCAGATTCGGGGGGTGGTGAGTTCCTGTTGCTTCTTTGAGTTATTCTGGATGGAAAGGAAGTGGCTGATGAGGAATGGGGGGGTTACAGTTGCAGTGGGAGAATGCGGAAGCGAGGGAGTACGGGTTCGTCGATCCGACGGGGCAGGACGACGAGGCGGACGTCGAGAGGATAATGGATGCTGTTCTGTGATTGAGAGTCTGGTAAAATGTATAGCATAGAGGTGAGCTCTCTCGGGTTTCGGATGGGCTGAGAGGGGGCTGAAAGCTGACAAAACGCTCGACGACAGCATGTTGCCGCAACGTACCACTTACCTACTTATCTCTGTCGAGCTGAGGTCTCGCTTTCTACTTCTCATGGAGAAAGAAGGATCTGAGGACTCTCCTGATCGCCAGCCAAAGGATTAAGCCACGGAATTGACACGGCGCAACTCTTACGCGTACTCGAGCTCAAATCCTTGCGACACCCAGAAAAGCCGGTACAGCGGACACCTACAGCATTAATCTCTAGGGAATGATTCAAAGAGAAGTGCGAAGCATTTCACGATTCATCTTGCTTCTTGGTCGTTCTCTGCTCCTCGACCCGACGAACACGTGTGCATTCAGGTCTCTCCCGGGTACACTCGCAGGCTAGAAGCAGCTCGAGCAAAAGCTTCCCTCCTTTTGACATCCATGACGATGCAGCGTTTGTGAGATCCCAGAGCTCAAACTCTTCCAGTTGTCGGCGGGTGTGCTGGGGCATCGAACGCCAAAATCGAGTCGCCGGAGTGGTTGGAAACGACGGATGGGAGAATGAAGGCGGATCACGATCAAGGAGTTTTCAAATCCGAAACACTTTCTTCATCTTGTCAGAGCCTCGACTGCTGCGATGGTGCTGGCTGTTTTCTCGAACTTTAAGCAGCCACGTGTGACATCTGATGCCTTCGTGAGAGCGATAGCCTGGGCTACCTGAGAGACCGTCCGCAAGATGTTTTAGCCCAAAGTTTCGACTGTTTGCTGCTCCTTGAAGTTCAGCACCGCGATCAAGGACACGTTCCGCCCGAGTGGGGGGCCACGACGGCGAAGAAACGGATGGGGCTCGTGCGGATTGGCTCGGCTTTGTTCGAGTCTGAGATGCTGCTGAATGCCTGGATGGTGCAGCCAGGATATGGTACAAATTTCTGCATAATTCTGAACACGTTTTTCTGTCTCGGAGTGGCTCGGAACGGGCGGGGATTGGGGCTGCAGCAGCACGATAAGACAACAAAGTGATCCGAGCTCGGCGACGGTCGCGGTTCTTCTTGTGGGTCCCAACCGAGAAGAAGGGTGTGGTTGAGATGGACACGTGTAGCAGTATTTAGCCCGTTGGGAACAGCGAGCAAGGTGCCAGCTTCGAGGCAATAGAAAAAGAGCGAGGCTCGGAGGAACAGAGAGGAACAGCGCGCCACGTAAGCACGCGGGACTGGCAACCCCGCGGTTGGGCTTGGTTGGGGGCGCGCGCGAGTTCAACGAAACTGGCGGGCCCGGCGCTGGTTGTCTGCTGCCCTCCCCCCCCTCCCTCGCTTCCTCCCACTTCTTTCACTAACTTTTGTGGGCCAAGCACGATGAGTGACCTCCCGCCCACCTCCCTCCGCCCGCTCCTCCTCCAGCACAACGCGACCCGCGTCTCGGTGCCCGTCTCGGCAGCTCAACAGGATTGGACCGCCGCCGAGCTCGCGCGCGACTCGTTCCACGACGCCCTCGAGCAGCCCGACGCCGACTACGTGGGCTTCGACGATGCCGTCGAGGGCGACGACGACGCCGACCCGGCAGCCAAGGACGAGGCCGAGCGCGAGCGCGAGATGGTCCTCCTCGCGCACTTTGTCGAGCACCTCGTCCAGCAGCCGTCGAGCACGCTACAGCCGGCGTACGACCTCTTCGTAGCGACGTATCTCGACGGCACAGACATCCACACCCTCGCCGCCAGGCTCACAAAGGACGTGCAGCAGCTCGTGATCCGCGCCTTCTTCAAGGCAAAGGTCACGTTGGGCGCGAAGAGCGACCTCGCCCCGCTCCTCGTCGACGCCGGCGCGGGCAAGGCGAACGTCTATGCGCTGTTCGGTGGTCAGGGCATGAACGAGGTTTACTTTGACGAGCTCCAGGTGCGTTGCTTTCGTTTGCGAGGCGTGGCCACGTCCCCCGCCCCCCATCTCCGCTGTTCTCCGACGCACCACTTCCTCCCCCAACAATCTCGCTCTCGCTCCTGAGATGCACAATTTCGCATGAATGAAGCTAACTTTTACTCTCCATACTCCATTGGCCACATAACAGACTCTGTTCAACCTCTACTCGCCCCTCCTCACCCCTTTCCTCACCCTCGCCTCCTCCTCCCTGTCGGCCCTCGCTTCCGCCAACCAGGCGACGCAGCTGTACAACCACTCCCTCTCGCCCATCTCCTGGCTCACCTCCCCCTCGACCCGCCCCTCGACCCCTTACCTCGCCTCGTGCGCCGTCTCGCTCCCCCTCATCGGCCTCACCCAGCTCTCGCAGTACCTCGTCTACGGTCTCTCCTCGGGCCTCTCCCCACACGCCTTTGGTGCCCTCTTCAAGGGCGCGACCGGCCACTCCCAGGGTGTCGTCTCGGCGTGCGTCGTCGCCCGCAAGTACCCCGCCGACGGACAGGGCGGATGGCAGCCCTTCTACGACGCCGCGGTCGAGGGTCTCGAGGTCCTCTTCCAGATCGGTCTCCAGGGCTCGCTCTTCTTCCCTACGCTCGCCGTGTCGCCCCAGCTCGTCGCCAGCTCGATCGAGAACGGCGAGGGCGTCCCTACCCCCATGTTGGCCGTCACCGGCTTGGAGAAGGCGAAGCTCGAGAAGAAGATTGACGAGGTCAACAAGTTCCTCGATGCCGAGGGCGCGAGGGGCGGCAGTGTCAGCATCAGTCTCCTCAACGGCCCCAAGGCGTTCGTCGTCACTGGCAAGCCTGGCGACTTGGTCGGTTTGGCCGACGGCTTGAGGAAGGGCAGGGCCCCTCAGGGCAAGGATCAGTCCAAGGTGCGCCCTCTTTTTTTCCTTCAACATTTCGTCCGTCTTGCTGAATTTCCATCATTCGACTGCTTGCAGACTCCCTACTCGAAGCGTCTCCCCGTCTTCTCGACTCGTTTCCTTCCCATCGGCGTCCCCTACCACTCCCCCCTCCTTACCGGCGCCACCGATGCCGCCCTTTCCGCGCTCTCGTCCCCCACTCTCTTCACCGCCTCGCAACTCTCCTACCCCGTCTACCACACCGCCGACGGTTCCGACCTCCGCGAATCCGCCGACCTCACCAAGGAGCTCTTTGACCAGATCTTCACCTCGCCCATCCACTGGGCCTCGCACGCGACCAACTTCCCCAAGTCGGCCACGCACGCGATCGACTTCGGCACGGGCGGTGCTTCCGGCATCGGTTCCCTCTGTGTGAGGAACTGGGAGGGTCGTGGTATCAGGACCATCATGCTCGGAAACAGGGCGACTGGTGAGGGCTGGGGCAAGGTCGTCAGCGAGGAGAGGTGGGAGGAGAAGTTCCGCCCGAGATTGGTCAAGGACGAGAAGGGCAGGACTTGGGTCGACACCAAGATGAGTAGGATGTTGGGCAAGCCTCCAGTTATGGTGGCTGGTATGTGAGTGGTTTTTGGCTTTTTTTGAAGGGAGCGCGCGGGAAGGAGAACGGCGATGCTGACGGTTTCCGTTGGGGCGGATGCGCGACAGGACTCCTTCGACCGTCAAGGCTGGTTTCGTTTCTGCTGTTCTCAAGGCCGGCTACCACATCGTTCGTCCATCATTTCCAACCTCTTGAAGGTGCTGAGGAGCTAACGGTGGGCCGAGGGAACAGGAGCTTGCCGGTGGAGGACACTACAACGAGAAGGCCATCCGCTCCAAGGTCGCCGAGATCTCCAAGCTCGTCAACCAGCCTGGTGTCGGTGTCACCCTCAACTGTCTTTACATCAACCAGAGGCAGTGGTGCGTTGTTTTTCCTGCCCCTCACGCTCCCGTAGCGCGCGAAGCTGATCGTACTTTCTTCTGTTGCACAGGACTTTCCAACTCCCTCTTTGGCAGCAGATGAAGAAGGAGGGTCTCCCTGTTGAGGGTCTCTGTGTCGCTGCTGGTATCCCCAGTACTGAGAAGGCGAAGGAGATCATCGACGGTCTTACCGAGGCGGGCATCAAGCACGTTTCGTTCAAGCCTGGTTCGTCTTCATTCTCTCAACTGAAAGAGGAACAGCAGCTGAGTGAGAACAACAGGATCCGTCGACGGTATTCGCCAGGTCGTCAACATCGCCGCCGCCAACCCTCACTTCCCCATTCTCCTTCAGTGGACTGGAGGCCGTGCTGGAGGTCACCACTCTTGCGAGGACTTCCACGCCCCGCTCCTCGCCACCTACGCCTCGATCCGATCGAAGGAGAACATCATCCTCGTCGGTGGTTCCGGTTTCGGTGCTGACGACGCGTCGGATGTTTGGCCCTACTTGACTGGAGAGGTGCGTTGCTCTGAATGTCGAGGTTGCGAAGAAGAGGAGAGGAAAGCTGATTGTTGTTTGGTCATTGCGACGAACAGTGGAGTGAGGCTTACGGCGTCTCTAAGATGCCTTTCGATGGTTTCCTCTACGCTTCGAGGGTTATGGGTGCGTTTTGAGGTGTGGATTGTTGGGCCCAGGAACGGAAGCTAACGCGTGTCGTTATCAGTCGCCAAGGAGGCTCACACTTCCGAGGGCATCAAGCAGCTCATCGTCGACGCTCCTGGTGTTGGCGACTCTCAGTGGTGCGTCTTTCGGTTTCTTTGAGAGTGCCTGAAGCGGTCGGAAGCTGACGAATGGCGGGTTTTAGGGAGCAAACCTACGACAAGCCTACTGGTGGCATCATGACCGTCACTTCGGAGCTTGGAGAGCCTATCCACAAGGTTGCTACCCGTGGTGTCAAGCTCTGGGCCGAGTTCGACAAGTGAGTGCAGCCTTTTTACTGAGTGGGGAGAGCAACGGCTGACTTGGCTCGCGCATCAGGACCGTCTTCGCCCTCCCAAGGGAGAAGCAGGAGGCGTGGTTGAAGAACAAGAAGCAGTATGTCATCGACAGGCTCAACAAGGACTTCCAGAAGCCCTGGGTACGTCCTTCTCTTCAACCAGAATCGTTACGACGGCCGAAAAGCTGACGACGGATGTGCGTCTCTAGTTCGGCGCCAAGTCCTCCGGCAAGAGCTGCGATCTCGACGAGATGACCTACTCGGAGGTCAACGCCCGTCTCGTTCGCCTGATGTACGTCGCGCACGAGAACCGATGGGTCGACCCCTCGCTCCGCAACCTCGTCGGCGACTGGATCCGTCGTGTCGAGGAGCGTCTGTCGAACGTCAACGAGGGCGGCGTTAAGGTCTCGGTCTTGCAGAGCTACCAAGAGCTCGAGCAGCCCCAGGAGTTCTTGGAGAAGTTCGAGGCACAGTACCCTGCCGCTAAGGACCAGATCCTCGCCAGTGCCGACGTGGCGTACTTCTTGGCCATCTCGCAGAGGCCTGGTCAGAAGGTGAGCACACTTCTTTCTTTACCGTGCTCGAGATGCACAGTGTTGATTCGCGGTTCCCTTCTAGCCCGTTCCCTTCATCCCCATTCTCGACGGCTCCTTCAGCGTTTGGTTCAAGAAGGTGCGTTCTGGCCCGGCTCGCTCTATAACCTTTGCTCGTGCTCATACAAACCGCTTCCACAGGACTCGCTCTGGCAATCCGAGGACCTCCAGGCTGTCTTCGACCAGGACCCTCAGCGTGTGTGTATCCTTCAGGGCCCGATGGCCGTCAAGCACTGCACGACGACGCAGCAGCCCATTGGCGACTTCCTCGATGGCATTTCCAACTCGCTCGCCAAGAACCTCCTCGAGAAGTTCTACTCGAGCGACGAGTCGTCGGTCCCCTCGATCGCCTACCTCGCCGCCGAGCCAGCACCCGTCGACCCCTCCATCCTCGTGAGGAACCACATCGCGCACACCGTCGAGAAGACCGCTTCGGGAGGCGAGAAGCACATCTACAACATCAACGGCGTCCTCCCGCCAACAGGCGACTGGCTCGACACCCTCGCTGGCCCCAAGTTGGGCTGGTTGCAGGCGTTCCTCTCCAACGTCTCGATCACCCATGGTCAGCAGACGCTCCCTAACCCTGTCAAGAGGGTGCTCGCGCCCCGACATGGTCAGCGTGTCGAGCTCAGCTTGAGCAAGGATGGTCAGCCTGTACGTTCTCATCTATCTGATTTTCTGCTTAAGACCTGTGGCTGACGTGTTCTACCTTGACTCCCGCAGGAGAAGCTCGACGTCTTTGGAGGTCTTTAGATCCGCATTTAGCGAAACTTCTTCTTCTCTTCTACTACACTTCATTATTCAATTTGTACACGCTTAGAATAGTCTCCTGGCGACGGAAGGCCCCCCCTCATCTGTGCTCTTTTTGCTTTCTCTCGTCGCTCGTCTTTCCCGTTTACCCCCATCTTGGTCTCGCAAAAATGGAAGGATGCAATCTAGAATCAGGTCAACGTATACACTACGTTTCTTCTCAATCCTTTCTCTTCCGCTCGAGAGACTGAGAGTCTTCCTTCCGCCTTCGACTGCCAACACTTCAATTTTTGCAGCCAACACCAACGTAGCATGTCTCACCTTTCGTCCTCCATTCAAATCGGCCATTTTCGCACCGTCCAGTCAACTGTGTCCTTCTGCCGTCTCTGTGACATACACTGGCCAGTCAAAACCCCTCCACATCGCTCCTTCCACATCCTCAATCGCAGCCGCGGCCGATACTCGACGAGCCGCGTCTCGTGTGGAGGGCCCTCCACAACGTGACGCTTCGCGTGATCGACGACGCTGGAGAATCGACACGAATCGTTGCTACTCGCGTCTTGAAGCGGCTTTGATGGGCTTCGGACACTCTTCGTGCTCGATCGAGGTGGGTGGCGATTGGCGCCAACAGGCGGGATTCGGGGAGGGCGTAAGTATTTAAACTCCCCCGTTCCTCAAGTTTTGCTCCTTCTTTCCTACCACATTCTCGGAACCAGCCACTGTTATTTCAACCAGCTCTAACTATACACACATGGTTGCCTCCACCGAAACATCTGCGCCAACCGTGGTGATCACTGGCATCAACGGGTCCCAGGGCGGAAGGTTTGTCTCTTTTTGCCACCTTGTTTGCTTTCAACAAGCTCACTAAACCCTTCCCTTTATCTGAACAGTGTCGCCCGAGCACTTCTTGCTTCTCCCGAGCCTTACCGTTTGGTTGGCCTCACTCGTGACGACACGTCAGACGCCGCGAAAGCCTGGCTCGAGAAGGGCGTTACCATCAAGAAGGTCGCCATTGGCGTCGGCAACAAGAAAGAGGTCTTTGAGGCATTCAAAGGTGCCGATTATGTGTTTGTGAGCTTGTTACTGAACGATCTTGCTGGAGGAAGGGCGCTGATGACCTCCTCTACGTAGGCCGTGAGCGTGGAAACCCCCGTCGATGCTGAGAACGTGCACGTCGTAAGTGTAAAAAAACGTCAGAAGTGATTTCATACTGATGTAACATTTAACAAATACAGGAGATTGACAATGGCAAGCTCAGTAAGTCTCTCCAGCAGCCGCCACGTGTGCCTCCTTCTGACTCTTCACCCGTTGCCAGTGGTCGATGCCGCCCTCGCCGCGAACGTCAAGCTCTTCGTCTGGTCAGGCTTAGATTCGTGCTCCAGGCTCTCGGACGGAAAGTACACCAAGGTCACTCCCTTCGACAACAAGGAGGTCGTCACCGAGTACCTCAAGGCTTCGGGTGTTCCTTGGTCGATCGTCAAGCCTGGGTGCTACGCCGGTGTCATTATCGGTGCTGGACCGTAAGCTGCCACTTTTTTTTCACCTAATGGAGATGACTGACAAGCTCTGCATTACTAGTTTCGCTCCCAAGAAGCAGGAAGATGGGACTTACCTCCTCCGCGCTCCCTGTCCTCCGGAGACGCCTTTGTGGATCTTGCACACGCCCGTCGACTACGGCCTCTACGTCCAAGCGGCGATCGAGAATTCTAAGCTCGGAGCTGGATCAGAAGTCCTGACTGGGTACCGTTCGACTTTTGCGGAGTTGTGTGCCGCTCTCGGGAAAGGTAAGTGCAGGAATTGTGATGGCGCCGTTGTTGCAGGCTGACATGTTGTTGCGGTAGCGGCGGGAAAGAGTGTCAGGTACGAGGTCGTTCCCGAGGATCTTTGGAAGCAAGGAGGTGTCTTCGCCGTCCTCATGTATGAGGCCTTCAACTGCAACTACGAGTTTGGCTGTGAGTTGTGTGCTGCTCAAACCGTAGGGCACCCACATACTAACATGTCGCCGTTGTACAGTCTACGATGTCCCTGACGAGGCTATTGTAGAGAACCAAAAGCTTTCTGGAGTCAAAGTTAGGACTTTGGACGAGATTCTCGCTGCGTGGGACGGTCCGGTCCTCGTTTGAACAGGCAGAAGCTCACACGTGTACCTTCCGCCCAAGACTCTCCACTAGACGCTGAAAATGAAAGCATGACTTTTACAACATGTTACTGCGGCACTACCAAACCTCACCCTCAAGCCTTCTAATCGACCTCGATCTAAATCCCAGCGAAGCCCCATCCCGGGTAAGCTCGCCGTCTGACCTCCCTCCGCATCCTCAGCTTCGTCCTCTCGTCGAACTCCTGCGGTCCACTATCGACGAAATCGCCCTCGATGACAGTCGGCGGCGCAAGGTTCTCCGTCGCGAGCTTCTCGGCCGCCTCCTCGTCCTCCAGTGCCTGGTAATCGATATCGTCCGACGAGACGACGGTCGTAGGCTTGTCTTCCTCCACGGTGCCACTGCTGACGCCGGCCAGCTCCTCTGCCATGGCTTCCTCCTCTGCCACTTCTTCTGCTACCTCCTCGTAAACTTTGATGGGAACCGGGTTGCTCAGGAACTGCACAGACGGTGAGGGGTCAGCGTTGTGGTCGATGGAAGCGCGCGAGACGGCGTGGCATACCTCGGCCATGGCTGCTGCCAGCATGTCGTGAACGGGACTTGAGGCGTGGACGCCACTGAGTAGCCCCACAACTGTTAGCTCCAATGTCCCTTATCCACGCAGTAAGAAGAAACGAGAAACTCACTCGACCCAGAAGTACTCGTTGACCGGGTTCACGCACTCTGGATAGAGCGTCGTGGGCGTGGGCGTTCCTCCAGCATACGCCGGACACCACGAAGTGTAGTTCTTGAACCCCAACTCCTCAGCATTGTCCAAAAACTGTTCACCCCAACCAACATGTCAGCATTCCTGGTCCCGCTCGTGTGCGTGCGCGCCCGCATCCCCGCCAGCCAGCCACTCAGGCCTGGGAATCGGAACCTCTGGAAAAAGCGCACCTTGTTGAACACGGCGTAGGTGTCAAAGAACTGCACCACACTGTCGGGGTAGTTCTTCTGGAAGAGTACGGCTTTTTCGAAGAGTTGGGTGTTGTAGTCGATAATGGCGGCCTCGAGCACGTCGAGTTGGCCGTACCAGAACCGAGGAGCACGGTGGATGGGAAGGATGCTCGCGTGGAGGAAGTGTCGGGCTGTGAAGATAGCAGGAAGGTGTTAGTTGAGAGCCTTTGTACCTGATAGAGATGCAAACACCCACCTCCGTCGTTGTAGAGCTTCTCCTGCAGCTTGTACCACAAATCCATGCCCGCCGCGTGCAGCTTCGAAGCGTGATTCGGCAGCTTGTACATCCGCATATCCTGAATCCACCATTCCTCGTCAGCTTCACTATCTCTGCACGATAAACCCAGAGAGGAAGCTCACATTATGGCCAATCATCATTGCGAACAAGGTGTTGTTGCCATGCCACGGCATGTCGTCGCGGTTCTCCAGGCGGTTCTCCCATCGTGCAATCTTGAGGACCGGCGGACCGATCAGCACTCAATCCCCAAGCACCAGCCTTTAAAGACAGCAAAGAACTCACCTGACCCACGACGTCCGTTCCCTCTCCGTACACTGACCCGACGAGGTCGTTGTCGATCGTCGCGCCGCCCCAAGCGAGATCCCGCATCAGCATCTTCGTCTCGTTGTACGTCGACGCAAGATAATCGGGCCAGGCTGAACACCGCAAATCAGCACCATTAGTTTTACTACCAGCCCAAGCCTACTCACTGTAGCCATTGGCATAGCCTCCGACACGATGCGGCGGCGCAACGTGCACCACATCCGTGTGGCCCGTGTTGTCCGTGAAGCCTACGCTCCGCCACGCTCGGGGTCAGCCACCACGCCACCGTACCAGAACAGAACTGCTCACTATCGCCAAACACAAACATAAACTCTGTGGTCTTCCAGTTGAACGAACGGAGCTGCCCCCGCTCCGCTTCCTCCATCACCTCGCCTCTGACCTTGCCCGCGAGCGCGAGACTCGTCACCGCCCACGCAGACAGAAATCCGAGAAGCATGATCGTTGTTGGAGGGTGTCCGTCTAGCGTCCCCTAGCTCGTGCAGCACGGGCGTATGTGCTCAGTCGTGTGGTGTGGATCGTAGAAGAGAGAGGGCGGGTTGGATGAAAAGAAGAGCTACGCGCCGTGGGCTTGCTGAGGAGCCTCAGGGTTCGCGACCCTTGGGCGGCACGAAGATGGAACAAGTCTCTGCATCCGAAGCAATTGCGGGTTTCCGGTTCGAGGAGGGCGGGAGCAGGCAGGCGCGCGAGGGGCTGGAGGGCGCAGAAATGGACGGGAAAGGAAGGTGGAACCTTTGGCGAGGGACAGGTGTTGGAAGGGCTAGAAGCTCGAGGGTACCACGTCAAGCTTGTCTGTATTACTTTATCAGGCCCGCTGTAATAGTTCCGGGAAGCAGACAACCCGGTCAGAGGATGCTTGGGTCTAGAGAAAGGCGACGTGGCCGTGTGGTCGGTCACGTGATGACATGCGGCCGTTTGTTTTGGTGTAGAGACTCTGGCGCGAGCAAAGACTTCAAGAAAAATCGTTGGGAAATCGACAGTGCTGTTTCGGACAATGACATGTCCGCTTCCGCCCCTCCGATGTCTTCACCTACGCTTTGTCGAAGGAACCCATAACATCTGCACGGGGCTGCTGTACCAGCTACAAACCTCAGACTTATTGTCAACGTCAGCCTTCTTGACTCACAGTGGTATCACTTTACACGCCTCGCGTTGTCGCATGCACTGCCTCACCATGTGTCTGCCTCGATTGCTTCAAGCGTGCTGTCCCGCCTTTTATTCTCCCGCCAGTGACTTTCTACATCACTGCACAAGCTCAACCTCAACCTCTTTGATGATCACAGAAACTTTGCCTTTGCCGCCTCCAAGACCTTGGCCCGAGAGTGGATGCGCCAGCCGCAGACCCCGAGCCGGGCGATGGGGCAGCGGGCGGCCGAGTTTTTATCTGATTGCAGCGTGCGTGCGGCCTTTGTGCCCCTTCCCTCTCTCTCGCCACCATCACCTGCCCGGCGGCGAGCGTGGCGATGCGCAACTACACGCTCTGGGAGGCCCAGCATTTGTGGCTGCACTGCCTCCCCAAGAACCTCGAGCGCTACCTCGTCAGTTCTGCTTCACTTGTCCCACCGATTCCACCGGTTCTCGCGATCCCATTCCTGGACGCTAACGCTCCGCTCTGTGGAACCACAGGGCTCGCCGGAGGAGGCGGAGAGGTACCAGGCGTCGTTGAACTTTTGGGTCAATTGGTTCTACAACACAAACTACGTCCCGAACGTCCTCCTGTGAGCACACCACACGGGTTTTTCTACCGATCAGAGCAGGCGGCGGAGCGGGCGCGGGACGACGCGGAACGCTGACCCTGCCACCGGTTCTGCTGGGTCAGGCTGGCGATATATGGATCACTCTTGGCGTTTGTGCTGTTGTGCCTCATCAGGCCTTACCTCCCATCGACCGCTTCCCTTCCGCCACTCGCCCGCCGCATCGAGACCGCGATAGCCCGGCACGTCGTCCTCGCGCCGTCCGTCGGAACGCAGGCCCTCCAGCCCATCCGCACCATTTCCCAGCATGGACGGTTCGCGGCGCTGTCCGATTGGACGACAATTCACGTTCCGACCAGGATCCATACGCTTGCGATCTCTGCGTTCGTGATCCTCAACGTCGGGATCCTCCTCGGCCCCTACGACGTGCTCGAGTCGGCCACCACGTGCGCTTTTCTTCTTCTCTAGGCCTCTGTCGGACAACATGAGACAGCTGATTCCTTTTTTTCCAAAAAAGATCAAGGCAATCTCGAATGCTTCTTTTGACTCGCTTCATGGCCGACCGGTCGGGCCTCCTCGCATTCGCCTTGACGCCACTTTCGGTGGTGTTGGCCTCCCGGAACTCGCCAATCTCCTATTTCACCGGTCTGTCTGTTCACACCCCACTTTCACTAGAAGAGTTTCTAAACGAAGCATTTCTTCTCTCTCGTAGGAGCCACCTTTGCGACCCTGCAGATCTATCACCGCTGGATCGCCAGGACGACCGTGTTCCACGCCGTCGCTCATGCATTCGGCTACACGGTTGTGGTGTGGTCTCGGGGAGGGTCCAGAAAGTTCTTGAGGATGTTCAACAGCAAGTACTGGAACTGGGGGTGTATCGTGAGTTTCTCCAGAGCATCAACAAACATCAAGACGCTGACGTGTTGTCGAAGGCCGTGGCCGGAGGGATCGTGCTGTGTTTCGGGTCGATGCGACGGATCAGGGAGAAGTGGTACGAGGTGAGTGCCTTTTCAACCTATCCTTTTATATGTCTCTGCTGACTCCACTCATGTTTTTTTCAGCTGTTCCTTGGCCTGCACATCTTCGCCAACGTCGCTTGGCTTGCCGGGTGCTTCTACCACGTAGGTCACCATTATCACCCAACACTGACCACTCCACTGATGCCTCACCTGTTCTCGAAGGTCTGGTATCTCGAGAAAGACCATCCGCTCCTGTGGCACATCTACTTGGCCCTCGCACTGTGGCTCGCCGACCGAGTGCTCCGCCGCGTCGGCATGATGGCCCTCAACTATCGTCGTCGAGGACTCAAGGTCGAGCAGAGTACCTCCGGGACAGGTGTCCTCATCGGCAACCAGTACCTCCGCCTCAGGCTCTCTCCAGCTCAAGCGTGGCCCGACCGCGCTGGTGGACCCGGCACCTACGTGTTCATTTCGCTGCCGACGTTCGCGGGGATGCGTCAGGCCCATCCCATCACCATCGCTTGGCCCATGGGGATGGACGCCATCAACTCGCCTAGCTCCGACCTGGGGAGCAGCAAGACGTCGGCGGCGTGGAACGAGGCTGCGAAGTCGTCGTCGTCGTCGAACGAGTTTGAGCTCGTCATCAAAGTCTACGAAGGGTTCACCCGGGAACTCCAGCAGACCCTGGTCCGCAAGTCACCGAAAGAGGTTGAAGACTCAGCGGAAGAGCTGTCAATACCCGTCCAGCTCGTCGTTCAAGGACCGTACGGAACTCCGGAGGAGCTCGATGACTTCGGCGTGTTGCTGTTGGTGTCTGGCGGGACTGGCGTGGCAGCGACGATAGCTCATCTCGCCAGGCTGGCGAAAGCACTAGAAAAGGGTGAGCTGGAGGTAGAGAAGGTCGTGGTGGTATGGACGATTAGGGATCTTGGTGCGCATTATCCTTCCCCTCACCGTTGGTAGCTTTGCTGATGATGCGCGGACAGATGCATGCCATCTTCTCCATCCATATCTTCTACGACTAGAACGGCTGCTCAAGCAAGCAGAAGGCACATTCCTAACCCTCCACATCCACTACACCGGCCCACAAACCCTCGCCTCGGCGTCCGGCGACTTCCCCCAAGGTCCACTCTCGAAGATCCGACTTCTTTTCCAATCTTCTTTCCCGACCCTCCCTCTCACAGTCCAAGGGGGCCGGCCACATGTCGGATCATACTTGGAGGACATCCTCGAAGCGAACGCAGGGCGTCGACGCGTCGCTCTGAGTGTGTGTGGGCCGCAAGGGCTCGCCGATAGATGTAGGGAGGCGGTCAGGAAGAGACTGGGCGCTGAGGGAGCGATGTCGAGCGAGCTGTACTATTCCGAAGAGGCTTTTTGTTGGTAACTAGAAGGTGTATTCAGTGCAACCAAGGGGCAGACGTGTATACGCCCGTCAGGGTAGCCATCAAAAGCCCAGCACAGCCCTGCCTCGTCGACCTCATTTAAAAGGTCGCGAGTCGACGCGGGGAAGATGAGAAAGAGGGGGAACCAGTGGGTGAGGTAGCATCTGTATTTGAGCGAATAGTAAGTAGCCGGTGTTCAATCTTGACCAGCCCTAGGGATGAAACATGAAAGGGTCACCCGAAGTAGACTCTGGGCGCATCGGAATCCTTCAACGTGCCCGTCAACCATGCCGGAAGCCTTTTTAGGGTGTCGACCCTCCCGAGTCGGATCCGTGTCTTTCTTTCTGGCTCCACGCTCTGAGACGTCGGTGCCATAGTGCGGCGATGGGGCGAACGGGAGGGCACGACAACCTCATAATTCTATAAAAGTCACGGAAAGTGCGAGCGTTGTTCGACCAGTCGGAGCAACGAAGGGGAGTGGAGACAGATTGGAGTGTGTACGGGTGGATGTTGATTTGTTTCTGGATCCCCCGATCGGTGCGTGCCCGCTCGTGGCTCGCAAACGCGATGGGCTTCCGCCGTCGGTTTGCTCTGGATCTCGGCGAAACCACATGCGTTCTACTAGAGATTGTCCACCAAGTGAATACTAGCACCAAAAACAAGAGTTTTAGTGTTTATTATGGTACGGCAAGATGAGGATGGCAAAGCAGCGCTGAGTGGTGACGTGGCTCTCAGAACCGCGCGAAGGAAGAAGCACCGCTATCGCTCGACAGGCGCAGTCTCTTGATGACTGTGTGGTTCAGGGTGTCACAATAATCACACCTGCGAGCTCCTTTTGTCGAGCTCCTTTTGTAAGAGCCCCTTTGTCCTCAGAATGTTCAGATGAACAGTCAGTTGCCGGACACGTGGTACATTGTCACGGCCTTGTGTTGAATTGGGCTGGAGAAGAGCATCTTCAGCTCAGGGCTGAAAACTGATGAAATATCCTTCTGTAAGCCATTTCTCACCAATCACTGTCACCCTGCCACGTCGGCCCCCGCTCAGGGGCCTCGGACGGGTCTGTGCGTCCCAAGTTTTCGCAGGCCTCGGAGCTCCAGGGTTGGCTTCGTTCCACTCACTCGTCGCACTTCGTCACATACTTTGCACGACTTTTTCGTCCACGCCTTCACAACTCGCACGACACGATGCCGAACTCGCTGTGGCCGACCGCTGGATCGACGTGGGACTCGGCCGAGGACGCCCACCTCGCCTGCCAGCTCGCCGGCCTCGTTGAGGGTTTCGGAGATTTGGTGCTACAAGAGCGGAAGGATATCAGAGCGATCAAGGGGACCGACGAATTGAGGCTGGTGACTCGCTGTGCAAGTGGACACACCGTGGAAGGGCGTTGGATGAGGTTGTGTCAACGTGTGGTGCTCATGCTCGATGGACATCGCGACAAGGCCTCCGTTTCCGTCAGAAAATGTGCTACGAACACTCAAATCCTTCATCACAATCGGCACCCAATTGTGGGAACACCGAGCAAGGTACGTGCAGAGGCGTGTCGGCTTTGGCTAGCGACGCAGCGTTGACGACGACTCGAGCCAGGTCGAGGACTGGGGCACTCCTCTCTTTCTCAGGCCGGGAGATCGAGTTGTTGGAGCTTCAGCCATGCTCCTTACCGAAGCCAGGCTGCGAGCAGTGTCACGACGACTCGGCTGCCGCCTTTACCTCGAAGCAAATTACGGTGGATTCTACTTCAGTTGCGCATCGACTAGACACGAGTGCGATTACGTCGTTCGATCCAGCTTTGTGGCTCTGGGAAGAAAGACGAGTGGGAAGTGTTGGAGATTAGGGCGCCAGGACACACGTGTAGTGCGAGCTTGCGTCGTGGGCCACCATCGAGCCTCCTTCTCGAACGCATCGACGCCTTCGTAAGAATGCATTTAGCCTTGAAGATCAACATAATCGCTGAATTCAGTCAATACAGGGCCCTGTAGACTTCAAGGAAGGCTGCATCGGGACACCGGCGTACGATCCAGTTGAGTGGTTCTGCTGACGCGAGCAGCTTTGAGGAGGTGCTGACGTCTATGAACCTGCAGGTCAAGAAAGTCGCGAAGCCAAGCTCGATGGAGACGAAGAAAAAGACGATTCAAGGGCCACCCGAGAACCCTAAGGTGCGTCCTGTTCTTCCTCGCGACTCGGCGGCATTCACAAAAGATCGCGGTTCGCAGCCCTCCGTCCGCCAGCTAACATCGATGAAGACCTCCTCATCCTTCAAAGGGAAAGGAAAGGCCAAGGAGGTCGAAAATCATCAGCTCCCATGTTCAACCGAAAAGGTAAGCACTTCTTTCCCGAGCTGACGGAGGCGTCTGGCGCTGACGTGGTTCGCCCCGCAGGATTTGATCGTCGTCGACCCTCGCGCCTCTACCTCGTCGGCAAAGGCTCCATCAAAGTTGGAGTTCACTTCTTCATCGGTGCGCTTTCAATACTTTCCACTCTCTCGTCTATCACCTCTAAGGTTCTGCACCGCAAATAGCGTCCATCGACGTCGACGTCCAAGGTTACGGACGGCTCGACGAGCTCAGGCACCGACTCGGACTCGGACAGCGATGACGACGACGAAGACTCTGTTGCTCTGTTGACAGGAGCTCGGATATGCAGATCAGCGATGGCGACGAGTCGCCCGAGAAGTTCAAAGCTGTCGCTGGAAGGTCGGTCGCGAAGGCTCGCGAGGAGGGCGGGGATGATGCTGACGAGGAGGACGATACGGTGAACGGTTTCGAAGCTTCAGCAAAGGTTCCTTGAGCTGATGATAATTGAGCATCACAGAATGGTGAAGAGATGAACCGAGGTTCGCCTCCCAAGTCGGTCATTGAAGATTCGAGCGACTCGGAGGATTCGGATGATTCAGACGCTGGGGTCTCAGTGCGTCTCTCGTGCTATTGTTCAAACTACAAGATCCTGAAGTTACTTTCTTCTGCCTCTAGGGACTCGCCCTACTCGCCGCCGGACGACAACGCGCTCACACCACGTTCACGAACCACGTCGCCCTCGCTAAACCGAGCACCAAGACCATCGCCTTCTCCTCCACCTACAACGCTCCGCTGCCGCCTCACCAACCCTTCGCGCCAAGTTCCAAACCTCCTCCTCCTACCACCCCTTTCGCCACTTCCTTTAGCCACGCCGCCTCACCGCCGACTCGTCGTTCAGCGCCAGCCTCAACGCCAAACCCTCAGATGCAGCGCTACCTCGTTCGCCACCGCCACCGAAAGTCGCTCAGAAAGCTCTTCCGACTCATCACCAACAAACACGAGCCCGACTACCATCTCCTCACCCACTCCTACTATACGTACGCCATCGACCCCTCGCCAGTCCACCTCCTTCGCCGCGCGAGGTTCTTCCCCGACGGGCTCGTCGCAATGTACGAGGACGACGCGAAGCACGCTTCGAAAGTCATGAGGGAGGTGGTGGGATTGAAGCCGGGTGTGGAGGCGGTACTGGCGAGGAGGATCAAGGAGTGGAGTCGCGAGGACGAGAGGCAGAGGACGGGTACGTTGTCCTTTTTCCTTCGCGAGCCAGCTCCATGGGAAGACGTTGACGTATAGCATTTAGGGACTCGGGATCGTGATAGTGGGAGGAAGAAGAAGGCCAATCATGTCCGTTCGGAATGATGTGTGGTAGGATTGTGCTTTTGTAAACGGTGGAAGGATGGAATGGCGAATGTATTCGTGAAGACTTGTCGGAAGCGGGCCTGAGTGGGCGTTGAAGCATCTGGCAGGCGCTTCCATCGTGCAACAAGCTTTTAAATAGCAAAAAACATCTCAAAAATAAAATGAGGGCCTTTGCTTGCTCTCATCGGTCCATCGACGCAACGACCAAAGCCGTGATTGGTGAGCCACGTGTCGACCCTTCGACAGGAGGCTTGGATACGTCTGTGCGCCAAAAATTCGCCAGCGGAGTTGGCGGACGAAGGTTGACCCTCTCCATCCTACTCGTCATCCTCCTCTCTACCTCACACGACTTTGCTCACCACTGCGGCACGATGTCGCCCAACAAGCTATGGCCGAGTGCTGGATCGACATGGATCTCTGCCGAGGAAGCGTTCCTCGCGTGCCAACTCGCCGCGCTTGCCGAAGATTTTGGCGACTTGTCTCTTACGAGCTCCCGAGGGAATCAAGAGCATCAAGATCCAGCCGGTTTGAAGAAGATCAAAAAGTCTGTTCGCTGCAGCTCTCAACGCTGTGTGGACGGAGTTCGGCAGCGGCCATGTCGTCGTGTGCTGCTCTATCTCGATGGCAAGCCCGGAAACAGCACTCTCACTGTCAGGAAGGAAGCTGCAGACTCCGATGTGACTGCCCATCTTCGACATTCACTGGTGGGAGCACTGTGCAAGATGCGTGGGAGGCTGCTTCGGGTGAGGCGCTGACGGTAGCTCTGACTTGGATCAGACCAGTAATTGGGACACCCAGCTCTCTCTGAAGCCTGGAGATCGAATTATCGGCCCGTCCAGCCTTCTTCTCGCCGAAGCAAAACTTCGAGCCGCCTCACGACGACTCGGCTGCTTCCTCCACCTTGACTCGCACCACGGCAGCTTTCACTACACCTGCGCGTCGTTGGGCGCCGAGTGCAAGTACAGCGTACAGTTCTGGAGATATGGGGCTGAAAGAGGCCAGGAGTGGCAGGTGCACAGGATTGGGTATCCTCAGCATACGTGCGATGAGAGCTTTCGCCATGGCCCACCATCATTCGAGCTGTCGAAGCGCTTGGATGCATTCGTGAGGGTTTTCTTTTCCTGCAACTAGTCTCACAATCAAGCTCAAAGGATTCTGTGCAAAGGGTGATGTCAAATTCGAAGAGGGCTGCGTTGAGACCTGGGTGCCGAATCCCGTCGTATGCCCCCCCTGCTTGTTGCCTAGCCCGGAGGCGAAGCTAACGTCTGTAGTCCACAGCAGAAAGATGTCTCCCCAGCGATCTTGGCGGTGAAGGAGGAAAAAGATGTTCACTCTGCTCTGAGAGTAGCCAAGGTTTGCTCTACTCCATTCGATGACTCTGGATTACCTGGTAACCGCGCCAATTCACAGAAACACAATCGCCAACTAAGGGCTGCGATAACCGCATTGAGCTCAAGGGTTGAGGATAGAAAGGCCAAGAAATGGGTCAGAAACTTAATTCTCTGGACTTGAGGAGCAACGACGTAAGTAGCTACCCTACTTCGCCGAACAACCACTGACGTGGTTCGTCCCGCAGGATGTCATTATCATCGACCCCCTTCCCGCTACGTTGTCAGAAGAGGCTCCACTAGCAGCCGAATCATCTGCTTCTTTGGTTTGCACACGTATTTTTGAAGTTGAGGCCGCCTACAGCTAAGAGTCTGCAAGCAGCAATCGAAGCCCTCAACTTCGACCGTTCAGCCGCGGGATCGTGTGGACGGTGGAGATCATGCCGGTGAGGAGCGCGTCACGGTAAGCAAGTCAGAGTCAAGAGTAGATAACTTTGCGTTTTGCTCATGCCTTGAATGTTAGGAGGCGCAGAAAGGAGGACCGAGTCGATTGCAGCTGACCGAGTCGAAGAACAACGCGGGGTCGAGCGAGTCTGAGTCGGACGATTCCGATGAAGAAGTCTCGGTGCGTTTCTGACGCTCTTACATAAACTTGGAGCTTATTTAAATTGGTTCGTGCTCTAGGGACTCGCACTGCTTGTCTCAGGATGGAACTCTTCGGTCTTAACATCCAGCCGCGTATTCGTCACCAAGCCCACCACCTCCAAGCTCGCCGTCTCCTCCCACGCCCAGGATGCTCCCCTCCCCTCCGAGTCCTCCTCCCCCCATCTTAAAGCTCATTCTTTGTCCCACACTTCGGCCGCTTCCAACGCTCCTTCCAACTCCGCAAACCCTTCGCCTACTCGTCGTCCAACCTCCCCAGCGACAGACGCAGAACCGCCGCGTTCTGCCATTCGGCACCGTCATCAAGATGAGCTGGAGAAGTTTTTCCGAAGCATTACGGACAGCAACGAGCATGACTACAAACAACTTACTGAATCCTACTACGGCGGTAGCGTCGATCCTTCACCCTTGAGTCGCCTCCGGCGCGCGAGGTTCTTTTCTGATGGACTCGTGGCGATGTACGAGGACGACGCGGCGCACGCTTCGGAAGTGATGAGGGACGTGGTGGGGCTGAAGGCTGGAGTGGAGGTGGTGCTGAGGAGGAGGATTCTAGAAAGGAGTTGCAGGGGTGAGGGGACGAAGAAGCGTGCGTTGTCCTGCTTCCTTCGCTGGCGCCGGGGGGCCGAAACTGACACGTAGCATGTAGGGACTCGGGATCATGATGATGGGAGCAAAAAGAAAGCTAAATGTGCTTCTTGGGAGTGACTTTTTGAAGATTTGTGTACTCGCAAGGGCAGTTAGGCGTTGGAACATCGAACGTTTTCGTGAAGACTCGTGGGAGGCTGACGACAGTGTCTGGCTGTCATCTGAAGAACCCAAAAAGCGCTTTCAACACACATCGAGTTCAAAGGTGAAAAAAGAAATGAAAACAAAAGAACTCATCGAACGCTTTTTTTGGACGGGTCCGCTCCCGCCACGTCGCCTTTCGTCCAAAGTCTGCCCCCGCTGTTTTTCGCCGCGAGCGCGTCGCCCAAGGGTTGGCCTTGATCCACACCTGTCGCGCTCGTCGCAAAATCGCATCATTGACGACGAGAACACAATCACGATGAGTTCATCAGAAAGAATAGCACGAGACATCTTTGCCCCAGTCGCGTCGAGCAGCTCCGCCAGCGCGAGTACCCCGGCCAGATCCCGTGAACCTCGCCGTCCTTCTGCCACAACCGTGCGTTGCTCTGCTCACAACTCGCACGATTAGTTGTGCTGACATCTGTGAACGTGTAGGACTCGATGACGACGCCGGCGAGACCGCGAGCAGGCCTGGCGCCGAGCGCACTCCTCTCGTCAACACAAACAAGCCCGGCCTACACCAGCAGCCTTCGTTCTCGGCACTCGTACGCCTGTCCCACTGATCTCATTATTCTCTAGCTGACCATTTCTACACCTATTCAGTCTGTACGGAACAGAAGACCGCGTCGTCCTCGACCTCGGCTCGCGCATCTGGAAAGCAGGCTTCAGCGGCGAGGGCAGCCCGAGGGAGTGCAAGAGCGTCCTCACCATGATTGGCGCAGAGGAGGGCAGTGGGTACGGCGCTGTCGGTCTGTGGGGGCTCGACAAGGGCGTCGACGACGGAGAGTGGGAGGTCAGGGAGGAGAGGCTCAAGCGCGGGTTGAGGGACGTTTGGTTCAAGTGAGTCCCTGGCTTTCGTTAGAAGAATGTCACTGTCTGTGAGATGATGGTGGGCTTGATGGGAATGACGGGATGGTGTGGCTTACGATTGGTGTGCTGTACAGTCACTTGATGTCGGACCCCAAGGCGCGCAAGGTCATCGTCCTCGAAAACGCTCTCCTCTCGACCAAAGTAAAGGAAATGATCGCAAGAGTACTATTTGAGAACCTCCAAGTGCGTCCGCTACCCTTCCACCCTCCTCCATTTCCGCCAGACAGACAGCTAATCGCTCAACAACACGACGCGACGCGACAGGTCCCCTCATTAAGCTTCGCCTCGAGCCACCTCCTCGCTCTGATGGCCACCGGATCCGTCACCGGCCTCGTAATAGACTGTGGCAACCTCGAGCTCACCGCTCTCCCCGTTCGTCTCCTTTCTTTTTTCCTCCCTTGCCGCGCTGCTGACCCAGCTCCACGGCCCCCTCAGATCTACTCTTCCCGCCCTCTCTTCTCCCACCTCCTCTCATCCCCACGAGCCGGCTCACAAATAAACCAACGCCTCAAATCCCTCCTCCTCCAATTCGGCCTTTACGTACCCCCGCCTTCAAGTTTGAATTCGACGACACCGCCCGTGCGAACTAGGATCCCGAAAGAGGTTCTGACCGAGGAACTGCTCGAGGAGATCAAGTGTCGCACGTGTTTCGTTGCGAAAGGTGGGGTGCAGGAGGGAGATGAAGAGGAGTCGTTCGAAGACGAGATGGACGACGAAGAGGAGGTTGGTGGAGAGAGCGTGAGGCTGCTGAAGAGGATGCAGAGGCGGTGGGCGGGCAAGAGCGAAACGACGACCATCTCGTTCAAGGTCCCGGGGTTCTCAGCGCCGCCAGTGACTAGTGGTGTTGGACGAGGATGGATTCAGGTCCCTGGGTGGGTGAGGGAGAGGGCGGCGGAGGTGCTGTGGGAGAAGGGCGACGAGGACGAGATGAGTCTGAGCGAGATGGTGCTGGAGGCGCTACTTAAGGTCGGTCACACTCCTTCTAACTGAATATGAGGTGATCAATATTGACATTGGCTTCCTTCAGCTCCCAACGGATCTACGAAGACCGCTCGCATCGACTCTCGTCGTCACTGGCGGGACGGCCATGCTCCCCGGCTTCTTTTCACGCCTGCGCTACGAACTCCTCCACACCCTCTCCCTTTCTTCTGCTACTATTCCTCCGCCACCAACGTCTCCCACAACTCCGCATTCGAAACTCCAACGCCGGCTGTCGACATTCCGCACCGCGCCACGTTTCGCCCCGATCGTCCCGCTGTCCTCCTCCATCGCCATCCTCAACGACCCCTCGCTTGTTTCTTCATACCCATCAATACCATTACCACCAAACTCTGGGTCGGCACCGGCGTTTGTGCCGGCTTTGCTGCCTTGGGTGGGAGGGTCGTTGTCAGGCGCTCTGAAGACGGGCGGGGAGGAGATCATGAGAGAGCGGTGGGAAGAGGGCGAGGGAGTGGAGGGAGCCGACGTCGAGGAGGAGCAGTCAGTCGAGGTCAAGAGTGGGTTCGTGCTGCCCGATTGGAGCAGTTTGAGGTTGCGACAACGGGTCGCTTGATAAGAGTGGCGGTAGTAAAGCAACACGTGGCGGGTCTACTTGTCGGAATACGAGCACGCCCTGTTCCCCGCCATTTCTGTCTCTGTTTCGGCTCCGCCACCGGAAGAGCCTACTTTCCTTATCGCGGGGGCAGGGTCGAGGGCATCCAGGCCGCAAGGTCGAGCGGCGGGCGCTGGTCGTCCGACCTGGAGCGCGCCGCAAAGGTTTTCAGCGGCCCGGCCGAGATTGACATTTGTTCGCCGATTTGCAAACGCTTCCCGTCCTCTCTCCTACCTCTACACGCCTGCCAAACCCTCTCTAGACCTCTTCACTTTCACTTCTTTCACTACCTGAGATCATCAAGAATGTCGCCCTCGCGAACGCGCCCGCTCCTCGTGGACATGCACACGCACGTCTACCCGCAGAGCTACGTCGACATGCTCCGCAAGCGCACCGAGATTCCTATCGTCAAGAAGGACGTTCACGGACAGGAGCGAGTCATCCTCCTCCAGACCGAGATTGATCACGGCAACGCTGGCAGACCGATTGGCCCGTGAGTTTTGGCGCCCGCGCTTGCCCCTTCCCGCCGCGTGCTGGGTGCTGATAGCTGGTTTGCGTGGGAACAGACAATACTGGGATAGGGCCGAGAAGATCAAGTTTATGGATACTCATGGTATCGACGTTTCCGTGGGTCCAATCTCCATCTAGAAGCAGGGTAAAGGCGGAGGAGCTGACCCGGCGCGATTATCGTCGGCCGAGAGCAGATCATCTCGCTCGCGAACCCCTGGCTCGACTTCCTCACCCCGGAGGAGGCCATCGCGTCCGCCTACGCCCTCAACGCCGATCTCCAGGAGTACTGCGCCACCTACACGCCCGAAGAAGCGGCCAAGTCGACGTCGTTCTCCGCGCTGACCGAGAAGCGACTGTTTGGGTTCGGGTCGCTCCCCCTCGTGCCCGGCATCGAGGTTTCGGAGATCGTCAAGTCGATCAAGCAGATCAAGAGCTTGAGCTACCTCCGGGGTGTGGTGATGGGCACCAAGGGTGTTGGAAAGGGACTCGACGATCCCGCGATGGAGCCCGTTTATGAGGCCATCGCTGAGGCTGGTTTGGTCGTTTTCGTGGTAAGCTTAATATGGTTTAAGGCTGAAGAACTGGTAGCTGATGCTACTGGATCCAACAGCACCCTCACTACGGTATCGACAACGCCTTTGGAGACCGTGACAACGGCCACGTGTTGGCGCTTGCCCTGGGCTTCCCCTTCGAGACCTCCATCGTGAGTTTTGCATAAAAAACGCTCACATACAAAGTGCTGATTCCAACATTACTTCTAGGCCATCGCTCGTCTCATCCTCGCTGGAGTGTACGACCGCCACCCCACGCTCAAGCTCATGCTCGCCCACTCCGCCGGCGCTCTCCCCGCTCTCTCCTCCCGCCTTTCTTCGTGTGTGGTGCACGACCCTGCGGTCAAGGACAGACTGAAGCACGACTTCCGTTACTACCTGTGTGTCCACTTCTTCTCAGCCAGCAGGTAGAGGGTTCTGAGAGCTGACGTGGACTTCCAGTGGTCTCCTTTACTACGACGCCGTCACGTACGGACCTGAGGAGCTTGCTCTTGTTGAGCGATGTGTGTCGAGGGCTGATCAGTACGAGGGCAAGAGTGAAAGTGCGTTTTCATCTCTCACGTACCATCCAGTGCTCCGTATGGAGCTGACCTCCATCACCTTCTTCCAGACCGTGGCGTCGTCGCGCCCGCCGACCTCTACCCTGGCGCCGACAAGATCATGTTCGGCACGGACCACCCTTTCTTCCCTCCTCTCGAGGGCGAGCCGAGGTGGAAGTCGGTTGACGAGAACCTCGAGGCGATCGCGGGCGTTCCGGGATGGGGCGACGAGGAGAGGGCAAAGGTCATGGGAGGCAACGCCGTCAGGGTCTTTGGATTGGAGGTTTAGTTTGGTGGTAGATTCTGGGTGGGGTTTGGTTTCATATATCGCACCGTGTTATTTTGGTATTTGCGTGGGTCTGGTCTGCATTCACTTCGTTTGCGAAGTTTCTCGTCACGAGCACATTGTCCGGTGCACAGAAAGCGAGAAGAGTGCCCAGTGTTCCTAAGTATTCGGTTCTGTTACAGATCTTGCCAGTTGGGATACGATGAAGATTTCTGAGCAACTCCGTCTCTATGCGTCTTCTTGCACAATCCGAACTCTCTACCCCTCCGTCTCCGTCCCTTCCCACATATTACAACGCGCTCAAAGCCCATGCAGACCGTAAGCCCTCTCGACAACCTCCAATGCAGCGGTTACGGGAAGGCAGATGAGCGGCGTAACGGCGTAGCTGAGCGTGATGATCCTCGCGATCTGACCCTCGACGTCGGCGGGCAGGTGGGCACTACGCAAGCATCCTGCGTCAACAAAGCGGGATTCTTGGAAAATGAGGGAAGGATGACTCCGCACAGCTCAGCAATGGCGGAAAGCGTGAGGGCTGGAGGGCCGACATTCGACAGCATCAGGACAAAATCCAAGATGGGGTCGGAACGCTATTTGGGAGTACGTGTCAGCTCTACCTTGCCCCCCGATTTCACCCCCTTTTTCATTTCGACGCATCGAGGAAGACTCACAATCAATCCAGGCCAGACTGTCCTGATTCCATAGATTGCGCTGATGGAAATGGCCGGGGCGACGAAGAAGCGGTACGCGAAGAGCCACGTTAGGAGCGGGATGTTGGCGCTCGAGCCTTTCTTGCTGTAAAGGTGTGCACCCAGAACAAACATCTGAAGAGCGGTGTAGAGGTTTCCAACTGATGCGACACTGTCGGCGATCCTGGTGGGCGAGAAAGAGGTTGAAGGGTTAGCACCTTGATTGTGAGAGCTACTTCTCCAGTACAGGGGGGAGGCGGTGTTTTTAGATGGAAAGACGGCGCACGGCGTCAAGACTCCGTCATTGTCAAACAACTGATGGTGGAACCATGGGATGAGGCCGAAAAAGATGGCGGCGAACCCACCGATCAAGGGTGGGTTCAGGGCGATGGCAGCCCATTTCTTGACCTTAGCAACCGCACCTGGGTTCCGGCGGACAGTATTACACCAGTAAGTGTCAATCTGTGGATCATAGCTTCGTTCATTCGATGCTCGAGGTGAGATCCACGCACCAGCAAACTTGGACTCGGGGCCTTGCACCAGTTGCGCGTCGTCCGAGTCCGTCGGGAGCGCGATCGTTCCAAGTTTCGGAGGTGGCTCGTGGTGAGGATCATCGTGATGAGGGTGGAGGAACGCAATCTCCTTGTGGGTCTTCATGAGGTCTATCGACAGAGGAAACCCAGCGTCAGCATACGTGGCATCGGCCAAGTCGGTGAAAGGAGAGTGGAGGGACACGCACATGGCCCGAAAGCAAAGCGAGTGAGGTTGCCAACGAGGGCATTGATGAGGACGTAGACCCTGCCACGTTTGAGGACGTCGGCGAGGACCTCACCGTGAGGGACGAGGATGTCGAGGCTGCCCGTGGCGCCGAGCGCGTCGACGAGCAGCAGCGGGAGCGATGTCACGTTTGAGAAGATGAACATCGGGACACTGGGAGAATCAATCAGTTTCCTTGTGTTGACAATAGGAAAGGGAGAGTAGTTACTAGTGCTGAGGCATTCCGAGCCAGTGACTGCCTTCGCCAACGACGAACGAGATGAGCTGGAAGATGAGGGACGCGGGGATGATTGGCCAGTCTGGTCACGAATGCTGTCAGTCCTGTAGCTTGTATTACTGTAGAAAAGACTCACAGCTCTTAAGGTTCTCCCACGTTGCCAAAGGCCCGATCCTTGGCGACAGTACGCGTCAGACGGGTTTCCGACAAGATACAAGCCACGACGGAGAGGAAAACGCACTCTGTGAAGAGCAAAGCAGGCAGGAGGAAGGTTGTGCCAACTTTCGAGATGTTCTGACCTCCGACCCGCGTTAGCCCTCCTTGCTTTCGAGACGCCTCCGGAGCACCACAGGAGATCTCACGCTCTCGCCCTCCTTGCTCAGCCAGTCCCACTTGCGCAACAAGAAGCCATACAACTACCCACAATTCATTACTATCATCAATTCTGCTCACACCCCTCAGCGAAAGGCGAACGAGCAAACGCACCAACACGAGAATCACCTGACGGCGGCGGAGCGGAAGGGCGTCAACACGGCCGGCGGAGGCGGCGATC
Source organism: Pseudohyphozyma bogoriensis (assembly GCA_024364755.1). Classification (NCBI taxonomy): domain Eukaryota; kingdom Fungi; phylum Basidiomycota; class Microbotryomycetes; family Chrysozymaceae; genus Pseudohyphozyma; species Pseudohyphozyma bogoriensis. Next base: position 52,612 of record JALBUQ010000046.1, read on the forward strand.
AGCAATGGAAGAATCACGACGGACCGACAGGGAAGCCTTGAGCGATGATACGGCCGACTCGAACAATTCATGAACTTGTGATGAAGGCACCATGGCGGGAGATGGTGATGGGGCGGAAGCAGAGGGCCATCATTCATCGGCGCACTACTTTTAGACACTTTGCGCGCCTGGGCTGGCTGGCTCCGCCTGGCGCGCACGTGCACTACTACAAGCTCACTGCTCTGAGCCATGGGTCATTGTGGGTCTGTTGTCTAACCTCTCAAAGAAAAGCAGAAACCCAAGTGTATATGGAATATGAGCGTCCATTCGTTCCATTATCCTTCCGTTGAGGAAGGCCCAAAAAAGTAAGAGAGAGACGCGAGTGGGTTTTTATAAGAGGGGTACCAGCAATCGGGGAACTCAGGCAATAGCGAAGGTGCGAGTACGGTTTTCATGGTGTGTTTTGCGGTGTTGCTAATGGGTATACATGAGAAGAGAGGTAGCAGGCGAGATCTAGTTTTCGGGCTTGCGGCAGACGAAGAGCTGGCGGAGCGGAAGCGTTCACGTCAGTCGATTGCTCTCAAAGGAAAACACAAACAGGCAGGCTCACCATCATAGGCGTGAAAAGCTTCTCACGGCCACCAGCAACGAGGGCATCGGCTGCGACACACCAGTTGTCATCAGCACAGGGAACAATCGCAGAGCCACGTCACGTTCACGCACCGGCAGTCTTGAGCGCCTCTCCGACGTCGTACGTTCCCTTGGGGACCAAGCCGACCTTCTCCAAACCCCAGACGGTGTTCTGGGTGATGAACTTGCCGAAGGTGGTCATACGCCAGCACTGCGAATTCGACGATGGTCAGCGTGCGTTCTGAAGGAATTGATGGTAAACGGCAGCGCACCATGACAGCGTCCCAGAGAGTCTGGATCTTGCGGAGGTCACCTGTAGGGCGGGCTCATATCAGCGACCATCACTTTGCAGTGCTGGAAAGACCGTAATTGCGAACCCTCCAAGGCGTAGTACCATTTGATCTCACTGCAAGCGCCCACCAAAAACAATCAGCTTCCGCCCCTCCGTGTTTGCCCACCAGAAACAAAGCCACACTCACTCGGGACGGTCCGCCAAGTCCTCCTCGTGAACGATCTCGAAGCCAACGTTCTTGAGCGCGTCCCTGCACGCGGCGATGCTCCTCATCTCGGGGATCCCGTCTCCGACCTCGATGCCGTGCGCGACGTTCTTGTGGTGAGGGTCCTTGGGGTCCCACGCATCGGTCATGCACCACTCGTACACTCCGAACTGTAGACGAGGAAAGGGGTAAAGAGGTGGTAGAGAGGAGGAGGAGAAGGAGGACGCACGTATCCTCCGGGCTTGAGGACACGCTTGATCTGGTCGTAGCAGCCCTCCCAGTCGGGGGCGTGGCACCTGCAGCGATGGTCAGCTTCTGTGCTTACTTCTTGTCACATATGCTTCATGAAACGCACGTTGCCTCAATCTGACGAAGAGCATCGCGCGGATTAGCGCAAGTTCAGCTTGCCCTTTCGGAGAGAGGTTCGAGCACTTACAGCGTAGACGGCATCGAACGAGTTGGGGCCAAACTGCTCCTCCACTACACACCAGACCACAAAGTCAGCTTTCCGTCTAAAACTCCATCTTCAGAATAATTCCAGCCGGAACTCACACTTCATGAAATCGCCCTTGACGAAGCTGACCTGGTTGGCCAAGCCCTGCTTCTTGGTGTACGCAGTCGCCTTGCTGACCTGGTACGCGTTGTTGTTGAGTCCAACGATCTCGGCGTCGGTGAATCGGGCAATCTCGCGAGCCGGGCCTCCGACACCACACCCGACGTCGAGGACGCGCATGCCGGGCTTGATGCCCGTGTGCGCGGCGAGGAAGTGCTCGTGGCGCGCGATGGCCTGGTAGAACGCCTCGCCCTTGTAGTAGCGGCAGAAGTGGAACTAGAAAAAGAAGAGTGTGATGAGTCTCTGGGGTTCGAGAGTGCGCCGGAGACGCGTTGAGAGCGGGATGTACTCACCCTGTGAAGTAAAGTAGCGAGCAGGGATCGCGGGCAGGTTAGACGCGTGTCCACGAGATGATTGCAACGGCAACGGGGACTTACGACGTTCCCCATCCGTACTCGTAGAGCTGAGTCGCGCCCTGACGCACAGAATACGGTAGTTAGCCCTGTCCCTTTGAGCACAGGCCCGCGCCCGTTCCAAACCACACCGCGTCGACGCGCGCGCGGACAAAAGGGTGCCTTACATCGTAGTCTGTCGTCCAAAACGCGCCAAACTTGGTCAGCTACCTGTCCAGAACCTCCCAGAGTTGTCCAGAACAAGAAAAGACGATAATTTACAGCCGTTAACGACGTCGGTATACACATCCTTGCGGGCCTGAGTGTCCTCAGCGGTGTCCTTGGCCGAGTCCTTGTTCCACTTGGAGGTGTACGAGGCGATACCAGCCCTGTTGCGCTGTTAAGCATCAAAGCGAAGTCAGCACACAAGTCCCACGATGCCCGCTGAGCCCGACACGCGCGCGGTCGAGAAACCTGCTCTGCTCGCGTCGGAGCCAGACGAGAAGAGCCGAAAGGAACGCACGAGGTCGCCTCCGTTGACGGACACGGCGGAGGAGGTGGGTGCTGGCGACATGTTGAAGTCTAGATAGAAAAAAAGTAGTGAAAGAAGTGAAAGGGGAAGGAAGAGAAGCGGGAGGGCCCCTGCTCCGATTTCGACCCGCGTTGGGCCAGGCGGGTGTTGAGCTCGCTGCTTGGGGGACCTCCGCCCGTGCGCAGTCCCGGGGGTCATCACCCCCGACCGAGGCCCGAACGCAAGCACTCGGCTCACACTTTACACTAACTTTTTGACACCTACGACCGACACCACTAGACAGCACAAGATGCCCAACGTAGCCAAGGCAGCGACGCTGCTGTACCAGGCGCTCCGGTACCCGTCCGAGGGCAAAATGCTCGTGCACTACGCCGTCTGGCGCGACCCGCTCCACAACTTCCAGGAACACCCAGAGACGTCGGGATGGTGAGCATTTCTATTTCTATACATACTTTGCACGACTGTCGTGCTCACGCTGGAACGAAACGCAGGGACCGCGAGACGATGAAGACGTGCTGGGGCTTCCTCGACCTCACGTCCAGGTCGTTCGCGGCCGTCATCAAGGAGCTCGAGGGCGAGCTGTGCCGTGTTGTGCGTAACCACTTCTCACTATAGTGACTTGTGTGTGTGACTGACGCGTCGGCGCCCAGGTGGCCATCTTCTACCTCGTCCTGCGCGCGCTCGACACGGTCGAGGACGACATGACCCTCCCGCTCGACGTCAAGGCGCCGCTGCTCGAAGACTTCTACAACAAGCTCGAGATCCCAGGCTGGAACTTCCAGGATTGTGCGTCCAGTTTGACTGTGTCCAGGTTGCGGAGGGCCGCCGGAGCTGACGCGACCTGTGCTTCGCTTGTTTGTGGGCGCGAAGCGGGACCGAACGAGGCCGACGCTCCCGTGCTCAAGGGGTTCCAGGATGTGATTACAGAGTTCCAGATGCTCGACAAGTCGTACGTTCCCTTCCCCCCGACCCCTTCGTGTTTCTCTCCAGCGACCACACGGACGCGCCCCGCCGGACTTTGCTCGCACTTCTGCCGGCCCGCCTTTCCGCTGACACAACTCTCACGGTTGTATCAGGTACCAAATCGCAATCTCCGACATTACGAAAAAGATGGGCCACGGCATGGCGCGCTACTGCCGCCTCCACGCCGAGTCGAACGGCAAGTTCTCGGTCGACACCCTCGCCTCGTTCGACCTCTACTGCCACTTTGTCGCCGGCCTCGTCGGCGAGGGCCTCTCCCGCCTCTTCTCTGCTTCTGGCAAGGAGTCGAAAGAGCTCGGCGAGCAGCTCGGGCTGAGCAACTCGATGGGCTTGATGCTCCAGAAGACCAACATCCTCCGAGACTTTAGGGAGGACGCCGACGAGGGGCGCGTGTTCTGGCCAGAGGAGATCTGGGGCAAGTATGTCACCAAGGTCGAGGAGCTGTACCAGAAGGGGAACGAGGACAAGGCCATGTGGGCGTTGAGCGAGATGACGGTCGACGCGTTGACGCACGCGACCGACGCGCTCGACTACCTGACACTGCTGAGGAACCAGTCCGTGTTCAACTTTTGTGCCATCCCTCAGGTGGTGAGTGCCATCCTCTCTCTACTCTGGCTGGAATGATGGCGCTGACGGAAGGGTCGGTGGCAGATGGCGGTGGCGACGTTGGACCTGTGCTTCATGAACCCGGCCGTGATGCAGCGCAACATCAAGATCCGCAAGGGCAAGGCTGTTCAGGTTCGTCTCCTTTGAACAGTGCCCCATTCTAATTGCTCTCCAAGCTTACACAACCGTGCCACAGCTCATCTGCGAGGCGACCAACCCCCGCGACGTGGCGTACATCTTCCGCGACTACCTCCGCTCGATCCACGCCAAGGCACGCGCCAACGACCCCTCGTTCATCAAGATCGCCGTCCTCGCCGGTCGTGTATGTCTCCCCTTTCCCTCATTTACCCTCTTTCTCGCTCGTCCCTTACCCCTTCTGGAATGCAGGTCGAGCAGTGGACGGAATCCCGCTACCCCTCGTTCATCTCGATCGGCCAGCCCGCGCCCCAATCCTCCGACGACTGGGTGGAAGGCATGGACGCGAGGATCAAACAGCTTCCGAAGGCGTACGTGGACCCCGAGGCCGTCGCGAGGAAGGAGAGGGCGAAGAGGATGATGGAGAACAACAAGATGAGCTACGAGGACTACAAGTTTATGGCGTTGATGCTGTTGGGCGTGGTGGGCATCATCGGACTCATGTGTGCGATTGGCGGTGTTGGGATCTGGTGGTTCTTCATCAGGGAGGGAGCCTGGTTCGCTGTGAGTCTTACCAGTGAATTGCCAAGTCGGGGATGGGTGGGAGGCTGACGTGGTTTTTCCATTTGCGCGTGAGCAGGAGATTGACGGACCTGTCGAGGCGGCCAAGGCGACGATCAGTGCTGTGGTGGGCAAGGACGAGCTCTGAGGACTTGGTGGCATGGCATCGGTGTGTAGTGAGCATGTGTGGGTGTGTTCAATGCATCTCTTAACTTTGTACATTCCACAATGGTAGCGTGGTTCAGTCAGCTCAGCCTTGGACCCATTCCTTACGAGCGCAATCCATGGTTCATGGTCCCGCTTCTGGCAGGCGTCACGATATCTTGCACGATCACCACTTTTTTCTTCTCCCCCGCCCTCCGCTCTCAGCAAGAGTGTTTCCTGACAACGAGGACAAAAGGACCAGTTCCTGAAGATCGTTTTCCCTTAGCATGAGACGCGGCTTCAAGAGCCTCTCTGGTACCGATGAGGGGAAGGTATCCGAGCGAAGAACGACTCGCCGAGTCAGCAGATTTCTTGCGACTTCCAGCAGCGACGCGGGCAGGCGGGGACGCGCTTCGGCTCGTTCAAATCTCGCCCGGTCGGTCTGGACCGCTTTGGTGCCATTTCATACTTACTTGAGGAGTTTTGATGGAGAGATGTTATCTTTTGTACGTCATCTGTCTCGACAGATCCCGTGAGGCCTTCGTCTCGACCCGTCGACCGCTGGATTGCGCGGTACAGACGGCCGTCCAGACCTCAGCGAACGAGCACGTGGCTTGGTCCTCCTCAACAGTCCGAGGGCCTGCCACGACCATCTCCAGAAAACCTTCGAACGGTCTAGACCTTGTACACTGGGGGAGCAAAGGGCGAGACAGCTGTCTCAGACACGTAATGGCGCGTCCAGCTCAACAGTCGGCGGCTCGAGAAAGTGGGTGGGTCATAACCCTGCTGGACTGCTCGCCTATTGTCGTGTACGCTAAGGGTGCTTTGAGCGATATTGGGGTGCTCAAACATCTCTTTCTCTTCATTGGGTCAGCGAGGAACGATGTTGGAGCGTGCGTTGGTAGCCTGACGAACCCCCACGTCACCGTCATTGAGTTTCGCTACTATGATGAGGACAGATCCGTCGCCTTCAGCTCGTCTTTCGGAGTTTAGGGTGTCCCATTGTTGGCCTCGTACGAGGGGACAAGTTGGTGGAATCCAGGCTGCCGAGACCGCGAGTGTCGATCCTGTCTTACGGGGACGAAGGGATCGCCCCGAGAAGCTCTGTACTAACGGCGGATTGGAAGGGCTCACGGATGGAGTTTCTCACTAATTACAGGATGAAACATACACTTCGTCTAGCCCAAAATTAGGCCCATTGGCGCCCAGTGAGCGAGTTCCGGAACCCCCATCATCTTGCTCTGCTTTGGCCGGGTCTCAAGGCACGAAAAAGGGTGAGCGTCAAAGGAGACTGACGCCCCTCCTTGACCCTCAACAACCCACCGCCGCCGCTTCGACTCTTACCATTGTGATCTACACCCATTCTTTGCCCAACTCCGTCTGTCGATGAAGTCGTTCACCGCGCTCGTGCTCCTTGGCCTCGCGTCGCTCACCCAGGCTCAACTGCCCACCTCCGCTCCCGTTAGTCCGCCCGCTCGCGGTATTCAGCGCACACCCACAACTCACACTACTTCTTGTGAATGAACAGTCATGTGTGACTCTGTGTTTCTCGGTCAAGATCACTGAAGCCAGCTCGTTGGCGCCTGGCGTGGACCCGACCAACCTCGCTGGACTGTGCCGCGTCCAGACGTTCATCCAGGCCTATGTACGCACGTTCCTCCCCCTACCGCCAGGTGCCACGACCTGATGCAGATCCTGGTCAACCAGGTCAACTGTCTGAATGACAACTGTGATGCTTCCGACGTTGCGACGGGATTGAGCCTGGGCGACCAAGTACGTTTCGCCCCCCGAAAATCCGTTGTGTGGTTTGGGAGCTGGCGGGTGAACCAAGGCAGCACCGGGTGAAGACGTGGACTGCTGACACAACTTGCACTACTCCCATCTCACATTACCACAGGTCTGTGCCGCCTCTGGAGCAGCCCTCGGTACGTCCTGATCCCACCTCTGAGCCAGCGCGTACCCCGCATTCCTGCGAGGACGCGCGCGAACGGTTGATTCATTTTCTTCGTGCCGCTGCTTGCTCGCCAATACAGTCACTTCTGGCATCACCGCCCTTCCTACCGGATACACTTTCTCTTCTATTGCTCTCACTACTACTGCTGGTGCGTTTGAGGGTTCATCTGTGGGAACACGTGGCAGGAAGAGCTGACGTCCTGCGTTGGGCGGGCGCTGTCGCGTAGCCACTAACTCGACTGGTACCGCCACTGCTGTACGTCTCCATATCGCTTAAGAACTTTTCGACCTTCTTACTACATACTGATCGTCTTTTGCCCCGACAGGCCGCCTCTGGGGCAACCGCCGCGTCCTCTGTTCGTCATCATTTCTCTCTCGGTAACACAAGGTTACTCAATCCCTTCAAATCTTGTTCAGGCCGCTTCCGGAGCTGTCAGCACTGCCGCCAACGGAACCGTCGTGGTCGCCAGTGGAGCCGTGAGTGACCAGTCCCTCCGCCCTCGCGTTGCCCCAGTCACTTACGCTGTTCCCTTTTTAGTCCGGTGCTGCTAGCACTGCTGTCAGTGGAGCTTCCTCAGTTGCCAGTGGGGCTGCCAGCGGCGCTTCTGGTGCCGTCAGTGGAGCTGTAAGGCTATTCGCTCACGCCTTCCGACTTCACAAGTTCACGTCCGACTGACGGTCGTTTCCTCGCTATGCAGACTTCGGTCGCTTCTGGCGCTGCATCGGCCGCTAGTGGAGCTGCCAGTGGTGCTTCGGGAGCTGTCACGACTGCCGCCAGTGCTGCGTACGTTTTTGGATCTTGATGAGACCGACACGTGTGCTTCTTACTGACCGGTCTTCCGATGAGCACAGGTCAAGCGCTGCTAGTGCTGCGTAAGTCTTGAGCTCAACTTCTTCACAGTCTACTTTGAGCCTGCCAAACTCTGGCTTTCAATGCTGGTTCGCGTGCCTTCGAGACCTTTTTATTGATGTGTGATTTCCGTTTCTCCCAGCTCCTCGGCCGCTGCCGCTGCCACCTCTACCGTCAGTGATTTGACGTCAAAATAACGAATCAGCTGCTAACGATTCTTGTTGCGTTACAGGGATCTGGTGCTTCCACCCTCCAGGCTTCGGGCGCCCTCTTGGGCCTCGCCCTCCTCGGCGCCGCTCTCGCGTTCTAAGCGCCAAAATCAACCTTCAATAGCCTCCCTTCTTTCCACCAACCTCCTTCCATTCCTCAATCGACGAATGCCGCCAGACGGATCGTTGTCCCCTCCTTCCTTTCTAATTATCTATGTCATCATTGGTCTAAATGCCTGCGCACCAGGGCGTCGGGAATGTGAACCGAATGGTAGCTGTATCATCAATGTATACATGCCGTTTGTTGGAGCTTTGACATCTTCGAACGGGAGTGGCTTTTCATCATCCATGTCCCTATGAGCTACGAAGTCGTCCCGTTCGTCGAATACACCTTCACGTACGATACCTCCCACAGGGCGTTGACGAAGTTGCCTAGTGGCCGTCATATCTTAGCTGATCGACGCTATAAGATTGAACAAAAGGACCTACTGCCTTTCTCGACGTACTCCGAACACGTCGACGCCGCCGCTTTGCACTCCGATGCGGCGTCCCAAACTCCGCTGGCCCCCGCCCAGTCTCCACATAGTCTACTCGAGGTAAGGTGATTAAGCAAGTTTTTGTCAAAGGCAGGAAGATTGAGCTCACGTAAGATCTGGGCAGGCGAACGGTCTCTATGAGCTTCTGCCCTGCGCGTTCTTTTCTTTCAACGAGAGGACGTGGACTCACCGAAAACGATGGTCTGTTCTGTGAAAAAGCTCATGGCACAAGTGGAGGCCGGCCAAGTAGCCGTAGGGGTCCCCCAAGTTGACATGTCGGGAGAATTGATGTTGGAGGGGAGGTCGGCGCGCTAAACGGAAGGCCGGATCAGTGACGTGGCTAGTGGTGACTAAGCGTGTTTGGACGGACAGCCCAGTACCACATTGAGATACCAGAAGAGTTGAACGAGGTTGCCCACGCTCCGCCCTGGTGGGCGTTGAATGCCTCACCGCTGCAGAGTACACTCAGTCACAGTGCGGGTAACTCCGACGTGGCACTCACTAGCTCGAGTTGGAACTGTCAGTGTAGGAGCATCCGGCGTTTCCGTTGTTATTTGCGTTGCATTCATCACTGGTAATCCTTTTTAGTCAACAATACGTGGCGCACGACAAAGGCAGCGCAGGGCTCACTTTGCTGCAACCAGCGTGCCAGTCGTTTTCGCAGAATCGTCTTGCTTGCAGTCGGATGACGATGTGTGGAGCGTCATCTGGTTGATGGATTGAAGGTTGACGCCTTCCACAATGTCTATCTCCTGTTTCAAGGATGTGTGGTCAGAAAGCACTGGGGTTCGTGAGCAGCAACGGAAGGAACGCACCCCACCGGCAGGCCACGTCCCTTGTCCAACCTGAAGGCAAGATTCAGCCACGATGCAAGTTCACAGCAAGACCACAGCTGAACAAAAGCTTACGGTCCAAAAAGCGGGCCTGTACGCAACGACGTCGACAAAAGGCAATGGCGCGCTGCATGTCAGCGGTCCGTTTGAGCTGCGTCAGCTTGGAAGGGAACGTACCACGTAGCTGCGGGGCAATTCAAACTCAAAGCAAGTAAAGCAGTAATAATTTCGAAAAGTTGCTTACCACAACCCCAAGGCATCCTCAAGAAATCACCGATGATCAACGACCCCTCCTTCACGGTCTCTTTCGACGAGAGCCGAATCGAGTTGCGATTGGCGCCAGAGGCAAGGTCGGTCGTCGAGTCGGCCATCATGATGGAAGAAGTTGATGTGCTGTTAATGAGTTTGTCTTTCTCAGCGTCAGACTGTGAGACAAAAGTCACTGAGGGGTTGTTGGACACGTCAGCGTTGAGTTTGGTGTGAGAGAGGTAAGAGGCGACGGACCTTGGCCGTGCGTGGGGTCGGTGGACGTAAAGAAGTCAAAGCAGTCAAAAAATGCGGTTCCTGAGCAGTCTTGTACGAGCGTGTATGGTCCAGTGTTGGTGGTATTCGTCGATGTCGACGAGGTGCTATTGCCAGCAGACAATCCTGTCGAGCTGGCGGCTGGCGATTGCGAGGCGGATGAACCAGAAGAAGACGAGCCGCCTGTATCACTATCATCATCTCCGCTGGAGGAAGATCCTGAAGTGGAGGGCTGAGACGGTGAAGCTCCAGACGAAGTCGGTGTGGAATCCTATTGAACGGTCGAATTAGTGACCGTCCCGCAGATTGCCCTCGGTAGACTACGCACTGCAGCGCTTGTCCCAGAAGAAGTAGAGCTCGAAGACGTCGAGTTGTCGTCCATGTACCACCAGATAACCCCGATTACTAATAGCACAGCCAGTACTGCAGCCGCTGCGATCCCCCAGCGCATCTTCTGTCGCGTCTCGTCTGATTGCCTACGTGCCAGCGCTCGCCGCCTTCGACGACTTCTCTTGATGGCAACTGCCGACTCGCTGTCACTCTGTGACTCAAGTCAGCTGCTCAAACTCTATTCATACCTAGAACCAGCACTCACCGAAGACCCACTGCTATTCGAGACCGAACTGTCCGACGAAGCCGATTTCGAGCCGTCGTCGTTTCCCTCGCCCGCTTCCACATCTCGATGCCTTTTCTTCTTATGACCATGCTTTGATCTTCCTCCTTGTCTTCCCTTCAAGGAGCTCTCCTCATCATCTTCTATATCCTCGGATGTGTGACGGCCCGTCGAAGCGTCGGAGCCAGAGCTGTCGCCAGAATGGCGACGTGGCCGCTTCGAGGAGCTGTTACTGTCTTGCGAAGAGTCGGTGGTGTCGCTTGAATGGTGGTGGTGAGCCATTGATACAAAGTGAGTAGCAGAAGGTTGAAGGGCGCGATGCTCCTTTCCCCCAAAGGCGGTGTGCTTCCGGAGCCCGTGGGCCTCCTGTCCGGCGGAGCTGATCTTCCTCGGAAGTTTCATTACATACTGAGGGGCGACTTTGAGTTGTGAACACAAAGAAATTTAAGATATAGTGCTGTAGGTGAGCATTGAGGGTCGATGAACCTCCCCTTTTTACCCTCAACTGGCGACGATGACGATGAGATGCCACGGTGGTGGAGTTTATCTCACTGATGATTACGTCTCTTCCACCTGATCCGATGCGTACAGCAGCCAGTTCAGGCTTAGATGAGACTACTCAGAGTGAATATTCTCTTCTGAATTAGACATGCATTGCGATTCAACTTTAGTCTACTTGCGACAGGCCATCGTGCCCCGTCCGCCCGCACGCCAGGCCGGTCGTTCCTCAGAGTTTAGTCTCCAGGCCCCAGGGATTTTCTAAAGCTGGAACGGCTCAATAAAGAAGTACTACATTCAAAACAATCAATCTCCAGCAGTCAGCAAACCGAACCTGTCATGCTTTTAGTCGGTGAAGACAAGACGAACTGCTCCTCGGCCAGCCAAATTGTTGGAGGGATCACTGAGCAACAAGGTGAGTAAAGACCCTGGGCAAAGGAGCCAAATCGCCGCACGTTACGAAGCCAGCGCCCTCGCCTTTGGAGAAAAGATTTGTGTTAGAACTGTGTTACGGTTCGCGCAGGGGAGGAGAGTGAACTCACCACTGTCGTCTATCCCCGACCCGGGGCCCATGACCAGAGTTGATGGATCGGATCCTTTTGGGTTGATCCATACCACGCCCAGAGACCCGTCCGCACCCACCGTCCAGACGTCGCTTTGTGACACGTGGCCAGGGACTGGTTAGCCTCGCTCGGTGAGAGAGTGGAGGAGATGTCGCTCACGTTTCCCACGGGACTGCAGCGAAGCTAACCATGTCTCCGTAGTTTGAGTAGCCTTCGCCAGTCTCGACTGCAGGCTCACTTCCGGGAGCGGCTGGATGGAAGGGCTCATCAACTGGTGCCCCGTCATGACCAATGAAGTCTTTGACAACTCACTTCCCACTGCTCCATTCATCTACAGGTAATGAAGTTAGTCAACTAAGTTAGACTGACTTTTCGATCAGGGGGGGACGAAGGAAGCCGCCTTACAAAGAAATCGGTGAACCCCACCGGATTGTAGCCAGTGTCGTCGTAGGGGTTGAGCGGAGAAATTCCGATCGCTGTGTATCCCGCTTGATCGTTCTTTTGTGGAGTGTTTGTATTTGTCAGCCTCCCGAAATATCCTCAGCAAGTTCACAGCCAAGAAACAGCCTACAGTCACCGACAGGCGCGATTGCGTTCCGACATCCGCAGAGACTCTGAGCGCTTTTGAAAGCTGTCCTCCGATGGTGTACCTGACATTATAAATGATGAATCAGCTTGGACCTTGGCTGTATCACGGGAACGGACTAACCCAGCATTGCTCTGAGTAAGCGTGTTTAACACGTAGCCCAAAAAATCCTCCTTGGACGAGTCAGAGTACACAGCAATCACGCTGGTGAGTAAGCCAGATTAGCTTTTGTATTTTCACAAGACTTTTTCGTCTCATAAGCCAAAGGGTGCTCACCCGCTCTTTCCGCCAGCTGGGGCAGCAGACGCGCGAGGTCGCACTGAATCGGGTCCAAAGGACTCGATTAGTCGAGTTCTCAGTCGGTCAAGCAAGCGTCCACTGTAACTCACAAGCACGCTTCTGCACGAGTGGTGGAAGCCAACGCCCGTCACGGTTCTCAAAGGCTGATGGCGGCCTTGGTCCCAACCCTCGTCTAAAGCGCTCGCCGCTGCACAAACCCACGCAAAGCAAAGTAATCAGCTTTTCCTATCACTATCAAGCGGTCGGTGGTCGTGTCACTCTTCCGCCTCTTGATGAGAGGTCATCGTCTGTCACCACCCGTTTTCCACATTCCTTCCCGCCCGACGACCTTCGATGGTGGACGTACTTGGTGAGTGCGGACGTCCGCGTCGCAACGCCGGGAGCAGCGATGGCTTCAGCCACGCAGAGCAAGAGTGCGGCAGTCCAGAGCAACATCAGAGACTGTAGAGGTTGAAGAAGAAGCTGAACAGTGGGATATGCCCTCAGACGCGGTGGGCGCTCTCGGTCGACCTTCCATTGCGCCCCGGAAGGTTGGGCCACGCGGTGCGGGGCACGCAGTCTGGCCTGTCCGGGATGGGCAACAAACAACGAGAACTTTTGGACACGAGCGTGGAAGCTACATTTGAGGCTGTACTAAACAGGACAGGTGAGTTGTACCGCAGGAAGACGTCGGGAAAGCCTGCGGTCCAGGAGGCGCGGTGGGCGGCGCCCCTACGTTTGCTGAGTGCAGAGAGAATCGGCCTCCAAGTGACGACAGTAGTAAAGTGAAGGAACAATTGAAGTGAGCGTTGCTGAAGACTTTCCTTTGCCGTCCTTGCCGACGGAGGCTAGAGGAACGGAGACGCGTGCCCGGCGACGTGGCAAATGCTGAGAGCACTGAACACAAGACCACCCAAGCGGACAGCATTCATGCAAAACAGAGGCACATAAAGGGACCGTTTCAAGTTGCAAGGCCAAGAAGGTAAGTCCGTTGAGCACCTGTGCGGACCACACTCCGTTCTCCGCCCGGTCGCGGGCCTGCCATCACCAAGGCACAGAAGGAGGTAACACAGAAAGGCGGGAGGAAAGGAAACACGGTAATAGAAAGTCCACACTGCTTGACGAGTGTGCTAAGAGGAGGTATAGAACGAAGTTCAGGCCGGGACAGCGGCCCGGGAGCTCGACAGATGATCCAGAGCCGAGTGTGAAGGTAGGGCGAAGATCTGAATGATATAGTCATTAGTCTCAGAACGGATATGCGCACAACTCGCTATAGTCGAATTTGGTCGAGGTTGTGGTCGCTGCCAAAAATGCGACTTTGTTCCGCCCCCGCCCAGTCGCCCGCCAGCTTGCGCTTCGTCCACCACCGTCGCCCTCTCGCCTCCGCCGCGACTTTTCGCACGATGGCCGCCGATCCTCCCACGAGCGAGCCGACGTCGTCGCAGGTCGCCCAGCTCACCGCCGTGCTCGCGACCGTCGACCGCGCCCGCGCGTCGCTGCCGTCGCTCCTGCGCTCGTTCGGCGTGCCCGCGTCCTCGCCCGCCGAACGCGCGTCCGTCTACCGCGAGCGCTCCAACGAGGCGTGGAACTCGATCAAGGCGCTCAGAGCGAGCCTCGAGGCCGTCCAGCCGCTCCTCGACAAGACCGCCGCGAGCGAGAACGCGGACGCGGTCGGCATCGTCGTCCGCGAGCGCGAGGTCAGGGGCGTCGGCCTCGAGCGGCTCAAGGATGTGATGCACAACTCGGACAAGGGGAGGAAGGGCAAGCAGAAGAAGGAGTTTGTCGCAAAGTTCAACGCGCCGGCGACTCCGGTCGAGGTGGACGAGCTCGTCCAGCGCTGGCAGACGGACCATCCCAACGTCAGGATCGAGCTCAGGGGCGTCAAGGAGGGCGGCGAAGCGCGGGAGATCAGGATCACGGTCAAGGGACTGATGTGGGCGTCGTGCATGCTCCACTGGACCGACGCGAGGACGGGTGGGAGGGTCGTCATGGTCGAGCGCGTCGCGTGCTTTGGCCTGAAGGAGGATGTGCGCACCTTCCTTTCGCAAGGTGGTGCGAGTCAAGCTGACAGACGTGCTCTACTCTCTAGAAATCAACCTACCTCCAATCTCAGTACGGCCTCTTCCAGACCATCACCAACGACGCCATGCACGTCGTCTACAAGTCGCTCAGACGGTCAGAACGGAGCGAAACGGTCGTGTCAAATGTCGAAGAGGTTTTGGTGGGTCGACTTCATGTCATGCGCACTCCAAAGAACTGCTTGCTGACCGACTACCGTCTTTCAGGCGTTCCTCACCGACCCACCTACGCCCTTCTGATCCTCCCTCCCGTACCGATTCGACTTTCGTACCTTGTTGCTTGTGTGCGTGCCTCTCTTCAAGTCAGTATTTGTCCACCTTGCTGACTTGCTTCTCCTATAACAGACTCTACACACCTCTGCAATCTCACCCACCGTTCTCGTCTTCTCTCACCGGTTCCGCACAAACGAGCGACAAACCTACCTGCTTCATTCCCGTTGGGCCACCACGGAGTATATCGACCAAGAAAGCGTCGAAATCGTGCCGGATGCAGCGCTTGAATGGCTGCCGACCTACAATGGACCCGAACGCGAGAGGTCGACAGGACTCAGCCACGTGTTCGTATCTGCTTCTGACACTCTTTTTCTCTCAGTTCAATTCTTTGGAACAGTTTCTATAGGCTCTATGTTTCATACACCGCGCTTTCACAGCTCTCTATCGTCATGCCCGTCACTACGCAAATCCTGAAACCTGCCCCGGGAGCAAAGCCCCATCTAACCCGCTTGTTCTAGTACGAGTACCTAAAGTTCGTGTTCTCCACGTCCGTCAAATCCTCCTCCTCCACCAACCCCTCAGCCAAAGGTTGAGGTGGCCCATACTTTGCGTCCTTGGCGCGGTTGAGGTAGATTGTCACCGCCCTGTTTGTTTCGGTCGTGGAGTGTGAATTCAAAAGGCTACAGGAAGGGAAAGGGGGGGAGAAACGACGCACCAGTAGCAGAGGGCAAAGAAGGCTTCGATGCCAAAGCAGCAGAGCATGGTGAAAATGCCGGAACGGTAAACTGGCGACTCGGAAGCACGGAACGCTTGGGGACCTGGCAGGGGGCCGTGACGAAGGAAGAAGAGGGGGGAAACGAAGAACGTCGGTTTGCGTTCCACAGTGGAAGTAAGAAGAGGTAAAATGGCGTACCGACAATGTTGCCGATAGCGTAAGAGACGGCGACGGACGACGAGACGAACGCTTTCTTGGTCGTGCCCGAAACGTTACTGATGGCGAGCGAGGTCGCGAGCACGAACGGCGGGTTGTAGAACTGTTTGACGTCGAGAAATCAAATCAGTCACATGCAGTTTCTTATCGGGGACGAGGAAGGAGCGGCCTACACCCATGAGGTACACGCCAGCGAGGGCAGCGGGTCTCTGAGTGACGTGGTTCAGGACGTGGATGAGGATCGCGCCGACGAGGGCGGGGAGACAGGAGAGGAACCAGAGGAGGCAGCGGATGCTGTGAGCAGCTCAATCAGCGTGATTTTCATAGCTCGATTAGAAATGCGGGGGAACGTACTTGGGAACGTAAAGGGCAATCGTGGTGAGGCCTGTGAGGGTCAGGGAGACCGGACGCGTCAGCACTGAAACGCTCAGCACAATTGTAGATTTAAAGAATGATACTCACAGACTTGAGCAATGATAGCAACAGCCGCCTGAGGGGTGGCCATCAACGTGGTCCTGGCGGCCGAGAATCCAAAGCCGGAAATGATCAATGCTGGAAGGGCAAGGTCAGGATGATGAGCACGGCGTCGATGAAAACAATGATGTGACTCTCACGGTTGAAGTTCGATACTCCGGCGTTGGTGATGGCCTGAAGGATCGTGAACAAGCAGACGATCCAGTACTGGGGCGACTTGAGCGCCTCGTAGACTTGGGACATTTTGAAAGCCTAGTGAGTTTCGACAGTCTGTCAGCGTGTTGTCGGAAGTGCTTTTTCCTCTTTTGCCGGAGTAAAGTCAAGTGGTCGACAAGAGCAACAACTCACATGCTTGATCGCACCCTGCCTGTTGTCCGCCAACCTGACCTCGGCGCGCGCCTTCTCCTCAGCGGTGAGGAACCACGCGTTGCCCGGCTTGTCTGGCATGACGAGGGTGACCGCAATACCGAGCAGGACGGTGAACGCTCCGTAGATGATGAACAGAAGACGCTGCCAGAGTAGACACGAGTGAGCGACGAGGATTTGGTGTGAGAAAGAGAGGAGAAAAGAGTGGCTCACCCAGGTCGCCAGCTTGGAGTGCGTAATGTCTGTAGAGATTGGGATTAGCACCAAGTCCAGGACGAGTAACCTGACACCGTCACTAACGTCCAATAGCGTACGCGAGGACTATAAACAAAACCACGTGTCAGAAATGCACGTCTGAGGGAACACCTAATCCGGCAGGACGTACTACCACCAAAGACACCAGCAAGAGTGTTGAACCAGATAGCAGTCCTGAGACCCTGCTCCCTCTTGGTCCACCAGAGGGAACTAATGACCATACACGACGGGAGGATCGGGGCCTCGAAAATACCGAGAATAAATCGCACGGCGATCAGGCCGCCGTAGTTCTTGCAGGCGGCCATGCAGAGGAGGGTGACGCCCCAGAGGGTAGCGCTCACGCCAATGAGCTTCGCTGTGGGAGGAAGCCGAGTAAGCCGTGTGTTTTTGTTTTTTCGGGGAGCGCAAACATTGGGTGCGACGTACAAGCCGAGAAGCGCGTCAAGAACCAACTGATGAAGGGGAGAGTGCCGAGGTAGCCATAGTAGAACACGGAAGCAACGTTGGAGCTGCCAGAAGGGAAGATCGAAAGGTGACCCACGTCAGCTCGAGCCACATCGGCGATGCATGGGACCGGACCTACTACTCCTGGCCGACCAAGTGCGTGTCCGTCTTCAAGCCATACACAGCAGCAAAGGAAAGAGCGTTCTTGTCGAGGAACTCGACGGTGGTGACCTGTGAGGTGAGGAAGCATTGCCTGCTTAGCCTGGAGGTCACGCGGTCGAGGATGAAGTGAAGCCTACGATGGTGAGGAAGAAGCAAACAAAGAGGTCACTCTTCAGGATGATCTTCCTGTCGATCTTCTTGAGTTCTGGCGAGTCGGCATCCACTGTGCCTCCCTTCTTGTCAGCGCTGTCCCTCCCTCCGTCCATCGCACCACACGCCGTCCTCAGCTCGTTAGCCGGCGCGGAAGATAGGCTCCACTCACAGGCAGCGACTCCCAGCTTCTCATCAGCGTAAGACGACGGCTTGCTCGTGTTGTCGGCCATCGTGGAGGAAGGAGTGTATAGTAGTGATCGAAAGCCGAAACTTTTTCCGGTGTTTCGGAGCGTTTGCGTGCTCGAGTGCCGTGGTGCGTGACGGCGGGAGGAAAGCACGCCTTCCAGAGAAGCCAAGGGGGCGAGATGTATTTTGGGTCCGTCCGCCCGGAATTCGAGGCGGAAATTGCAAACTGATACGTGCCTATCGGGGCGCGGCGCGTACCTGGCGCGCGCGGGGGGAGACTCTGCCGCCGGCCAATGCCAGGTCTAAAAGGCAAAAAAAGATCTGGTTTGGGAGATGTTCGGGTCGATGCATCGTGGGTTTTAACTGGACGATGCCTGAAGATCTCTTTGCTTCTGAAGATCCTTCTCAAACTCAGGAAACTTGTCAGGATGACGGAAACAAGGCACGCGCAATTTAGCCACGTAGGCTGGGGCCTCAGGGAAGTCTGAATCGGCACGAACCGACGGGTGAGAGGGTAGGAACGAGTACGGACGTTTAGACCAGTGAACCTCAGAAGGAATTCATCAACTTGGCAACCAAGGTCTACATGTTATCCTGTCGCTGTCGTTGTTCTCTGGGTCCAGCGTCTGTGAATTGCGATGTTGGTGCCCCAGCCCTCATTGCGCTAGCGAGCGGCAGGGCGGCGACAAGTCCGCACGACGTGAAGGAAGGTCGAGGCAGAGAACCAGCGGCCAAAAATAGGCTGCCGTCCACTTTGAACCATTTTTTGCAGGCACAAGCGGCGGAGCATTGACCAACGTTCCCGTTGACGTGCCATCGCTTGTGGACGGTAGGTGAGGCGTGGGAGGAGGTCCAGGACGCTTTGAGGGTGAGGAGGGGTAGGGTCGGAGTTTTGATGCACCATCGCAACCCTGGAATTCAGCTTCGACTTGCTTTTGAACCAAGTCCGGCATGGGAGACTTGTTCACACTCTTGAAGGGAGGAGAAGACGGAGCAGAAACATTGTAGCTCAGCTTTGAGGTTGATGGTGGAACAGAAGGCTCAACCGGAGACACCCGGTTGTTCCAACCAGATCTGAAAACTTGCTACTCGCTATCATAGCACTGCTCGCGAGTTCCATACCGCTCCATCGAGCGAGGAACTTGCGATTCTTTGAACCCAAAGCGCTTGTAGAGCTCCTGTGCGTCCCTGTACATAACACTGTGGTTAGCTTCAGCTCAATCTTGAATAAAAAGTGCGCATGCTCACTTTGTCCACAAGCCCCAACGCCAGTGCTCGCTGGACCACCGCCCCTCGCCGCCCGAGTTGTGGATACACTCCGTCATGAGCGCCTTGCCGAGTCCGAGTTTCTGGTGGCCGGGGAGGACGACGACATCGGTCAAGAATGCGAAGCTGGCAGATCAAAATGTTAATCAGCTACAGCGGATGCGAAACGACGTGCATCAAAGGAAGAGAGGGCCACGTTGAACTCACTCGACTCCATCCGAGATGACACGCGCGAACCCCGCCAGCTCCTCCGTGCCATCCTCGAGGACTTTGACGATGACGGGCATGCGGTACGCGTTAGCGATTTGTTGCTGGACC
This sequence comes from Pseudohyphozyma bogoriensis, assembly GCA_024364755.1. NCBI lineage: Eukaryota > Fungi > Basidiomycota > Microbotryomycetes > Chrysozymaceae > Pseudohyphozyma > Pseudohyphozyma bogoriensis. The sequence goes on from JALBUQ010000046.1 coordinate 71,910, forward strand.
ATGCCAAACGAGCGGTACGTGGCCCAGTAGACGAGGTCCGACATGAGGACGTCGAAGATCTCGTGCGTGAGCTTGGTCGCGAGCCCCTTGGGGTCGCTGTCGATCCGGTAGTTTGGTGGGAGTGGGACGAGGACCATGGTTTGCGTTTGAAGGAAAGGTATGCACGGCTGTTTGAGAAGAGAAGACGCAACTTTCCTTGACTCAAAAGAGTGTACGCGTTCCCGCTATCGCCGGCTCCGATATCCGCAAGGCGCTTCCGATCCGATGCTGAGCTCATCCCAGAAGTATACCGACACTTCGCTGGGGTGGGTGAGGTCAGCAAATGTATGATCAAAATGAAGCTTGGCGGTCGGAAGCATAGCGCAGGTTCAGCAAAAAGAGATAGCCAGTGTCGCTTTGATGGAGGAACCAGAGGGTCGAAGCCGACGTAGCACGTGGACGTCCTCAGCTGTGGATCGAAAGCGACATTGAAGCGCATCCGCTGTCGCTTCTAAAGATAGCATATAAAAAGTATGCATGTTTTTTCGTCAGTTTCAGTAGATTGATGAAAGGTGGCATGGTCCTGGGTTCACGAACGCCGTGTGTCGTCTGCTCCTGAGCTCCTCGATAATCCAAATGGGCGACACTTTGCACTTTGTTCATACAGTTTGTTCATACAGTTTGCTTTCTGAAGGTAAAAGACCTTCATAAGAAGTACGAGAGAAGTACAGTCCCCAGTTGTCGTCACAGCATCGGGGAGGTTGCCTCCCGCCAGAACACGTGGCGCCTTGACACGCGTTCTCGGTGGGACCAGCTGCACAAGAGAAGCGTGGTCTCTTGATGATAATGCTTGGCGATGACGCATCAATTCGATAACTGGATTCAATATAGACGAATCTCGACTCCCTTCAACGTGTCGAATATGCGCCTGGCCCCGCAAGTCTCCCACGCTCGCGCTCAAAAAAACGAGAGCGGCGGCGAGAGTTAGCCTGGGCTTGGATCGTAACACTTCGCCAGGCCCACAGGTATTGCTCGTAAGTCTGACTATAGTGACTTTTGGTGCTACACCTCCGCTTGCTGGCACTGGAACGCTGGCGCTGACCTCCCTCTGCCCGCCGCCGCCGCTCTCAACTCGCCGGACGACCAGCTCCGCCAGCTCAGGATGACCGCCTCGCACGCCGCCCCTTCGTCGCCGCCGCCGACCAAGCGGTCCAAAACTAGCACGAAGACGACCAGCACCGACAACCCCGACGCGCCGTTCCACCCGGACCTGTTCCCGTCGCTCGAGCGGCTCGCGAACGAGCACGCAGGATCCAAGCCGTACAACCACGCCGTCATCCCCCAGCTGTTCGAGAAGGAGTTCCTCGACAAGGCGAGGGAGGAGATCGTCAGTAAGATCCGCTTCACCGAGAAGGAGACCGACATCTGTGAGTTTGCGCTGCTCCTTGTCGTCCCGAGTTTCGCGAGGGTTGGACGCACTTCTCACGCCTTCCTCGCTCCTGTTGTATAGACAAGGTATACCTTGAATAATCACACACTATTGACTATCCAATCTAACTAATTGATTCACGTCATTCAGATCGCTCAAACCGGCGACCTGACGAACCTCTCCGGCCTGCCCGAGTCCGAGCTCGCGCTCCTCCCGACGCTCCTCAAGCTCCGCGACGCTCTCTACTCGGCCAAGTTCCGCTCCCTCCTCCGTTCCATTACCGGATGCGGCCCTCTCTCTGGCATCAAGACCGACATGAGCTGCGCAGAGTACAGCAACGGCAGCTACCTGCTCAACCACGACGATGTCATCGGCACCAGGAGGGTCTCGTTCATCCTCTACCTGGTCAAGGACGAGCCGGCATGGAAACCAGAAGTGCGTTTGCGAGGTATTCTTGTGGTGAACAGGCGGCTGGAAGGTGAAGAGACGGGGAGCTGACTTGCGCCTCGTTGGTGGTTGGCAGTGGGGCGGTGCTCTCGAGCTTTACCCAGTTCTCCCAGCGGACCCCAACAACCCCGACCGACCCAACGTGCCAGAAGCAAAGCCTAGCGTCTCTATTCCCGTGCGCTTTTCTCCTTTGCTCCATCCTCCGCCCACCAATAAACTGACGTGTCCCCATCAGCCCGCGTTCAACCAGCTCGCATTCTTCGTCGTCCAGCCCGGCCACTCGTTCCATTCCGTCGAGGAAGTCGTCGTCCATGGCGATGGGGTGCGCGGTGGAGTCGGAAGCAGGATGAGCTTGAGCGGCTGGTTCCACAAGCCCGTCGAGGGCGAGGAGGGCTACGACGAGGAGGTGCCCGACTTTGCCGCCAAGAGCAGCTTGCAGCAGCTGGTCCGTAAATCTGGTCCATTGTCACCGACTCAAGGCTAACCTGTACATGGATGACAGTACGCAACCACGCTCTCCCCGCCAATCGCATACGACAACGCCCCAACTCTCCCCCTTCCGCTCGTCCCCTCCGCCGACGAATCGACGCTCCTCAAGAAGCTCCTCAACCCCGCCTACCTCGATCCCACTACCCTCTCCCACCTCCGCACCAACTTTGTGGAATCTTCGCAACTCCTCCTCTCCAACTTCCTCAAGCCCGACACCGCTTCCGAACTCGAGGCCCTCATTCGCGAGGTCGACGCCAAGGGCGAGGTCAACCGCCGTGGAGTGACTGTCGGAGGCCAGAAAGTGGACTTGATCCCTTCGTTCGACCTCGGCGAGTCAGAAGAAGAAGGGTGGGTTTCCGTTGGCCCACCCCACATCCAGCGCTTCCTCTCGCTCGTCCCGAAGGCCGACACGTCATCCTCCTCTCGCCTCACCGTCCTCCTCAACGACATCCACACTCTCATCCGCTCCGACGCTTTCCGCTCCCTCCTCGCCTCTTTCACCTCGCTCCTCCCTCTCGATCACACGACGCACGTCCGTCGCCTCCGCCCAGGACTCGACTTCACCCTTGCGCGTGGCGAACCTAGTGACGGCGAGGCGATGCTCGATGTTGGGTTGGGACTCACGCCCGTGCCGAGTGATGAAGCCGATCAATCTATTTGGGAGGAAGGAGAGACGGGTGGATGGGACATGTGGTTGGCTACCGAGGAGGGTGACGACGAAGCTACTTATGGTGGCGGGCAGAAAAAGAAGGAAGGTGGAGAAGGAGAGGAGGAAGAGGACGATGGACCGTTGTTGGCGTTGGAGCCGGCGTGGAACACTTTGAGTCTTGTGTTGAGGGATCCGGGCGTCCTGAGGTTCACCAAGTACGTTGGGGCGAGGGCGCCGGGATCGAGGTGGGATGTGACAGGGGAGTGGGGAGTTGGGATGGTCGAGGATGAGGAGGAGGGAGAGGGAGAGGAGTAAAGCTGTGCAGTGAAGTCAAGTTTCATCGATGACGGAAGATTGTTTGCAGTGTAACGCCTCGATAGATTTGTGGCGTCTTTGAACCAAGGGAAACGAAGGAAGCGAGGAGCCGCGTCGATGCAGACCGTTCCGTCCTTTACACATCATTTAGTCATTGTACACTTTCCTTCTAAGTTGACCCAGGTGCGTCGACCAACGACCACAAGTACCAGCATCCGACGCTCCGATAGGGTTTCCAGGCTTCCGTCAACTCCTCCATCTCTTGCGGACTGAGATACATGTTTCCTCTGTGAATTATCATCAGCAACAACCCTTCAACCTTTCAAGGAAAAACAAAGGACCGGACGCACTTGAGCTTCTTGCCCGCCAACCGACTCTTCAACACCCCCTGCGTCAACCCGCTCGTCGTCTCGGGGAATACGACCTCCATGCCCTCCCCTTTCTCTTCCTCCACCACACTCTCTACAACCTTTTCCTCTGGCAACTCGACGTCGCCCACGGCTTCGAGCACCTCCATCGCTGCCTTGTGGTCGCCGACTGCTGCTGGCGAGGAGGGGGTGGGATACGCAGCTTGAGAGGGGGTGGCGGAGGGAGGAGGAGTGGTTTGGCGGCCATTCTGTGCAAGCTTGCGAGGGTTGATAGCGGGGGCGGAGGTGTACCACTTGCAGAGACCTTTTTGGAGGCCTGCGCGGGGGAAGGTGACGTGGTTAGTTGGCGGTACAGCGAGAGTGGAAAGGGAAGGGACGCACCGAGGTCGCCGACGGCGAGGATGTCGGGTCGCTTCATTGAGAACATGAGGAACATCTTTGGAGGGAAGAGAGGGTCGTCAGTGACCAGAAAAGAGGACACGGCGCGGACGCCGCTCTCGCATAGAACGCACCTGAACCGTCCAGATACCTATGCACCGATAAGCATCATACATCAGCCTCCCTTCTATCTAGCAAGCATTAGCCAAGTGAGAACGTACCGATGCCCCTAACCTCCAGCAGCGTCTTCCTCACGTCGTCGTCCTCCATCTCCCACAGCCGCTTCGCGTCCAACCTGCCATCCGCGAACCTCTCGGCGAGCTCGACGATGTACTCGACTTTCCTCCCACTCAATCCTGCAGCTCTGAGTGTCGCCGTCTGGTCCTTGAGCGCGACGATCATGGCCGGGGTCGGGAACGGCGAGTCGCTCTTCTTGGTCGCGACCTCGTCGTCACCGTGCCCTGGTGCAGAGTGCTTGGGCGGCGGCATTTTTTCGGGGAGGTGAGGGAAGAAGATTCGCACAAACTTGTGCGTGATGCTGTGTCGCCAGATCTCCATCAGCTCCCCATCGTCCCAGAGTCGCCACTGTGGCCCCCCGCCTTTGCGACGACGCACCTTCTCGCAGCCAGCCAGCTGACCTGCTGGCCGATGATGCTCGTTGCCAAACTCCTGAACGGGTTGAACTCGTCCTCGTCGCCGTCGTCGACCTCGTACGGCTTGCACTTGAGGCGGTCCATCACGCCTCGCCAGCGCGGGTCGACGGCAATGAGGTGCGCTCGCGCGTCGGCGAACGTGAAAGTGAGCGCTGGGTGAAGCAGGACATTCGTGGAAGGCGATGCTTCTGTCGCTGCTGCTGCTGGAGCGACGGTGAGAGGTGCGGAGGCTGCTGGAGGAGCCGCCTTGCCGCGCTTGGACGGCGACGAGGAGGACGAGGACGAGGCGGCGCGCTTCTTGGTGGGGAGAGTGACGGCGGGCTTGGACGAAATAATGGTGCAAGTTATGGAAGTCTGTCGACTCGAGCGAGTGATCCGGGTGCTCATCCTGGCGGGCGACAGGCGGCGTGGCTCGAGGGCAAGCCCTGCTGACTGACTTCGGCAGCGGGCCATTTGCGATCGGGCGGGGCTGAAGTCAGTGTGCACAATCTTGCTCGCAAAGTGTGCATTCTGCCACACGTACTAAAAATACAGAGGTATTTTGCTGGACATACTACTGCATTCCAAGAGGAGATGGAATAAAAATCATCGCTTCAAACGCAAGCGCGGCCAACACGTGGCAAGCTACCACCTCGGCTTACTCGTCCGCTCGCGTTTCCCTGCCTCTATTTCACTTTATTGAAGCTTTGATGTTGTGTGTTATTTTGTAGTGTAAAGACAGCAGCAACTCCACGGACTTGAGCACCCCACCACACGCGTCGGCTAACCGGGTGCGCCACAGTGACCGGAGGTCGATCCGCCCTCCTCCTCCGCCCAACTCGATACAAATTCTGTCTACACGATGGCCAAACCTCTCGTCAGAAGTTTCACGATTGGCAAGGAAGCCGTCAAGATCCCTGCTATTGGCCTTGGGTGCGTTACTTACTGGCTCTGGAGGGCGCGTCGGCTCATGGTCCGGTGTGGTTTTGGTGTGAGAACAGGACGTGGCAGTCTCCAAAGGGCGAGGTGAGAAATGCCGTCAGTGTAGCTATCAAAGCTGGTTATCGCCACATCGGTGCGTTCCTTTCCCTTTTCCTCCCGCCGGAATTACAACCACAAAGCCACACGCTTATCGTCCACCTGCTCAGACTGTGCTGCGATCTACGGCAACGAGGCTGAAGTCGCTGATGGGATCAAAGACTCTGGTGTTGACCGCAAACAGCTTTGGCTGACATCCAAGCTCTGGAACACGCACCACTCGCCGGACAAGGTCGAGCCTGCGTTGGACGCGAGCTTGAAGCGTCTCGGGACGGACTACTTGGATCTGTACCTCATCCAGTGCGTCTTCCTTCTACAAGAAGGTTGTTTGTAGCTCTAACGAGGAAGTGACAGCTGGCCTGTGGCGTTCAAGGACGCGCCATCGAAGCAGCGCCCCGATCAGAAGATCGTGTTGGACGACGCGCTGACCAAGGACCCGATGCCGACGTGGAGGGCTATGGAAGAGTTGGTCAAGAAGGGGAAGGTCAAGTAGTGGGTCCAGTTCATACTTGTCTCTTGACAGTAATGAGCTGAGAGAGCTGACTTTCGTCGGAGAGCAGCATCGGCATCTCGAACTTTACGATTGAGAAAGCGCAGAAGCTGTATGATGCTGTACGCGTTTCCTGAACTTCCCTTGTGCAAGTATACCAAGCTCACATCAAACATTCTGTAGGCTACCATCAAGCCCACGTTCAACCAAGTTGAACTCAACCCCGCCTGCGCTCAGCCAGAGCTTCTCGCCGTACGTCGCCCCGCCTTCCTTGTTCTCACCCACCATCACTCACAGTCTGCACATGTTCAGTGGGCCAAGAAGACTGGTATCATCCTCGAGGCGTATAGTCCGCTGGGTTCCACCGGTGCTGTCTACCGCGATGACCCCGTCGTGCGTCTCTGCCGACGCGCCACCGCTCCCTGGACAAAAACCGCTGACGTGTTCATGCTCATCCAGTTCCGGGACATTGCCAAAGAGCACGGAGTTGACCCTGCCAACATCCTCATATCTTGGCAAGTCGAGAGGGGGTGCGTTGTCCTCCCAAAGAGCGTGACGCCCTCGAGGATCATCTCGAACTTCATCGGTACGCCGGACGCTACATGCGCCGTTCAGTTCGATGCACACAGGCTGACGAAGGATGGCATGGGAGCGCAGACGTCAAGCTCAAGCCTGAGGAGTTGGCCAAGATTGATGAATACGTCCTGACGCTGCCACAGGTCAGGCAGGTCGACCCGAGTAAAGGCTGGGGCGTCAAGATCTTTGATGACAGCGTGCTGGACGAGAAGGCGAAGCTTTGAGGTTGGGGTTCGTGATTAAAATGTAGGGTTATGAACAGTTACTCCAATGCAGGTTAATACAAAGGCTCCAACATCAAGGGTTCGAGTCCTTTCCTTTCGCCTCCGTCGAAGGCGCGCTTGGCGCCGGCGCTTTCTCGCTCGCGTCCAACCACTTGACTGTGCTTCGCTGATCTGTCAGCTCTCGCAAAGAACATCCCAGCAACAGACTTACATTGATGACCGAAGTGGGTAGGATCAAGATGAGTCTGACCGATCTTCCCGGAGAGTCCTTCACGAGCCGTAATGCCGATCTTCTCGAACGCGCCCTCTGGCTGCTCGACCGCTGGGTAGTCGTCCCAGAAGAGACCACGGCGCTGGAGCTCGGGAATGAGGAGGTCAACGATCTTTGGGAGGAGAGGTGTTAGCTATGGTGAGTCAGCGGTGCGAGAAGTGTGAGACGGACGTCTTTGAACGAGGTGTCGCGACTGCAGCGACAAACACGTCAGCGTCTGCGGTCTGACCACCGTGGAAATGGAACAAAGTTACCTGTAGTGGCTCAGGTTGAAGCCGTCACTGAGAAGCGCAGAAACACGATCAGATCCTGAGGTGGCCCTAATCAGCAAATCACACGTACAGGTCTCCGACCGTGACCCATTCTTCAATCTTGTCCGCAACCTCTCGGACCGACCCGACGATGCGCGCACCAGGGGGACCAAAGGCGAGATACTCGCGCAAGACCGAGAGCGTCCACTTGGCTGCGAGAAAGGGTTAAGTTGTTTTTCTTACACGAGGAGCGGGTCAAGCTCACGAATCTCGGGGTGCAGACGCTTGAGGTTGTTGATGAAGAAGAAGCCACCGGTCCCTTCAGGGAACGCAAACTCTTCATCCTCGCCAAACTCGGCCCAGTTGGCACCTAAAGAAGCGGCAAGGTTTGTTAAGATTTGTTGTACATCTCCAAGAAGAGCAAAAGGAAGAGAAGACTCACCGACATTGGCGCCCATGAACCCCAGCCCCGCCTCGCCATCGCCAAAGCTCCGCCAGTGCTCAAACTTGGCCTGAGCTTCTTCCGTCGTCTCTCCAATGATGATCAGAAGGCTAGCAATGATCTTGAGCCCACGTGGGTCGCGTCCGAATGAGGCTGCTTTTGCTCGGTATTCGGCAACTTTGAGCGACGCGAGCTTGGGCGACGCTTGCGAGATGAAGACGGCTTCGGCGTGCTGCATGAGGTGAGGAGTGTGTCAGCGAGGTCCAGATCGTTTTGCTAAGAAGAATTAGACTTTACCTTGGCCCCAAAGTCCGTTCTGGAAGGAAGAGCATTAATACTGAGCGCTGAGCTTGAAGGAAGAACACGTGTTACCCCGCGTTGCTTGACCCTGCTTGGTAAAGAGCCGGAGTCCTCTGGCGGGATGGGTGAAGGATGAACTAAATAATAGAAATCAATCAACATGCTTGCCCTTTTCTGTCTGTTAAAGTGCAAGGAAAGGCGTACAGGTCCAGGGATGTCGGGGTAATACTCTCCACGATGGTTGATCTCACGAACGAGCGTCGGATCCGTCCAAACGCCCGTAGCCCGGTCCACCTTGACTGCATCGTCGTGCCATGATCCCTCCCACAGCTTGTAGACGACACTCATGTACTCTTCGGCGATGTCGTACCGCTTGTCGTGCTCGATCGCTTCCGTCAAGCCCATGTTGCGCGCGGCCGAGGCAAGATGACTGGTGACTGATTGACAAGAATCCATTCAGTACACGAAAGCGTCTTCAGAAGCAGACAACGAAGCCCACGTACCAATGTTCCACGCAATGCGACCGTTCGTGAGGTGGTCGAGCGTGCCGAAGCGGCGCGCCAACGCGAAAGGCAGCTCGTACGTGGTGGACGCAGTGACTCCGAACGCAAGGTTGGTCGTAACTGCCGCCATGGCAGCAATCAACAACAACGGATCCATTTTCGGCATCTGGAAACCAGCGCGGAGGCTGGTTAGGAATGTTGTGAGTGTCACTGGACGAGAATGCGGGCGGGAAGGAGCGGACTCACGTCTCGTGGGCGTTTCCTTTGTACACGTCGTATGATCCATAGGAGTCTGCAAGGAAAACGGCGTGGAACTTGCCCCTTTCGAGGAGCTCGGCCTCCTTCTGCCAGTAAGTGAGCGTGTCGAAGCGTGGCCCGGGTTTCTCGCCTCGCCAGGTACCAGGCACGATGTGTGAGGGGGATCCGTTGGTGAACGCCTAGATAGGTCAAATGCAAGTAGGTTGATTGATACAGATGACTCTCGGAGACACAAGCAGGACTCACGTTCAGGATGAGCTTGCGCTTGGGGAACGGCGCGTCGGCGGAAGGCGCGTCGATGCTGGCCGGAGTTCGAATGGAGGAGATTCCCATCACCATGTTGACAGAAGTAGCTGGATCGGATGAGTTTAAAAGACAAAGGATGCTGTAGCACGGAAGGAGCGGTCCACAATTGAAGCGGTTCACCACGCCATGTAGCGAAAGCAGCACGCAAGAGCACATGCTTGTGTGCGGAACAACGTGCCGCCGTGCCAAAAAAAGGTAAGCTAAGCCAACGTTGAGCACAAATGAAGGTGCCTATAGGTGCAAGTCACCTGCTCTGCCTTCAGTAGCACTACGGTGCCGGCGGTTCGGCAGGACTGGACAGGTGGTGCTGCGCTCAAGCGCTCCACATGTGTACGTGCCGATTTGATACCAGTTGAGCTACAGTAAAGCCCTGCGTACGCTCAACTTGCTGCTCCTTCTGCAAGAGCTTATGGGCGGGTTGTGCAGTCTGAGCCCGTGAGATTCGCTGACGTGGCCAGCCTCGCATTGCTTGCGCATCGATCTATCCCCACGAGTGGACGTCAGTTGTACCCTCATCACCTTCGCTCCTTGCCACCGAAAGCTATTGCGGTGCTGTGTTGAGCTCATGCGAGATGGTCTCTCACGTCCCTGCTAGCTCACGTGCGGGCTTTCGTCGAAGCTCAACATGGATAGCACGCCCAGTCTCTTATCCCAGTTCTCATTCGTTCCTCAAACCCCTTACATCTTCCATCGCCTTTCTCCGCCCTGTTCTTTCTTCGATAGGGCGGTCAGCACACGGGATGGCAGGCAAGAAGCGACGCAACTCACCCGTCAACGCGAAAACTACTCCTCGTCAGACGCGTCGCCATAATCATACGAATCGTTGGAGTCGTAAGAGTAGTCGGAGGTGTCGCTTGACGCCGAGTTGGAGGACTCATGCTGGTTGTTCACAGCCACGGTCATTCGAGCGCGCTCTGTGAACAAAGCTTATTGTTAGCAAAGAATGTGAGCGACAGAGCGGAAGTAGACGAACTGTTGACCGGCTCAGGGGCGGTAGTGGTGGTGGTAGTGAAGCAACTCCTTTTTCGGTTTACAGTCCGTTCTGCAGGAAAGAAAGGCGCATCGTCAGCAAGCGTCCTCCAGCCCGAGCCTTCAAAGTGACCTCGATCTTCCTCCTCCACTTCCTCTTCCTCTTCCGACTCTTCGTCCCCGTCGTCCAAAGACAAATCAGAGGCGGAATTGCTTGGCAAAGACTCTTCCTCCTCGAAGCCCCCGGGTGCACCAACTCCGGTGTGATGGCCTGCCGCCCGGGGCGCCGACCTCGTCAAGTCGGCACTGCCCGGAGCCACACGTGGAGGTTCCAACGGCTTGGCTTGCTTCAAGAGCATGTGTGTCGCACGTTGGGTGTCATCTGTCTGCAAAGCGTCCTTCGCGTTCAGTGCGGTCAGACTCTGGATTTTCGCCTCTTTGGCATCCGTCGTCACCTTAGAATGCACGTGTTCGACTCCAACTTCCACGTTCATATCTATTGTGGATTGAGGAGTCGACGTGTATGGTTGATGCTCGACTGGCTCGGCCATACTGCTCACAAGCGTGTCTGAGCGATCGGTTTCGGGTACTAACGACTGGCCATAAGACACAGAAGCCGTTTTCGCCATTGCAGTCCAGAAGTCCTTTCGGCTTTTATGCCCAGGAAATCTGGCTACTTCTACCCAGTTCGTAAAAACTTTCGTATTGAATGTTTTGGCAAGCCACGCCTCCAAAAGAGGGCGGCCGCCAATGTTCTCTTCGTCGAGGGCGCAAGCGCCGACGACTGCTTCAAACACATCGGCCCAATGCTTCTGCGCGGAGCATGCCACATTAGAACCGATGGCTTTTAACTTCCTTAAGAAGTTGAGCCCCCAGCACAAGTACGAGAACGTCGTGTTCCGCACGAGTTTCTCCACGAAGTCCTACATGCGCCGTCGCGATGACGGTCAGCTCCCCGCTCCCCGTCTCCGACACGCCCCAGAAACAACGCACATGCAGAAGCTCGAAACTCAGATTAAAAATGGACTTATTGATGTGCTGGCGGATGAAATTGTGGAGGAACCCGTCGCCAATAAAGGCGAGCCGCGGGATGGTGTGAGATTTGATCTTGGCGAGAGAGGAGTAGAGCTGTGATGGGAAGGGTGGGAGCATCCGGAGATCGATGGAGATGGGAGGTTGTTTCCAGTCGGATGGAGCACGTTCGGACATTCTGGTACAAGTGAGAAGGCTCGTGTAAGTTCCACTGAACATCCCGGGCGGAGGAGAAGAAAGCGACGAGACCTGAGAGGGGCCGGATTGGCAGTCCACAGGGCAGGGTACAGAATTTGTAGGGAGCGGTGGAGAAAAAGTCGCAGGTATGGGTGCTTGTGAGCTGAACGTGAGGAAGAGAAAAGGGAGAAGCTCATCGATGGAAGCGAAAACTTGCTCAACAGGGGTAACGGATCGGGAGCCGGCGGTGCTTCTCCTGACACACAGGCTGCATGAGTGGAGAGAAGCTGCGAGGAAAAGTACTGAACAACAGCTTCAAAAGAGTCATAGAAGTACCGAGGATGCTGGGCAATTGTTGTTCGGAATGTGCCTGCGTGTGCACAGCCTTGACGCCGAGCTGCTGACGTGGCTCGACTGATGTGCGGCTCGGGCCGCTTGCCAGAGGTAAAAACCCCTACAAGCTGTAAGACAAGTACCATTTCTTTTCAACTTTTTCTTTTCTTTGACGCTCTTCATGCGTGATGACACTCTGAAGCAGCCGGCCCGTACCTGAGAGAAACTTGCAAGTCCGCCACACATTCGCACAGCAAAAACCACATTTCTGAGCTCGTAGAAGCAGTACAATATATTTTGCCAAACATCCAGCCTCCACTATACAATTCAAATGGTTCTCCGTGCATCCCCTCGCCAGCTCGCTGGATCATCACCGTGGTGGGTTTCTCCCGGCGACGACGGTGTCGGCATCAGCCCAGTCAGCAACGCCGGACCGACAGGATCCGCCTCGACCGCAAACATAGGTTCTTCAAGAAAGCCAGCCTTGCCCTCCTCTGCAAGCTCCACGTCTTGTCCCCATCCCGCCTGAGCCAACTCCGGACTGGACACTGAAGTGAACTGGGTGGTGGTGACGACGACTGGTGTGCGGCATTTGCTGGGTTTGTTGGTGAAGTTGAAGGAGACGACTTTGGTGTTCGAGTCGTGCGGAGTGTCGTCTTGTTTTCCTGCGGTGGTCTGGAAGGTGAGAAGGCAAGAACAGGACAAAGAGAGCCCGGCACGTCAGCAGGAGAGGACCGTTCGTGTCAAGCGGACAAGACTCACCGCAAACAGTCCTACCGCGTTGATCATTGTGTCAAACGTACAGAGGGTCAAACAGACCCACGCTAGTTCGTGTAGCTCTTGGATCGCCATGACCTGAAACCAGACTGGTCACGACGAGTGGGTATTGCCTATTCCCGCGTGCTTACAAGACAGTTCGCCAAGGTTGATGCAACCGAGATTAAGGTGCAAATGCCGGACTTGACGGCCAGCTGGCGAATTCTGTTGTCGCACCACTTCCCTCGATAAAGCGGGATCACGAAGAGCAAGAGAAGGTACGTGTTCCTAGTGGTCCATTTGCAGTCAGCAGTCGGGTAAGTTGCCTTTGCTACGAGACAAAAATTATGCTCACATTGCGCCATCCGTAGCTGCCCCAAAGTAGGCGGGCATCGCGGACTTGCCAGCGATGTAACACGATTGGTCGGGCTGGTGGATCTCGCTGCCGTGGTAGGCCTGTGGAAGCACCTTTTAACAACTGAAAAGGTGCATGAAGAAGAGGTCCTACTAACGCAAACCAAGGCGAACGTGACGATCCACAAAACGAAAAGGCTAACGTTGAACTTGTACAGTCGGGAATCGCGCCGCCGCTTGTGCATTCCATGAACCATTCGAACCCTTTCCTGCTCGTCAGCTTTCACCAAAAGGGAATTTAGGGCCTCATAAATACATACCGCTCAATCAAGAAGATTGCGATGAAGAACTTGGCAGCCTGGAACAGTGACGAGCGCGTTAGGCGAAGCGAGACGTGCCGCGTGACAGAACAGCTACGCCGTAGAGAATCATACAAATCCAGAAGCTAAGCGTTCGAACCAAAAAGGAGGTCAGAAAGTTAGGGTTAGGAAACGCGTAGTTTTTCTCCAGACTCACACTGCCTCGCATGCCTGGAGCAGCAACGTTGCTCGTTGTCAGCACCCAGCTCTTTGGTCTTCTCGCCGCGCCCTCACTCACCGCCATTGAATACGACGTCCCGACTCCGAGCGTCATCAAAGCAGAAGTATAAGTAAACACTGTTCTGTCGAGGAAAAGGTAAGTCCTTTTTCAGCTTCCACCCTTACACCGACTTGCGTCAGCCCAACGGACTCACGACGAGACCAGCGTCGCAACGACCGCTTTTTTCGCCAGCGGAACGTTCCCCGAGCTCCATTCTTTCCAAGGTGGCATCCTGTACGTGACCAGTACTGGCAGAACCACGAGGACCGCGAGGTTCATGCTGGCCGTCAGTGGCCGCCAGAACTCGTGTGGGTAGACGGTCCCGCCATCCGCCATCGGCAGCGTCGATCGTGAATGAGACCGCGAGTGAAAGGTGGATGAAGCACTCTGTTGAGAAGACTTCAGGTGGTTGGCCAGATGTCGGACACGATGTTGAGCTGGAAAGGCAGGCCAGTGTCGTTTGTGGTCAACCAGAAAGACGGCCAGGATCAGCTTGAAAAGCAAACAGAAGTCGGTTTTGGGGTTGACCGTCGATCTGCAAGTCTAGCCGAGACAGAACAAAGGGACAATCAATCGCCCGGAGTAAAAGAACAAAAAGTCGCCTGTCGGCGTCGGGAAAATTGGCCCGCCCAAGCAAGGGGCCCCGCTCAAGCAAGCCCCGGAGTGCCTCACGTCGACAGCCGTTCAACGGGGTGGGCTTCCGTTCGATGAGACGTAGCGGGCAAAACTTGGCCGAGGCTTGATATTTCGACGCGCCGCCGAGGCTTGATATTTCGACGCGCCGGAAAGGGTAAATATCAAACTACACTACTAGTGCGCCAAAGGGGGATGGAGGGTGGGAGATCGAAAACGAGAGCTAGCGCTAGAGGCAAGGAAAGGGAAGGTGTAAGTATGGGTAGTGATGGAATCTAAAGCAACTCTAATACCTTCACGTCCAACACTGTGGAGCGGAAGGGTATTAGCAGACTGGTCGAATGCTGAGGGCTCAACTGAACCGCAAATTTGTACCAGAGAGCCACAGGGGAGATTGCTATCACAACGGGGATGAAGGTGACGATCGCTGAGCGGGAAACTAACGAAGTTTGCGGCGTCAGGATGCTAATCACCAGAGAGAGAGAGAAGGAGGCGGCTCACCCTCGTCACTACTTCGACTCGCAACGGATGGAGGAAGAAGGAGAGGGAGGCGGGCTCAGACTCGGTGGCATTGGGGGCTAGTGGATAGGAGCGCGGTGATGGAGCGTTGGGGCGAGTCGGCGAACAAGGCGACGGAACGAGGGGGAAGAGAGGAGGTAGGAACTCGCGCGGCCCGTCAAACTCCCACGACCAACTGCGTAGCCCGAAGTCGATCCCCCAAAGCGGCAAGTAGCTTTGTGCAGAGAGAGGAAAATGTGCTCCCTTTTGGAGTGCCGGCTTATGCTACAATTTCTCAGACACCATCACCCCATGGCCACGCTCCCAAAACTCCAGAGCGTTCAGAGGCGAAAGGTTTACAGGCTTCAGATAAAACATGCATGGTCGATCATCGGCTTTTCACGATCACGTAAGCTCACGATACGCACAAAACGGAAGTACTGATTTGACAACGGGCAAGGCAGAACAAAAACTACAGCTTGGGCCCTACGCCGAGGCAGAGAGGTAGTATGGAAGTCCCTCGATGGGCTCAGGCTTGAACGGAGGGTCTGAGGCAATGAGCTGGCATTCTGTTTGGGCGCAAGTCAGAAACGTGGTGCAAGCAAGGCAAGAGACGCGTGGACGAACGGTGAAGGAGGCGGTCTCCGCGACTGTGAGGGGGTTAGGTTAAAACACTGATAGGGAATTTTCGAGACCATGTCTACGTACGATGCGGGGAACTCTACTGCGGTGTGACGAACTCCCCTGTTGTAGAAGAACAGCATGTCTGTGGATGGGGTCGCAGCGATAAGCTGAAGCAATAAAAACAAACAAAAGAGTAAAGCTCACCTCCAGTCTCACTAGGAGCAAAGACCACGTTCTCCGGGGTAACGAACGGAAGCTGCAGACTGCCGCCAGCGACCAATGAACCACGTCAGCTCTGCACCCTGTCGGAGGAGTCGAAAGCCTAACTCTGTAATCATCTTGCGAACAGTGCCAAGGTCCTCAATGAGCGTGTAAGGCTCATCAGGGCCCTCGCGGTAGTGGATTTTGTAAGCGATGATGCCGTGAACCTGTAGCAGAGAGGCTCGTCAACACCATCACGGCGGGCAGACGCAGACGGAGTGTGACGGACCTGGAACGCCTTCTCTCCAGTCACAGGGTTGATCCAGAGCTATATAAAATCCCATGGTTAGCTTTATGTGAGACATTTAATCGATATAACTAGAGCGGGCGCACCATGGGAATGATCTGGGCGCCTGCGGGATCGTTGTCGGGGACGTCGGAGAGCGGGGTCTCGTTGCCCTCCGTGTGCATCTCGAGTCCGTTTCCCTTGCATTTGGCACCACTGAGCCATTGGTCTGCGGAAGCCAAGGTCAGCTTTGAAGCTTCGTTGCGAGAGAACAGCCACAGACATGGACTGGGTGCGTATTCGATCAAACTTTCTCGCGAGCGTCAGCGTTCAGCTGACAAAGTTAGGATGGGCATGTATCGAGCAACGCACCTGTGATCAACCCACTTCTTTTGCTCTGGAGTGAACTGGTTGTACATCTCGACACAGTCGAAGAAGGCGGTGCGGCCGACTGGGCCTTTCATGACACGGCCGGTGCCGTCGTCCCATCGGACGTTGACGTCCTCTCCAGACGGCATCTGAAAGGAAAAAAGCACAGTTAGAACTTCAGGTCTCATCAGAGCTTTGCTCCGCGTTGTTTGAGAACGCACCTTGTTGGCCCAGATGGCCGTGACACGAGCCGGCCACGCCTTGTGGAAGGGTGCGTCTGAGGGCAGAAAGAACCTCGTCAGACTACATGCAGCGATGCTTGAGTAGAGTATTTTCATACCAATGTGCCATCTCTGTGCGCATGAAGTGGATGATAGGCGTTAAGCTGACGTATGCCACGCGTCTAAGCGGTCATGACGCACCTGGAAACGCGACTCTCCGGCGTCAATCTCCTCCTGCGACAGACAATCGCGGTGGAAGCCGACGTGTCCCAAGCCCTTGAGCTTGAACGGGTGGTCGATCCCGTAGTATCCCGCTTCAAACTCTCCAGAGCCGTTCAGGTTGACCATGTGAGCGCCGGCGATCTTGGGCTTGACTGTGGAAGTGAAGATCAGTCAGCCAGGCGACCTCCAGTATACAGCCACACCACTCCTACTCACTCTCCGATCCAGCCTCCAGAATACTCTTCTTTCCCCTCTCCTGCTCCATATGCCCCATCTCGGCCGGCGTCTTCGGGTCGAACCTCACGCCCAACTCTTGGTGTTTCTTCGGGTCGAGCCCGGCCTGATCCTTCAGCACCACGACTTTGTGGGTGTAGATGAGTAGCTCGAGCTCTTTGAACTGCTCTTCGCTGAGGTTGTTGAGGTCCACGCCACGAGCGATCACGCCAAACCTGGCGGGCGCGGGGAACGGCTCGGTCGTGAGGAAGCGGGGCGTGGCTGCAGCGGTGCCGACCATTACTGTAATGGTACTAGGAATAGGTTCAAAAGGAATATAGAAAGGGCCGTTTGAGCGCGTGTGTAGAGATAGAAGATAGAGTGAGAAGTGAGGCAGGGCGAGCGGCGCCGCGATAAGCTCGTCGGCCGGCCTCTCGCCCGAAGCCGGAGAATAAGCGCGCTCAGCGACTGGCCCAAACTGGTGATATTCAAGGCAATGTCGTGGTTGCTACAGGAGCACTGATATGAGGGCAAAAAGATGGCGAAGCTTGGGAGGGCGAGCTCTGGTGAATACCGTCGCCTCATTATAATAACGCGACGTAGCTCTCCGTGCCGAGTTCACGCTTCTCCCTAGCCCACACCAGAGAACATTCTACACTCTATAGCAACCTAGCATTTTCATCATCTTCCACCCACAAAACTACTCGCATCCGAGTCGCTCTCCGCCCCACTCCGCTCGTCCTTCAGACTCCTCAACTTCATCGCCTGCTTCCGCAACTGCAGGCTCCGCATCTTCTCGGGCGACGACGAAATTCTCGCGAGCTCCTCGCCAAGGTAGGCCTGTCCTCCTCCTCCTGCTCCGCCGGCGATGAGAGGAAAGTGAGCTTTCCCGTTATTGGTAACTAAGGACGGGTCGGCGAGGGCGTCGGAGATGCGCTACGTCCAACGAAACAGAAAGTCGTCAGTGTGGCTTTCTTCGGACACCAACTAGATAAAGAAGCGAAACTCACAGCCTCCTCTTCCATCCTTTTAACCAAGTCATCCACCTCGCCGTCATCCCTCCCCTTGACCCACTCCTCGACATTCGCCGTCCCCAACCTTTCCAGGTACCTCTTCCTCACCTCACCCGCCGTGTCCTCACTCCGCCTTTCCAGCCAGCTTCCGAAATTCGGACTCTTCATGAACTTCTCATAGAACCGCTCGGCGGTTGCGCTCGTCGTGGAAGAGGGAGTGACGCGGAACGGGAGAGGCGTGCCGTGGGATTTGAGCGTCGCGAGGAAGGCGGAAGGCGAAAATGGCGTTGATGTGCGGGGTGTACCAAGTGATCTGCAAGATGGAGGTCAGCTTTAATGAACAGATACAAAGAGCCTTAATGCGCACGTGTCACCGCCCGCCAGCGTGCCGAAGTAGCGATTCAGTGGCGCCAGGAACTGTTCCGTCAACGTCGACAAATGTCGGAAAATCACTGCGTCGCATCCCATATCTTCACCCCCACCCGTCAGCATTTCCACTCGACCGCCCCAACCGTAGTGAGACTCACAATCCCCTCGAGCAAACCTCTCCTCGACCTCCCGCTCGACGTACTTGTCCTTCTTGATGTGCCTCTTCCTCTCACTCACCAGTCCAGGTTTATCACTTGTTGCTCGGAGGACGTGTGGCCACGGCCTTTGTGACAGGATGAGTGGGTTCGTGAAGGAGAGCAGGAGGCCAGGCGGGATCTGCATCGGAGAAATCGAGTGAGCAGCATTGAGGTGGATGGGAGATGTGAACGACGGACCTTGACAGCACCGAGGACAGATTTGAAGTCCTTGTCGTGGATGTGGAAGTATGGCCGCCAGTCGCCCTTGAACTCGATCTGCAGCACAGCGCCCGTGGAACGACACGTCAGTGTTTCCCCTACATCCTCCATCTTGAGACGCATCATTTCCAACACCAAGCAAGTAGCGCTCGCAACCACATTGTAAAGAGAAAGGGTCACTCACCGGCCTGACGAACCCTCGCATTCCCTCGACCAACTCACTGCCAGTCCTTACGTCCCCACCAAAGACCACCACCGGCTCGCCCAACAGCACCAATTCCCACAGGAGGATGATCTTCGAGAACGAGAGATGAGTCGAGAGGAATGTTGACGATAGCGGAAGAAGCGGGAGGGATGACGGGACCTGGTGACGTTTTTCGGAGTGGCGTTAGGCTCGTCGCAAACAACGAAGAGGGGAAACGTAAGGGAAAGCAGGACAAACCATTGGTGGTAAGCTCGGGAGGATTGAGCTGGTGCTGCTCTTGAGCGAGCTACTCCCGCTGGCCGACCGCCTGCCCGCTCCACCGCCTCCACCCCCCGAGAGCGGGTTGTACCACTGCGGCCTTCCTCGCAGTGGGAGCTCGAAAGTTCTCGCTGTGCCGAGAAAGGGAAGCTCAAGGGAGGTTCCGGGTGTTGGGTCTGGCCTGTGGAGCCGAGAGACATCAATCAGAACAGGGTGCGCACTGAGCCGGTCCTGAACGCACCAAGAAGCGATGTTTCGCACTGCTGCTTCTAAAGCCGCTATGCCATCTTCTGCTCTTGGACTCGGTTCTGATGCCGATAGTGGTGATTGGAAAGAGTTATGAGAGAATGACGAGGCGTTGGTGGACATGGTGGGGGATGAATGCGGCGTCTGGGAGCGGAAGTGGAGAGGGCCGAGCGTGGAGATGAGAGTTGAGAAGAGACCAGGGTAGGAGGGGAGGTGGGTGATCTGTCGTCGGATGGTTTGTGAGCTTCAAAAGGGAGCGGAAAAGGGCGGAGGACGAACGAGGACGAGGGAGCGTTGCGAGTACCCGCGACGGAGGTGCGAGCTCTGTTGTCCACATCAGCTTCCTGTCGCTGCTCATCAAAGACAGCAAGTCGCTCACCTGCTCCTGATAAAAGTACACAAACCCATGCCAATCCCGATTCCCGCTTCCGGCATCCTTCCCCTTTGACATCGACCTGGGGATCCTCCAGCTGTACACATAGCCGCCCTGCTTCTTCTCCATGGTGCTGCTCCCCTCCGGCAAGCTACTGAACGCGATATTGGCCGACACTTCCTCCGTCAAGCTGTCGGCGCCCTCGAACGGCGGGTAGACGGACGAGAGGTCCTAGCAACGATGGGAAGGTGGGGGCGCGTCAGGCTCCGCACGTTCTCCCTCGCGACGAGCAATGCAAAAAGAGAAAGAGAACGCACCGGACCGAGTTCCAGATCAAACTCGACGAGAGCAAAGCCGACGACCCATCGCCTGAGCTTCCTGAGCGTGTCGTCGTCGAGATCGTGCGGCGTGATGACGGGCGAGCGCGCGCGCGCGGTCGGCGTCGCCACCCTGCTCGGCGGCTTCGACGGTGCCGGTGTGGGCATTGGCGGCGTGAGCGCTGGCGAGAGGCCGAGGTCGCCCGACTCGTCGAACAGGTGCGCCATCGCAGGGCTCGTGGTCGTGCAGGAGGAGGGGGAGTGTGCGTCGAGAGGCGAGGAACGAGCGATCCTTCGTGGGAGGTGGACCAGATGTTGGAGGTCGTAGAGTAGAGTAGATGACAACTAGTTACAGTTCAATTCGCGGCTCGTCGTCGTCGGATTTGTCGTCGTCGTCGTCGAGCAGCGAGCTCGACTCGGTGGTTGTCCAGAGGTTGAGCAAAGCCGCGAGCGCAAAAGTGTCGACAGATTGGCGACTTCCGCACAAATGTGCCGATACTGCACAACTTTCACTAACTTGTCGACCCTGGCCGCCGTCGACGGTCGATGCGGGCAGAGCGCAAGGGGCAGCCAGGGGCACTGAGCGCAGAGAGGGCCTCGGCCTCTGCCCCAGAGATCACGTGCACCCAGACCACACGTGTGGTCTGGCTCAGGGCGACGTTACCCTTACGAAATGCAGCATATTTTGGTGCGGGAAGTGACTGGTTAGCTTTTAAAAAGAGTTGTATCAACGCTCCTGTCACAGTGGTTTTTCGGCTTGAACAAACACGTGTCTTTTCCCTACTCTCTGAGTTCAAGCAAAAGCGAGGAATTCTAGATAACAGAGACAACATAGGGCATTGCCATGAATAATGCTACACTAATGAGCTCAGCTCCGTCTATAATATTGCCCCTCCGCCGCTAAACCGCATCTCCCCTCCATCGCGCGGGATCGTCGGCATGGTACGCAACCTGTGGCCGCTCGAGCATCACCCCCGAACTCCTCCCTGCCACCACCTTGTCCTCATCTGCATCTTCTAAGTCTACATCCAAATCTCCTCCAACCCTCCCCTCCTCGTCGTCTTGTCGGTAGCAATCCGCGAACGGGCGGTCCTTGTCCGCGTCCACGTCGCCCCCGTCCCCCGTCGTGCGCCCGACCCAGCTCCCCTGCAAGCCTGGCACGCTCATGCTCATCGACCCAAACAACTGCGTCGTCACTCCGGGAGAACGCATCTTGGGCGTACGGGCGACCGTCGCGCTCCCGATCGTGTGCGTCGTCCGGGTCGGCGCGACCTGGTCGGCGTCGCGTTCGCCCGTCGTGGCCTGTGCAAGAGAAGTGTGAGAAACGGTGCATTAGAGCGAACGGGGTGAAAGACTGACGACAAAGAGGTTAGTAGCGTTCACCAAGGTGTCGAGCGTGCACATCGTGAGACACATCCACGACAACTCGTACCCGTGGAGCAGGGTAAAGATCTGCCGACCACGTCAGCTTGGATCCTACTTCCCGTAAAAGGAAGAAAGTGAACTCACGAGGAGGTTTCCTGCTGAAGAGCCCATAGAGACAACTGCACAACTAATGGACTTGATGGCGAGCTTCTTGATGCGCTTGTTGGACCAGGTACCGCGCCACAGCGGTACGGCGAAGAGGAGACAGAGGTAGAGATCACTTCGGGTGAACCAGGGGATCAGAAGATACAACAAGAGGGTGCCAATGGATGTTGGACAAACATGGCAATGTCGGTGCCGACACCAAAGCTCGTTGGGAGGGTCGACGTGAGGATGATCATGCACGACTCGTCGGACGAGCGGATCTCGCTCCCGTGGTATGTCTGCGAGCGAATGTAGTTCAGCTTTCATCCAAGAGAAAAGTTGCAAGTGGTGGAAATCAAGCTCACGCAAAGCAGGACGAAAGTCGTCACCCAAAGAGCAATGAGGCTGATGTTGAACTTGTACAACCGCGAGTCTCGTCGCCTCGTCATGCCCCCCCACACCATATGTACACGCTCGATGAGGAATATTGTGATGAACACTTTTGCGATCTGTGAGTGCGAAGGAGTGAGTCGAGGGAAGCAAAAACGTGTGACGTGGACGGGAAGAAGCGCACGGCGTAGAGCGTGATGCAGAGCCAGATGCTAGAGAGGCAAGTAAGCAGTAAGTATCATCTCTACTTCCAGTGTCACAATATGCTCTTACGCTGATCTGCAAGCCTGGAGAAGTGAGCTCGGTCAGCGCCCGCCCTGCGAGTCCAGAACCACATCGGAGAGACTTACTCCCATCGAGTACGATGTGCCCACGCCCAGCACGAGCAGCGTGGCAGAGTAGATGAACACAGTTCTGTCCATGATCCAATTTGTCAGTTTTTACTTTCCCACCGTCTCCGGGTCGGACCACACCACGCGAGAAACGCCGCGCCGATCCCATCTCTGATCGAACAAAAGGCAGGTCGCGGGATCTGCACGCACGCCTCCACGCCCCGCCTGACCCTCGAAAGTAGAGAGACTTACGAGTCTATCAGAGTCGCCAGCAACGCCATCTTGGCTACGGGGACCTGCCCGCTCTTCCAGTCCTTCCACCGTGGCATGCGGAGCGTGACCATCGCCGCCAGCGCGAGGAGCGCCGCGAGATCCACACTTGCCGTGATGGGCCGCCAAAAGTCCTGCGTGTAGACTGTCCCGCCGTGGTGCACCATCCTTTCGGTGAACCCAAGGTTGAGCTCAGAAGATAAAGTAGAGGCCGACGAAAGCCGTGAGAGTTGTGGTTCGAGGGTAAAGGATCAAAGGTGTGTCGGTTGCGGCCCCGTGAAAACCTGCCCTTGCGTGGCCGGGTCCTGCGCAAGGGAACCAGGGCCAAACTCCGGCAAACACCCGTGTCGTCTCCAATTTAGGATATGAATTAAAATCAAGACCCATCTCCGAGACCACGGCCGCCCCTGAACCCGGGCCACGGTTGAAAGAAAATCGCAGGTCCTCCTTCCGTATCCGGATCGACTCGGCGGAGCCCCGGGGCGGCGTTGAGGGGGCACGGCCACGTCCCACGCGAATGTGCTTGGACTTCTGCTTGCACTGCCGTTCTCAGATCAGCGGAATCCTCCCTTTGTTTTAGGCCCTGCGAGCACAGAGCAGCGGCGCGGCGGTATGAGGAACCCGCATGGAGCTACACGTTGCGTGCGCTCCAGGACTCTCTGTGCGCACGCGTCGCACCCAGGTCCGAGGTTGACTGTCAGTAACTGCACCAGAAACAAAAAAAAAAAGTCGCCGTTGCCATCAGGTGCATATCCATAGCTGTCAAGTTGCAAGTTTCTGCCATCAGACACGACCGTTTCATGCAAAGAGATGGGCGAGCCAGCATCCCGCATCTTCGTGTCATGGGGTTCAACGGCTCTCATGGGCAGCTCATGCATTGCTTCAAGTGTGACTTTGGAAGGCTCGACGGCGTTCTTTGGCACCTAGGGCCTTTAAGATGTTTGCGGTGGCCGTGTCGAAAAGGGATGTCGTTGCGTATCATTGAGTCCAATCTACCACGCCGGCTTCTTGCAAACCTTCTTGTGCTCCTTCCAATCCTCCTTCTGGTGCTCCACACAGCAATACCGCACGGCATCACACTGTCCAGCCACCAATCCCAAGTTCAGCGTCAACACCACGTGGTCACCGAGGAGGGGTATCGAAAAACGCACCTGCACACACGCCTTCAAGTTGTCCTCCACCAAACATCCCTCTTTCTGACAGTTTCTCCACACCATCCCTTTGCCCGACTTCTTCCCATACCCAATCATCTCCCTCGCCGTCGCTTTCCCTCTCTCGTCCTGCGTCATCCATCGGAGCACCGCGATGAACTCGACGGCCATCTTGAGCTTGGGTTTCGCCGATTCGGGAGCCGTGTAAGTCGAGTGGTTGTGGATCCAGGGTGTGAGGGAGGAGGCGATCGTCGATGAGAGGGAGGGGGGGAGGGAGGGGAGGTGCGAGGCAATGACGACGATGGAAGCGACGTTCGACGACACGAGGTCGGCCATTTCTTCCGCCTTGTCGGCATCCTAAAGAGGTAGACCTATAAGGATTTAGTCATATCTTGTAGCAGTTAGAGCTTACCATATGACAAATCTGCTCGTATGAAGGGATGATGGTGGCGAGACCCGCGATGTACGCCTCGACATCCTCAGGATGGTTTCGGAAGTAGCTGCAAGCAAACCCTCAGCGAACGTTCGAGTTCCTCCAACGTGATAAACTGACCGATGAATGAAAGGATCCCCAGATTGGAGAATGTAGGTCATGATGATCGAGTTGACCATGACCCGGACCGGCGTCGGTGCGCGCCAGCCCGCAACAAACCGCTGAACGTAGTTGTACGTATACGTGCTCTGTAATCCCAACCCCAGCCTAGCTCAGCTGCCATCCAGCAATCATCATGTTGTCAAACTCTCGACCCACCAAAAACTCCGAGCTGTCCGCCTGACTGATCCCCTGTGTTCGCGCCGCCCGAGAAGAAAAAAAGGGTCAGCATCTTCCCCCCTTCCCTCCCTTTGTTCTTCAACCAGAAGACGAACGACGACGGACCTCGAGGACTTTATCGACTCCCTCAGAGGCTCCCTCCATGTCCTCGTAGCTCACGTCGTCTTTGTTGACGAGGAGCAGCTTCTGCTCGAGCTGCTCCGCTTCTGCGGTGAACCTCAGTGCGGGCATTGTTTGTTGGGTGTCTGGGCTGGGGAGAAGAGTGGATCGGGGAACAAGATGAGATGTGGTGCAAGTTGTGTCGAGTAGAAGTGGCGTGGATTGCAGAGGACGGGAGGAGGAGCGACGACACGCTCAAACCACACGAAGCGCGTGCGCCACCCTCAAGCTCTGACCACCACTCTGCCCGCCTCAACGAAAGGGTGCATTTCCCGCCGCGCATTACCTGTGACATTATCTTACGTCAGGGATTTGCTCAGCAGTATTCCATGTGATCATTCCAGCCGAAAACACGTGGGCAGACGGAGGCATCAATGGATGTCAACCGTGACAGGGCGCGGGTATCCTAAATTCCAAAAAAGAGTTCCCAAAAAAAAACACACACAAAATGCCCTAATCAGAAATCTCAAAGTCCCACAAAAACCCAACTAATCTATCTACAAAAGAAAAGGACCATTTTCCTTCCCTCCTTCCATTCTTGCCTATCGACTTGCCCTCTCTTTCCATATCTAGCTTGGCCTTAGCGGAGAAGACAGGTAGGGAGGGGGGTATACAATCGGAAGCGAAAGTATTGCAACAAGTGTTCATTGGGGTTGTTGTTATAATAAGGTGAGGAAGGTGGAGCAGAGAGAGCGAGAGGGGAGAGAAGAGAGGTATGAAGCCACGAGGGTATAAACAACGCAAGACGGAAGCGGAGGAGGACACTAGAACGGTAGTAAGAGGCGGTGAGAGATTTTTTTGAAGCTGTTGAGGGCACGACAAGGTCACAAGATGATGTCGTTGAGGTTCCTGTTCGTCGCAGAAGCAGGGAGGTCAGCCCGTGCTCCTCTCTTTCAAGGGCAAAGCAGAAAGGGGGATACGCACCTCGTCACAATAATGTCGTAAACACTCGCCATCACCACCCTGATCAAGTTGGTGTCGATCGCCGTCGTGTAATTTGTGTCTGCAGACGTGCCAACGTTTACACCTCGGTTAGCCCTGCTCATCTCACATTCGACGGTGAAAAGCAGTAAGACGAACAGATCTCCTTCGACTGACTTCGATTCAGTCTCGTGAACCTCATCTTGAAGTATTCCCTTGCGGCGTTGTAGTCCGTATCGTCGCCTGCTCCGACCACGTCAGCTCTCACTCCAATCCAGCGCTATAGCGCCTGGTGAGATAGCCAGGAAACGAAACGCACCCTCGTAATCCGGGAAGTAGTTTTTGATGCTCGACACCAATATCCGCTCTTTGAACACGTCGACCTGGCACATGCCCAGCACACGCAGGTCAGCGGTCATCCTTGCCAGATTCCGGAGAGGAGAAAAGGCGAACGCACCTTGTTGAGGAACAGAATGATGCTCGTGTTAAGAAACCACTGAGAGTTGCAGATCGAGTCGAACAGCATCAACGCCTCTTGCATCTGATTCTGTAGTGCCGCACCAAGACGTCAGTGATCCGCCTCCTCACCCTCAACAGGAAAGGAGACGAGTGAGATGAGAAAGAGGCAACGCACCGAGTCTTTGTCTTCCAGCAGACTCTGGTCGTACCCGCTCACAGCGGCGAGGAACAGCACGGCCGTGACGTTCTCGAAGCAGTGGATCCACTTTTTTCGCTCGCTCCGCTGGCCTCCGACGTCGAATAACCTGCCACGCCATGGATCCACGATCAATCACCGTTCCCATATCGGCCTAGAAGTAGACAAGACGCACCGGTAGGTCAGATCGCTGCTCTTGAAATTCGTCTCCGTGATGCCCGTCGTCTTTTGTCGACACCGCAGGACGTCAATGTCGGTCGGGACGTAGTTCGGTGCGAAGAGGCGCTGAATATTTGCCGAGTTCAGATAATAGGTTAAGCTGTTCGTCGGAGACGTTCGGATGAGAAAGGGTGGAAGGAAGAGTCAACTAAGCCGTGCGAAAACGCAACACGTGGTCTTGCCCCTCTTTCTCCCCGATCCGCTACCTCGTTTTCTCACATGAGGCTCCCCACCTTCTACCTCGAAGTAGAGCGTGGACTTACTTTTCGCCAACCTCCTCCTCCCTCCCTCTCAGCACCACCCTCTGGACTCTCGGGTCGTTCCACGCGTTGAGGATGGGCGTCAGCTCGCTGCTCGGGTACGCCTGGCCCGAGTTGATCTCGGGCGGTGTTCGTAAGAGGTGTGTGTGGAATGCCTATTAAGAAGAAGTAGTGAAGGAATTAGTGCGCTGGTCATAGACAAGGAGAATTGTGGCGATGCGACGACGTCCGGACGTCGGCCGACACGACGGAACAGGACGGAAAGAAGGACACTCCATCTCCCACCAGCAGCCCACAAATCCCTAGTTATCATGTAGAGGGATTTTCCCCACCCTTCCCCCGAGCTCCTTTTGTTTTCCTATTGTTCGCCGGGTACGTCTTGGTACTCCCCGCCTTGGCTCTGCTTGGTCCCGCCCGCCATCCAGCTCCTCCCATTCGTTTCCAGAAATCCAGCACCATCACCACTTCCTCAAACACCTTCCAAACTCACCTCGAGCTCCTCGATGTCGTCGGCTCCGCCCGCGTACCCGGCCTGGCTGTCCAACTCGTCGAGGGCGACGCCGACGACGGTACGCACGCCCTCGACGACGTTGCGGTAGATCTGTTGGCGGTAGTCCTCGAGTTCGGATTTCGTGAATCCTTTGAGGTGAATCACCTTTTGTGGACAGGAAAAGGGGGGACAAGGGGGTCAGCTTCTCACAGGGGAAGGAACAAGGGCGGGTGGACGCACTTTCATCTGCTTCTGTTTGAGCGTGAAGAGAAAGCATTGTGATGTGATCAGCTTCTATATAGTGACAGTAGGACAGTGTAGCAACGTACGAGGATGGTCGACTTGCCGGCGCTGCCTGGCCCTGTTTGTTGATTGCCGCAAGATATCCAGAGATGGTCAGCCCCATTCCGCCCACAGATCTGCCCGCTCAGTCCTCGAGAGTAAGATGCAGAGAGAAATGTGTTACGAACCGAGTAATAGCATCTGTGCCGCCGCAAATCAGCTCATTCTTGTACGGGGCGGAGGTAGGGGACGCACCTTGA
This sequence comes from Pseudohyphozyma bogoriensis, assembly GCA_024364755.1. Classification (NCBI taxonomy): domain Eukaryota; kingdom Fungi; phylum Basidiomycota; class Microbotryomycetes; family Chrysozymaceae; genus Pseudohyphozyma; species Pseudohyphozyma bogoriensis. Next base: position 99,589 of record JALBUQ010000046.1, read on the forward strand.
CCTCCCTGCTGAGGCGCTTCTCCTCCTCTCTGAGCATCTTGTCGATGCTCTTGCTGACCCTGACCTCCTCTGGACTGGCCTCGCTCATGCTCGGGAGCCTGCCGACGTCGTGGTGCGCGCCTCCTCCCGCCGCCCCTGATCCTGATCCTCCTCCGCGAGGGGGTTGGCCGGCTTCTGACGAACCGCACGCGCCCATGGCTGGTCGAGGTGCTGGTGGTGGTGGTGGGTGATGCTACAGTGGGGTCGACAGGGACGAAGATGGTGCGAGAAAGAAAGCAGGGCGAGAGCGCTGCCCTGGACGCCCTTTTGTTCTCGCCGGGTGTTGTGCGGGGTGCCCGCAAGTCGATGTAGCGAGGTGTAGCGAGTTGTGGGTCGTGGCGGAGGGTATGTGTAGAATTGTAGCGAGTGGTAGGGACACAAGAAACAAGGGGTTACTGCTACAGAAACAGGGCGGGCGGCGGCGATGATGACCCCTCGACGGCGAGCGAGCGACGGCGGGGGCGAACAAAAGAGAAAGGCGCAGGTGAGACATGTGAGCGGGAGAGCTCGCGTGAGCCGATTTTAGTGCACTAATTGGGTCATCGTAAGAATGCCGCATGGCTATCTCTATTCGGATCGGAACCCGACGGTCCGACGCGGGCGCCTGCTCGAATCGGGCCACGTCAGGCCCGCACTTTTCTTGCATGAATCTCCTCATCCGTCCACAAGGTTATCTGCTGCTATTTCCACCGCGGCTAGTCGGGAACATCAGTTCCGTCTCATGGCAACGGCGTCCTCGCACGCCTTGCTGCTCATCCACGCCCGCACGCACACACTCGCACCCAAGTTTCACGACTGTTTGCTTGGAGGATCGCACTTGTTCGTCGCCAAAGTCTCACTGACGTGGCGCTCCTCCTCGCTGCTCGGCCCACGCTCTGCGTTCCTGCGTCCCTGCGCTAGAGTGGTGAGACATTCGCGGGTCGTCGTCCAGAGAACAAAGGGAAGCATCCCACAACAAGCTCGCCGTGAAAGAGCTACACTACTATTTAGACTGCAGCTACTACATACCGCAACGTCACATTCTGACATTCTTTCTACTGCTTGCTCACCTCTCTCTCGCGACAACGTACTTCCATTCTCGGCCACCGACGCTCTTCTCCCGTCAGAAAACTTCAAACAGGGCCAAACGCAAGCACCTGAGATTTGAATAGACGGCACGAGCCGAGACACAGCCAGCCTGCAAGACACGTGGCAAGGTCCCTCGCCTTCGCGTCGCGTCTCGTCTCAGCGCACCGAGAATCAGGTCCACCCGCCCACCGCCCGTCACTTCTCGACCGCTCGATCTGCCTAGGTGCTGATGGGCCCAGCGCATGGAATTGCCAAAACTGACACACACATCTTTTTCACCTTCTAGGCTGGCCTCTAGCCCTCAAGTCCTCGTGAGAAATGGAACGCGAGAGAAATCGTGCGTCCGAGGTGGCCTCCAGGTCTCCGACGTGGGGATGTCGAGTCGTGCAGAGGAACGAAATGCATGGGCATAGTGGTTCGGGAGATCTTCCACCTACTTTTACCTGTATTCTATTGAATGGATACCATTTGAGACCTTCTTGGGGGCGGCACGGAGCATCGTGGTGTCCATGTTCCAGGAACAGCGCGCGAGGTGTTTGACGGCGGGCATAAGGCAAAGGGTCCGCTTAGGGGGAACATGTGACACTATTATCCATATAGTAGCTCATCAGTGCTCCGTTCCCGCTTTGCTGTGGACTGCGATCGGTAGGGTAAAGCACGTGTGGCTCAGGGCATTAACAGAAAACGCCGGCGGGGTCCGCCGGCTGTCGGTGAGGAACGAGACGGCCAGCAGACAGATCTAAAGTGCCGTAAGCTGCGCTGCTATTAGCTTTTTTCGGATGCCGACGTTGAATCCTCCCCTTCACTTCGCAAGAGAAAGCGCGACGGTGAGGGGCGACGGGGGCCGACCTATGGTCAGCTCAGCGGACAGGATGCGAACCAAGCCGTTCACGATGTTCAAAGACGGCAAATGTGCAGTACATTCAACACTGAGGTACACTCTGTCTTGTCTGAGTGGCCTGGTGTCCGCACCATCTCCTGAGCGTGCATTCACACGGCCACGTCAGCACGTCACCGTCGGCCTCAGTCCGCGTAGCCATACGATATCTCGCGACCGAACGGACCGGAGCACCCCGATTTATCAGCTGCGTAATGATTTCCTTTGCACTCCTAACTGCCTTCTCTCAGCGGACCATGTTCCGGACGACGCTCCGCCTCGTCCGGCGTCCGGGGGTGGCGCTAAGCTCCTCCCACCTCCGACGGACTCCTCTATCGCGTGCTCAGGCTTTCGCTCGGGAGGGTTCCTATTCTTCCTTCCTTCACTTCTTTCACTTGTTTCTCTACCTTGTAGTTTCGTTCCCCTCTCGCCCCTCGGATCCACTCGTCAACACCAGCCCAGAATGCGCGCTTCGACTTTGGCGCTCCTCTCGCTCGGAGCGTTTAGTTCGGCGTTACGGCAGCCGTACGACTACTACAAGGCTCTCCAAGACTTTCAAACAGGGTGAGTTCTATCTGTCAGCAATGAGGGTGTCTTGTACGATGGAGATTTCGAGAGCGAGGGGGAACGCTGAAACGTGGTCTGCCCGTGTGATCTGCGCTTATCAGATTCTTGAACCCTGCATCCATCGTCGATTCGGGTGTCGACTCCCCCGCGTTTGCAGAAGACATCATCGGGAGGGTTGATGTCACGACCAGTAAGCTGACGTTCTTCTCGTGAGCGGGCGTACGTGGAGGAAGCTGACTTTCCCGTGTGGCGCGTCGACAGCGTTCGAGGGCATTCAGCTCAACACGGGTGAGTCCGGGCTATCTTTTCACACGAGACCTCACAAGAATAGAAGCAATAACTGCGGAATTTATCTGAGAATACATCTACGCGCTCTGGCTGGCGGTGACGAACGACAACACGACGACGAGCCTGCTCGGGTCGATCCAGAACCAGACAGTCCAGACGCTCGTCATTGAGCCGCCCGTCGTGTTTGTGTCGACCATCACGAACCTCTACTACCCCACCGTCGACTTTTTGCTGCCGGTTCAGATCGACCTCATCCTCAGGTTCGACGATGACCTCAAGATCACTTCTTACGACGCCACGTTCCGACGCTGGTCTGGTGCGTGACTTGGGTTCCTGAGGGAGCTTTTGGGGTCAAGCTGATGATAACTATGATCAACAGAGGCTTGGTACTACCTCCTACCAAAGATTGTTCCACAAATCGCGATTGAGCTCAACACGACCTACAACGCGACGACCTCCAACAGCACGGCGCTCGTCGCGGAGCGCGCTGCGATTGACGTGTGCTCTGTGGCGATGGAGTACTGCGTTGGCAATAATACCCAGTACACTTCGTGCGCCCATCTTCATCGTAAGATGAAAACAGGGTGGAAGCTAAACGTAGATGAGTAACAGTCATGACGAGTGCATGACGTTCCTCACCGAGGACGTTCCTTTCGGTAATCCTTGGGAGGGAGGGCTGAACGTGTGTCTCCCGCTCCTCTCGCTTGAACAAAAGAGTATCTGACTGATACGAGATTAATTCAGACGGGCTGGTGTCGCTACATTCACAAGAACATGGTCCCGAAGCGACCGGACGTCCACTGCGCTCACGTTGGACCTTCAGGAGGCGACATGTGCAGTACGTCTCTCGCCTGCGATCTAAACCGGATTGAAGCTAACAGGAAATTGCAGTTCACCGTGATTACATTGACATCACCACGACGTTCCCTTTCGCATCCACGCTCGTGGCCCCTAATGCGACCATCGACCCCGCCGAGGTCGACGGGCTGTCAGCCGACTCGTTCGATGGGCTGGCCAAGGCAGAGCTCAGGCTCGTTTACTACACCACTGTCGCTTTTGTAAGAATTTTTCTCAACCAAGTTGTCGGTATTGCCTCCTCTAACATCAGACTTTTAGTTTCCGCTTCCGGTGATTGCGCTATTCGCGATCCTCTACATCAGTGCACGTGTCGTCGAAGCGGCCCTTCATCGTCGCTCGCCAGACTTCAGGCTCCTCTCATTTGACAATCAGCGGAACACCGTGACTTGTAACTAGTTGTTTTTGATGCCATTGGAGTGCTGTACTAATGCTCGACGCCCGTAGATGTTCTAAACGCTGTTTATACGACTGTCGCTTTGGCCCTTCAGCTTCCGAGCACAGCCTCTTACGGGGGCGTGTGAGTTTTAACTATCAACGATGCTAGCAAGTCGAAGAGTGTTGACCCAAATTGAGCTACAGATACACTTTCACTGCTATCCAGTGCATCAAGTGCACTGCCGTCATCGTCTCGGTCCTCTGTGAGTTCCCATCGTCGTGTCGTCAAGTCAGTACGGCCGAGGCTAATTTACGAGTTTTAGACGTCTTTGAGATGACCTACCGTTCACGAATGCGCATGTCGCTTCTACTCCATCATTTTTTCGTGAGTGCTCCTCTTGGCACCAGTGCCCTTCGACTTAAAGCTGACCGCCTGGTTGTCGAACCAAAGACGCTGTTCGCCATATTCGCTCTCTTCATCTCTCTGGAGAACACAAGTACGCTTCATGGCGCAGATTCAGAATAAGTCCAACTGACAACATTTCTCTTCGGTGCAGACCACCCGGCGACAATTCCTACGGGCTCAATCTGGCTTTGGCAGGCTACGTCGGAGCAGGCGATCTTTGTGGGCATGTTCATGTGTAAGATCAAGATTAGTTAATCAAACGTCACCTTTCTAACAGAACCGTCCTCCCTACGTACAGTCCGCCTCAACTATCCCGCAGCGTTGACTGCACGCGTCCTCCGCGTCGCGGCAGTCCAGTCCTTGTAAGCCCTCGCAAAGGATACCTCCATGTTCTTTAGGTGCCCAACATGACTTTATACATTTCTAGTGTCTTCAAATTTGCGTTCGCGATATACCTAGTCGCGTTCTGGGGCCAGCACCTCGCGCGCTATCACAGCGTCGGGACCGACGTGTTCTTCAGCGTCACCGTCTGCCTAGTTGGCTCGCTGCTCATGGCAACTCAGGTGTAAGTCGGACTTGATCTTTACTAAAATGTGGTGAGAGCTGACCTTTTCTCTCAGGCACGGAAGCTTGGCCGTCTGGCGCATCGCCGCGTACGTCGAGAAAACGCGGGCGCTGGCCTCGCAGGACGCCAGCAAAGACCTGCCCGTCGCTACGCCGAGCACCGAGTCGCTGCAAGGAACTTACCAGGAGCCTTTGTATTTGTCGTATACGCGCTGAAGGCCCGTTTTCTTACCCTGCGTAGTCCACCGCCCACTGGCCAATATCACATCCGTTTAGAGCTTTCTTTCGCTCCCACACCGGCAGTACTGTTCGTAGTGATGTATTTGATCAAAGATGCAAAGGCTTGATGCCAGCTGTCGCACACTGTTTTCTGCTCGAGGCCAGATTTAAGATGCAAAGGCTTGATGCCAGCTGTCGCACACTGTTTTCTGCTCGAGGCCAGATTTGAGTTTTACACCTTCTTGCCACGTGACTTGCCGCGTGTCTAGACCACCTTCGCTCCGGGGAACGCTAATATCCTCAGGAATGTGCGGACGGTCCCTTCCCGCGCCTTCGACCTTTCTTCTCCCTTCATCCACAACACTATCTCGCCGTTCAGATGCTCCTACCGACAATTGGACTTTTTCTGACCGCTGTGGCCGTCTTCGGTGCTCCCGAGAGCGCGACGCGGACCTCCGCTCTCACCAAGTGCGTTCCGCCGTTCCCGGGTCCGGATCCTTTGTTTTGACGAGAAGAATGTGATTGGGCTCGCGAGAGGCCGCTGGAGGGCGGGAGGGTCGAGTGGTGAATAAGTCATGGAAAGATGCTAATATCTGTGTCCTTCTTGGGATTGCTTTGGCAGTGGTGAGCGCTTCAGGCGCGGGATGCATCCCCGAGCTCCGGCCAGCTTTCGTGAGCACAATGGGCGTTGGCTCCCATTGGAGGAGCCTCACAGACGTGAGTGCTGTCTATTGATGGACGTACCTCTCCATGTAAACACGACTGATCTCCTGTGACACTTGTGACACTGCTCGCTTTCGTAGGGCTTCGGGCGCGCGCGTCGGCGGCACCGCAGGCCACAATCCTCGGGTGAGTCGATGTTTGCTTTCGGCGGCTAGAAGACTTGAAGGAGCTGACGAAGTTGTGTTTCTTTTCTTTAAGAGGACTGGCTGTCTACAGCGATGCGGCCAAGACCAATCTGCTCGGATACGTCTCATCAAACAATGACAACTCATACACCGGAGGGTGAGTTTCGGCAAGTGATGACGAGCAACAACAGCTGTACTGATACGAATCACTTCAAGGCTCTCTTTGACCAACGATCCAAGCCTCATCATACTTCAGGCTTCAACCAGAGTCTGTTCGTGACCTTCGGTCGCAAAGCTTCAATATGAATGATCCAGCTTGAAGCTTGCGCGGGAATGCAATGACGTGACGCTGAGTTTCCTTTGCCAATGCACGGATCTGGCAAGAGATCTCAACCTAGAGGACGTGTTGAGCTTGACTCCCTACAAAGTATATCTTTTTCGCTGAGACAGGTCTCACTCCGAAGCTTCTTCTTGCTCTTTGTGCCTCACCTCACGAACCATTTGGTAGCCAGCCAGATCTTTACGAGTCTTCGGCACGAGTGCTCCACTCAGAACTCCCTCAAAACTCTCCCTAACGTGATTTCACAGCTAAATGTCCAGAGCCTACTCGGATTTACGACGCTTCTTGCCATTTGGGTCGGTGCCGGAGTCGGACTGCTCCCCACCCGCCCGCTTCTTCGAGCCCGTCGATGCTAGCAGGCAACAAAATGGCCACGAAATGAGCACTTGCTATTCTTGATGACATGTGGTATGACACTGAGATAAACTTACCCTCACTTCCAGCGCCGGTTTTCTTGTCGTACGCCAGGAGGAGCTTCATCAACTTGACCGCTGCCTTCTTCTTGAGGGACACGTTGTTGAGGAGGAAGTCGGCGCTCTTCTTGAAATCCCTTTTGTGTTTGATCAAGGCGATGAGCTTGATCTTGTCGAGCTGCTCAGCGGCGAGGAGCTCGGCGGTGCGATATTTCGTGAGGAGGGCGAGCGAGTCGGGGTCGGTAGCGCAAAGCTGGGCGAGGAAGATACTGATTGCCTAGAGACGTCCATTTCATACAGGTTTGTGTCAGTGTCTACGGGAAAGCCGATTGGGGAACGCCTACCGCAGGAGACTGCGAGTAAGGCTGCATCACGCCACGTTTTCAGCTAAAGGCAGCAAACACGTCTGGTAGGAAACATGCGCTTACAGTCTTATGCCGTCCCAGTGATTGCCCAGGACGTGGAAGCCTTGAGGATTGCTCCACGGCGCCTTCAGTAAGGGAGATTGCGCTCTGAGGACCCTCAACTTGATCATTGGCCAAAACGAAGCGGAAAGAGGGGACTTACAAACTGATCAAGACGCAGTCTCAGAATGGGAGATGGCCGGATCCGCTTGGAGTCTGGGCAGGTATGGAACTGGTGCCTCACCTCGGCAACTTGCCATTGCCCCGTTGCGAGCGGCACGAGTCGGACAAGAAATGCGCAGGTGTCGGAATTCTTGCACCGAATGTCGAAACGTTCCCGATAGTGTCGGGTTCCCACAAGGTATCCATCCTTTGCATTTTTTGCAAGGATCTGAGCTTCGATCATGTACACGTCGGTGACATCTGTAAGAAGCTGCCCGGGAACAAGCTCGGCGTGTCCTCGTAGATCCTGTCAGCAGAAGGAGTTCTAGCATCCACTCAACAGAATCCGACAGCTTGTCTACTTGCCTTAGCTGTTGTTCCGGTCCAAAAATGCCGATGGTTGGCAAGAGCCGTTTTTGCGGGTGGTTGAACGACCGTGACCTGGCCATCGTCTGACTGGCGCAGAGCCACGAGGCAGACCTGGCATCTGCTCTTTCCTAGAGCCCCCACTGCATCACATCGTATCGTATGTGTGCCCGGGCGCCTTCCTTCATGCACCTCCTGTATGCTCACGGAACTGTAGCCTTCCTTCAGAGCCCCGAGTCGGGCGGCCAGAAGTGCCTCCTCAAGGCTGGGCCACACACTACCATTCTCGGGCCACAGTGTCGAGGCCATGATGTCGAGGGGGTCTGAGAGTGGTAAGATGGAAGCTCAAGCCAAAGGCAGACTCTTCGCTTTGACGAGACTCCAGCGGAGACCGCTCGAAAGGAGACTCAGGCCTCCCGCGGCGATCTGAGGCTGTGTTGCAAGCTACCGCGACCGCAACCGCTTCAAATGGCACTCCAAAGTTATCGAAGACTATCGACGACAGCAAACGTAGGCTGGGTCTGTCGCATTGCGTTTCGTTGACGGCCGTCGCCGCGCGCGATTCGAACGTCGAGCTGTCGAAATACGTTGATGCTTGATGCAGCGCCCTCATAAAACCACCGGGACTTCCACTTCAACTTTCTTCTGCCAAAGTAACAATAAACTCCTATTGTGTGGCACTGTTCTTATGCTGGGGCTGGAACGATGGAGACACGTGTCTGAAACCCCTCTGTTTACCCCGCAATTCCGGGTGTGCTTGGCGACCGACCTCCATTGACGTCGTCCAAGAAATCGCTCCCTATTCCTTGCTCCCCAACCACACTCAACAGATCGGAGCAATGTCCACTGCTCATGCTGTGTTCTGCCCCGGTACGTCCAGTTCCTGGAGCCCACAAACGAAATCGAGGAGGCTGACGATGTCAACAAACTCTGCACGTGCTCTGTTTACTTGCGACCCACTCTTGCGTTTCCCTGCTTGGCTTTCGTCCTGCCACAGGCTCTGAGCTGCCGTCGATGCTCGAGCTGAGGCGGTCAGCTATAGCTGGCCTCGGCCTGTTTGCTCCATCAACTCCGACGTCCTCCTCGCCGTCCTCCGCCTCCGCTTGCGGCTCAACAACGCCACTCGGTCTCGAAGCGGGGACGATCGTCCTCGCCGAACCTCCGCTGTTCCTCGTTCCCGCCCACCGCACCCTCAGCACCTCGATTTCTTCACTCTCTCCTGAACAAAAATTACGGTTCTATGAGATGGACAACGCCTGGCGCAACACCGGGAGCGAGAAGAGTGACGACGAGGGCATCTGGGACACGAACGCGTTCGGGCTCGCGGACAGCACCGGAGCGAGCGGGTTCTTTGCCAGTACGGCAAGGTTCAACCATTCTTGTTCGCCGACCTGTTTCCCACAATACATACGCCCTGCAACTCCCTCGCCCTCGTCCGTTGAAACCTCCCCTTCCTCGCCAGCCAACCCACTTCCTACACCGCCTTCGTCGCCCAAACTCTCCTCCGACGGCACCCAAACAGCTCCAGGGTACATGGTCTCCACTCTGATCAAGTCTGTCAATCCAGACGACGAGATCTTCACCTCGTACCTCGGCAAGATGGACCTCCTCCTCCCGCGCCATCGACGACGCGTGTGGTTGCAAGACGGGTGGGGGTTTGAGTGTTGCTGTGCGGTTTGTGCTCTCCCGCTGAGGGAAGCTGAGGAGAGTGATAGGAGGAGGGAGGAGGTGCGGGCGATCATCAAGGCGTTGGGCGGGGGTAAGGCGGGGAAGGGAAGAAGGGCCATGGTCGAGAGGGCGAAAGTGTTGTTGGAGAAGGAGAGGCTGGGAGGGTTTGAGGAGCTGCTAGGCCATATCGAAACCTCTGATTCGGATAGCTGCTTTGACAACCGGTGCGTAACTTTCCTTGCTGGACGCGGGGATGAAGTAGCATGGAAAGAAAGCTGACGTGGTTCCCCTTCCTTCTTCCCGACCCGCCGCAGACCGAGTCCACCAGCACAGTCGGACCAAATTGTCGCCAAGATATACAGTTTCGGAAGTGCTCTCATGGATTCGGGCTCGGAGGGGTCAGGGTGGTTGAGCGGCGAGAGCAAGAAGGGCGGATGGGGCCTCGGGGCAGGGTTGAAGCGAATTGTCGGAGTCAAGGGAAGAGATACGGTGTAGAGCAAGCCGAAAGACGTCAACAAAGTTCAACACATGTACTGCAGAGATCACAATGGACTGCAGGCAACGTTGCAAGGCATGCTTGAGTCTTTGTTAGAGGCTGCGTCGGCCCACGTCATCCGTGCGAGCAAGCATTCCTTCTGCAGACACAAAGTCATGAACCAAGCCTGCCCAAGGAGGCTCCACTCTTTCGCCCTTGAACCTTCTTCTGACAGACGTGGCGTCGCCGTCCTCGCCAACAACGCACTAATCTTCGGTCATGGGCGCCGCGTCGCGTCGCCAACCAAAGCTTCAGACGCGTCGCCGTTGTTGCTCGACGATGATCTGTGGCTGCTGAGGGTACGAACCTGCTGCAAAAGCTGTCCACCGAAGTGAAGATGTTGTGGATGTAAATCTGGCCTTGGCGCGTCTATTTCCAAGACCCACGCAGAAAAGAATGTTGAGTGATGGAGCGCGCGCAATCCTAAATTCGGCAACGGTCGAACGAGAACGTTACGCTTCACTCGGGCTGGATTCCCTCCTGTTCCCTCTCTTTCTCTCTTCTTCCCTGCAACCATGCTGTTCCTCTCTGTTCTTGCGCTCGTTCTTTTTGCCACTGGTGGCATCGCTGCGCCCGCTGGAGCTGGGGCTACGAGGACTCAGGAAGTGACAAAGTGAGTGGCCAGTGTGGTGTGGTTGTTCCCCCGTGCGCCGGGTCAGGAACGGCGCGTGGGTGGGCATGGGTGTGGGGAGTCAGGATGGGTACAGAGGAAACAGAGGACAGGAGCTGATTGATACTTTTTGTACTGTTGCTGGATGGGAATAGTGCGGAACGATTCAAGAGAGGGCTGGGACCTCTCGTGCCGGCCGACTTCACGAAACGCGGCCAGAGATGGGCTCCCCGTGATGTCAGCGCTAGGCGTGAGTGGTTTTGCGTTCCTCTCAAGGGAGATGCAGAAAATGAAGACGAAGGCTACGTGGTGCTGATTGTTGGGACGCCGACGCAGGTCTTCGCGCCCGAGCGTCACTTGCTCCACCGCCGACAAAGATCATCACGCTCAGCGGGTGAGTGTTCATCCGCGCCTGACTTGAATGCCGGGGTTGCGGACAGGGAATGCTAATAAGAAATGTGACTGAAAGGTACCTGGCTGTGTACGCTGACGCGGCAAAGACGACGCTTCTGGGCTATGCCGACGCAGATACGACAACGGATGTTACGCAAGGCTGGTACGTTGACGTGTTACGGTGACGGGCCAAGACCGAAACTTAGGTCCTACAATTCTCCACAGGTACTACTTGACAACGGACACCTCAACAGCGTTGAAGGTCTCCGCCTCGGTTGGCACGCAGTCCAACTTGGCTACTTCGGTGCGTCCTCGTCTTGCGCCGCCAGTAGCTGCTTTCAGACCGCAGGTCCCTCAGAAACTGAGTTGCACACTCTTTGAATGGTTGTCAACCGACAGAATGATGCAGGAGGATACACTTCCGTGGGCGTGGCTACGACGTCGCTCGACGCGACGGGACTGACGACGGAGGAGAATGGGTACTGGGCTGTGAGTCCTCCTTCCTTCAGTCCAGCGAACACCCTCGTACGACTGAGATCACTCTTATTGAACTCTCCCTTGTTCCAGATCACCGGTTCCCGGAGAAGTACGCGAACTCTGTCTTCTGAACAGCGCGTCGGCAAGCACTGATGACGTGGTCTCTTCGTTGCCCCTCACGCAGCCGTAGCAGACTCGACTCCCGCGCTTGCGACGAAATCCAGCAGCGGGTACGAAGTGTCGTTCAATGGAGTGCAGGACAAAGACAACTACGACCCTTACGCTTACGAGAGGTAAGCCCAACTGCCGACTCTCTTTTAGGATAGCTGCTGATCGTAGGATTGGCTGGCAGTGATGTGTGGACTGTGGGAGCAGACGGATCGCTGAGCATCGAGTGGGTCAACCCGGCTGGTCAGACGCCGGGAAGTGTGGTTGCCGCGCCAGGGACGGGTATTTATGCTGGTGCGTGGGATCCTGTTTGATGGTTGAGGTTCGGAGGGGGAAAGCTGACTGTTGGGCGGTCAAAACAGAGGAGGGATTCGGGCTCATGTTCACTACGTGAGTTTCTCGAGCTGTTGAACGCTGTTGGGCTCAAGCTGATGAACATGACGATGATTTTGTAGTGCGAGCGCAGGGGAGAACACTCCAGTCGTGCGCCACGTCTCTCCTTCCCCTCCGATGAGGAGCTCTGATCACTCACACCAATTCTTCCACACAGTTTTTCTTCATCGACCCCATCACTGCTTGACAGGCTTCACTCTTCTGCAATGAGACTTTTGACGACTTTTGACGACCTCGCGGATCTCCGTGATTCCAACAAACCCCCCAACCTTCAGTCACCCATACCCCTACCCCCTTCCATCGTGGAAAACTTGCTCTTAAAGAAACTGTAATGAAACTCTACCTCCGTCCTTTCTCGCGGTCAAGAAAGCCAACCGATGCCAGTTCACGCGTCATGAAAGCTTGAAGCACGTGACCTCCGCCGCTCGTCCCCTTGCCCCCTGTCGGAGCGCTTCTGGTCTCGCTTTGGCTCCCGCCCTCGTCGCTCCCATTCTGGCAGCTTACGACCCGCTGAATCACAAAAGTATGTCAAGTCATTCTGTATTCGCCTTGCTCTGTTGGACCCACGATTCCGACCGAGCTCGCGCGGTTGCGGATCTGGGAGATGGGTGTCGTGCTGCCGAAAGGCGATACTGGGCCGACGGGACGGTGATCCAAGCACGTCAGCGTGCATAAACAGCTATATGTCTTCTGCTATGGGATGCCGGACTGCTCCGGAAGATGGAGCATGGTGTGATGCGTCAGGGGAACGCGGAGGTTCGGCGCTGGTGATCATTGCGGAGGAGTTGGAGTGTATCCATCAACCAGTCCTCTACCTCAAGAAGTGTGCATATCTGATGTTTCACTGTGCACCTTATACAGCCCTCATCTTCCCCCGCCTCGACCCGCCCTCCATGCCGCGACCACACCTCTCGTCCACGTTCCTCTCTACGCTCCCCTCCCTCCTGCCGCGCCCTACGACCTCTTACCTCGTGCCAACACTCGTGAGCACCACTCTGGGGCGAGGTGACCTCCTCCCGTCCATCTACACGCACTTCACCGCCCCGCTCGCGTCCTCGGCCGAGAAGAAGCAGGTGACGCTGGAGATGAAGGAGGCGTTGTTCAAGAGCAGTATTCTGGTTGGAGTGCCGAAGGTCATAGAAGCGCTGCTGGAGTTGAAGGAGGTCGTGCAGGGAAAAGGGGACGAGTGGGACGAGGGCTTCGTGAGGCGAGAGTTGGAAGAGAGAGGACCGGAGCAGGGGAGAGGAGGGATCGAGTGGGTGTATCAGAAGGATTTGGATCCGATTTTGAAAAACATGGAGCCAGGATTGAGGGATGTGGGTGAGTTCTTCTTGGGAGAGCCCTGAACAAGAAGGGGAGCACGCTTGCTGACCACGTCACTTTCTTGTTTTCCTCGATCGCCTGCCGAAAATCGACAGCCTGGCTGTCGCAGAACGTGACATACAAGACGTTCCTTGTGCCGTACGCGACTCGGGACAAGCTGCATCTCGACCCGCTCCTAGGGAAGGACCGGGCGTTGCTGTCGTACGTGACGTTGAGCTGCCTGATCCCGCAGAGGACGAGACGGGAAGTGCATTGGCATTTGAGGTGAGGTTCCCTTCTCTCATCTATTTTTGTCAACAATCAGACTGACACCAACCTGGTGTGGTGGAACAGGGGAGCTCTGAGGCTCGGGCTGCCGAGGAACGAGGTGGAGGGGCTGCAGACGTGCGTCGAGCGGATTTGTGGAGAGTTGGGCGTGGCAGGTGTGGGCGAGGGGATGATTCGGGTGCATGAGGTGGACAGGCAGAAGGAGGAGGTCGACTGAATCGAGTTGTGCTTTGGAATGAAGGACTCGCGAGCAGGTTACCGGGAAGGAAGGGGGTGACGTGGTGCGTTAGAGGGAGGCCCAAACAGCTGTGGAACCACTCCAAAAAACAAAGAGCTTGTTGCAAAGGCAATGCAGAGAGTACTAGCCTGAACGCTCTGCGACAACGAAGGTCGAAATTGGTGAAAGAAATGACGCCCGAAGCACTTGACCGCCCGGCTGGCCCCCGTCGGAGCTGGCAGTTGCTTCCTCCATCCGACGGCCATTTCTGGACGAGTATCGTGCAGAGTGCAGAGGATCCCAGAGTTACGCGTGCATTCTTCTAGGGGCGATCGTGTCGTGCTCGCTCGATCACTTGTTCGATCGTTCGTCGCCTCGCCAGCTCGATCATCTCCCGGCCGCGCGTGCAACTCTATCGCCGCCCGCGTTCGTCTCGTGCCTATCGCGACCCCAGGGCAGGGCAATTCGTACACAGTTTGTCGGTAAGCCGCCATTTCTTTCACTATCCTCTGCTGCTGTGTCGCCGACTCTGACTGATCGCAGGCCAGACACCAGGGACCGCCTCGCTTCAGGCACGACGAAAACCGCGCGGCGACGGCCGAGAGGGCTCTCCCTTGCCTCCAATCGGCACATACTCGTCGCAGAGGACACTGGCGGAGGTAGAGAAAGCAGCTCACAGGTGAGTCCTGCTGTCTGCTCATCGCTGGAACGCGTCTGGAACAGCAACTCGGCCAGCGGAAACGCCGGCTGACGGAGGGAAAGGAGCACCTCGCGGGTGCTTGCGAGGAGAGCACGGCCGCGTTGGAGGCGTTGGTAGTGTTACAAGTGGACACTCTAGAACAATGTGCAGCTTGGCTCACTCGAGGGCGGCGTCGCTGACTCTTTGTGCTGATCCCTGCAGGCACTCGCTCTCTGACACACGAGCCTCCGTCCCTCCGCCATCGACACAAGCTCGCTCGGTGAACACAGGACCGGCAGGAGGGTTAGCGGAACCAAACGTCATCATCTACGTATCAGGCGAGTCTGTGCGACGCGTTGTTGGGCAGGTCGACGGCGAGGTCGAGCTGAGCGGGCAGGAGGACGGGCGCATCGGACCCGGCGGAACGTGGGCGCGAGCCGTCTGACGGGGCTCTCGAGGGGGTGGGAGGGACGGAGGGTGGTGCTGCTGCTCATTCCAGCAAAGTTTGCATCAATTGGTGAAGTTGTACGAGCTGACGCGCCGCCTTCCTCCCAGCAGGACCACCGCGACATGAGCTATCTCGACCCGTCCATCGCCTCGTCCTCCTCCACCGCTTCGACGAGCAGCAACACGATGCCAGCACTAGGCCGTACCCGGTGCTACTGGTGCATCATGTCGCCCTCGCTCGACTTCCTCTACCTCGACCCCGTCCTCTACACGCACCTCAACGACGAGGCCACCCTCCTCCTCGGCACCAACCTCCTCGACTACGTCCACCCGGACGAGGCAGAAAACTTGGGCAAAGACCTTGTCGGCGACAACGGCATCCAGGAGGGCGGCGTGTTTGGGAGCGTTACGACGTGCGTCTCTCTCGCTCTCTTTGTTTGTTGCCCGAGAAGCGAGCTCACGCGGACGGTTTGTTTCGATGGGCGTTCCAACAGGTGTCGGTATTCCAGAATATCGAGAATCAGGAAACTCATGGGCGCCCAGAACCCTTACGTCCCGCCAGAGGCGTCGCAATACTCGATCGACGACGAATACATCGCCCTCAAAATCACCACGAGCTGGATCGGCCCGCCCGCCGCGCCTGGAACGAAGGGCAAGGGTGCCGTACTCGCCTTCTTCCATGCTGTTGAAGGTATGTCTCGCGTTTCCGATGGTGACCGACAGGCGGCGTCCAGTGTGCGCGTCTAGGGACATTGGCGTAAGCTGACAATGTTGCGTCGCGCTTAGATATTCCGGCGACAAACAGCGACGAGCAACTCCGCAAACAATGGTCCAACCTCTGCGGCCCACTCGTCAAGGACGGCGTCTACCTCCCACAGTGGCGCGCCGAGCAACTTCTCCTCGCGCTCTCTCGATCGCCGGCCGTCTTTCTCGGCGAGACGCCCAACGGCGGTGCGCCGGCAGCCGTGTTCCAGATCTTGGACCACGAGGGCAAGATCATCGTCAGCTTCCCGGACAGGAGTGAAAGCTACAAGAGGGAGGAGTATGCGGATCTCGCGAGGGAGGTATTGGCGCGGCCGAGGAGCATCGTCGATGCGAACACGAGTTGCACGAGGAGGTTCAGGAGTAAACATCCGCTGTGGGTGTTTGCTGCTCATTGTTGAACCCAGGGGAGTGGTCCGATGCTGATACCCTTGACCGAAACAGGATGTCTGGAGGAACGTTTACAACCGTTGAAAGCGTCGTCATCCTCTACGGCGCCATCTCATTCGCATGCTTCCAGACTGAGGCTCAGTACCTCCCTTCCACCGCCACGCCCGCCTTTACCAGTGTTTCCTCCACGAACCAGCACGGCGCCTTTGACCTCTCGACAGGAGTCGTCAACGGCGGTGGAGGAGCGAGCGAGTATTACGACGACCTCTCAGCGTCCACGTCATCCCGCAAGAGGCTGTCGTCGAGCACGTCGATCTACTCGAATGGAACGGACGAGCACGACTACGACCAGGCCAAACGCTCGAGGCTTTCGGGACCGCTACCGCCGTTCAGCGTCGATTCGCATCTCACCACTCATCAGCCGTCGCCAGCGCAGGCGCAGGGACCACCAACGCTCTCGATCGCGACGGCGCCGAGGCATCTCTCGTTACGGACGGAGGGAGTAGTGAATGCTCAGAATGGTGCGGGCGAGCTGAGTCCGACGGTGGCGACAGCGAGTGCGATCCTCGGCAGCTTCTCGAACTTTGGAGCGACGAATGGACATGCGCATCGTGGACTGGGGCTGGGGGATAGCTGGGGCGCGGGTGGTGCGAATGGCGGCAGTGCGTCCGGAGCGTCGTTCCACACGTCGCCGGTTTTGGGTGGAGGAGGAGGGACAAGTCATTCGCCGCAACTGCAGGCTCAGCCGCCGAGCCAACACTACACGCCGCATCCGCTCCAACAGACGCAATACTCCTACGCTCCCTCTCCCCAACCTCAGCAGCAGCACTACCAGCCTCAGATGCAGCAGCAGAATCACAGCCACCACCACCCGCTCACGCACCATTACCAGCCGCAACACTCTCAAGCGGCGGCACATCACTCTCTGACAGCGCACCATCCTCTCGCACCCGCTCACGGCCACCCACCGCTCGTTTCATCACCGTACGACTCGCCCGTCCTCACTTCCTCTTCCGTCGCTTCGTCTGAACAACAAAACGCCTCTACGTCGGCTTCAACTTCGGCGGCGGATGGAACACCACAGCCGAACCCGAACCCGCCGTTCCCGATCCCGAACTTGAAGGCAGGGAGCAAGAACCAGCCTGGTGGTGCTGGTGGAGGGACGGGAATGGGAGTCGGAGGAGAGAAGAAGGAGCCGGTCAACAAGCCGAGTGCCAAGGCGTGTGAGAGCTGTGGGACGATCAACTCGCCAGAGTGGAGAAAGGGGCCGAGTGGGACGAAGAGCTTGTGCAATGCCTGTGGTGAGTGTGCTTGTCTTTTTTGGGGGTGTCTGAGGGAAGACACTGATGGTTTTGGTGGGATAACTTGCAGGGTTGAGGTACGCGAGGTCGATTGCGAGGCAGCAAAAGTTGTTGGACCCGGAAGGCGAGGAACGGCGGAAGAAGGAGCGTGCGGACAAGAAGAAGGAGAAGAAGGAGAAGGTCCTTGAGGACGCTCGTCGCAAGATGGGCATCGGCGAGGACGGTCGACCGCTCCCGCTCATTCGCACCAACGCGAACAGCCAGACGCCCGACGCGCCTTCGTCCGCGTCGTCCTCGTCCACGCCGAACCCGGATGGGAGCCACTACCCACGGTTGATGGACGAGCATGGGAATGTCGATGTCGTTGGAGTTGGTGGGATTGGAGCGACGGGCGGAGGAGCACCGGGGTTCAGCGGCATGGTCGCGTCCCGGGACTTGGTGATGCAGATGGGCGACAGGGCGAAGGAGCAAGGCTCGCATGGCTGGTTCGGGCCGACGTCGGACGAACCCAACAGGGGGTTGATGGCAGGGGTGCATGGTGGGCCGGATGAAGCGAGGGGGTGGCATGCTGGCGCGAACGGGTGGGACTTTGATGCGAGGAGGAGCGGCGCAGGGTACGAGTGAGGGGGGAGAGGATGTGAGTGTGTGTATGGATTTTCGTGTTAGACAGGATGTATATGACTTTGTGGTGGTGCTTTTGTGTAGAGTATAGCTATGAAAAAGAGAAGCAACTTTTTCTCGCCCGTTCAACAAGATTCGCGAGGCACGTGGAGGCATGTCTTGCAAAGCGCACTTCCATTTTCGGCTAAGCAACTCGACACTCAAGCGTAGGAGATCAAGGAAGGGTTTTACTTTTGTGTGCTACGCTACGGGTCTCTTACAGATCCGCTTGTGGTGCGCCCAATCCTCCTGCTGGTGTTCGGCGGTGCAGTATCGCACAGCCTGGCACTGAAGAAGAAGCGGACTTTTCAGTCGACACACCAGCTCTATTCAAAATAACACTCGAGAGAAACGCACTTTAGCACACGTGAGCAACTTGTCGTCCTTCCTGCACCCGCGCTTCTGGCAGTGGATCCACGTAAGCGTGCGTTCCTCCTCTGGCGAGTACATCAATCGTCTCAGGCGCTGAACGCCGACCTCTCCGCCGATCACCATCTTGAAAGGCTCCATCAACGCGGACACCCGCCAATAGTTGGCACGACAGTTCGTGGGCCCGTCACGAGAGTAGGTGGCGAGGAACGTGACGAGTCCCGCTCGGGCTTTGGAAGCGGTGAGGAAGCTTGGAGGGAGGGTGGGGAGGTGAATGAGGAGCATGATGATGGAGCTGAGGTTGTTGGCGATGAGCGTGGTCAGGAACGTCGCGGTTTCGGCGTCCTGGATATCCGTTTCCTCGCCGTCAGCCTCGGACTCGCAGGAAGATGGGATGCCAGTAAAGTGAAAAAGGAGGTTTGACGCACCATTTGACAGAGGTCCGTATAGACTGGTATCTCGGAAACCGCGGTCGTGAGGAATTTGTCTACATCCTCCACGTGGTCTCGAAAGTATCTGAACGCAGCGAGAAGAAGGCGTTGTTTCTCAGCCTGAACGGGCTGGGGAGCTTCCATTGTGGGACCAAGATAATGCTCACCGATGGATGTAGGGATCGTCGGAAGCGAACAAGGAGCTGAAGATGGGCGAGCACGCCTTGAGTTGCGCCGGCGGGCTGTCTCGCGACCACATTCCGACGAGTTCGCCGAGGTGATGGAACGAGTAGGTACTCTTAGACAAGTAAACGTCAGCGTAACTATGAGAGTAACTCGAATTCAAAAAAGGTCGTTGTACCCAAAGTTCCGCATGCTTCTCAGGATCCTACCAACCGAGCTTTCTCCCATCAGCTTTGCGCCCGCACACAATGCCAGCAGCACGGGCTCTAGCCCGGCGAGACGCACCTGGATCGCCCTTGTCACCCTGTCAAACAAGTCCCTCTGGGTCTCGTAGAGGTCTGTTGGGCTGGCGGAAAGGCTCTTGATGTAGGTCGCGATCTCGTCGGCCTCTTTCGTGAGGCTCAGCGCTGGCATCGCCGTGAAGCTTGCTGGCCGGGTCGGCGGAGGACGGAGGCGTGGTTGGGCTTGTGAGTAAAAGAAAGGCCTATCGTGACAGAGAAGAGCTGAAACCAAAGCCCTGCCGTTGAGAATTCGGCCTCAGGGGAGACACCTCCTTTTCGACTCTCCGGCCAAGTCCGGCGGCGCGACCAAGAAACACGTGGCCCTCCCATTTATCCCGTTAGGCGCGAACTATCTCTGTGCACACTCTGCTAATACGGGTTTTTGACCCGTCCTAACAGCAAAGGCTGATATGTAATGTGTTCCAATCACTTCTCTTCGGCGCCTTGCAGATCCGCTTGTGGTGCGCCCAATCCTTTGTCTGGTGCTCGACGGAGCAATACCGAACAACTTGGCACTGAAATCAACAAGGGTTCGTCAGGCTCAGCACTTTACTTTGAGTATGCTAGAGGACGTTTGACTTGCCCTCTGACACTTGAGCAGATCCTCGGTCCTCCCACAGCCTCGCGTCTGGCACTGAACCCACGGCAGAACGAGGCCTGTACCCGGGGCGTACATCCTCATCATTATGTGCTCAAGCGCTCCTCTGTTGCTAACGATCTGCTTCAGGTTGTGTCTGATGCCTGCGAGTTGCGCAAACGCGTCGCGACAGCGAGCGGGCGCGGGCCGGTCGTAATCATCGACCCAAGCGGCCAGTTTTGCTCGGAGAGGCGACGTTGTGAAAAAGTCGTCGGGCAGGGAGGGGAGGCACATGAGAGCTCTGCAGGTGCAGTTGATGCTGATGAGGGTGTCTTCGACCCTCGCCGTCGCGGTCTCCTCGTCCTTCAAGTTGTTTGGGTTCGCGTCGGGTTCACTTAGCTTGTAGGGAAACGAGTGGACTCGGAGATCGTGACTGACTATCAGACAAAGGTCGGAGTACTTTGGGATGAGTTCCAACACTCGCCCAATGTAGCGTTCGGCGGCGTCTGGGCGGTCGTGGAAGTATCTTGTGATGCGCTCGTCAGTGTGTTGCTCCACGCCGGTGATCTGCTCACCGGCTCAGGGAACGAACGAGGCTGTGATAGGACAGACTTGAGGAGATATGGCTCCTCGGAGAGAAACAAGGCGCTGAGCAGCTCGGTACACGGGCCCAAGTGCTCCAGGTTGTTGGCTCGCGTCCACATCTGTATAAAGTCGTCAAAGTGATAGTAGACAAACGTGCTCTTTGAATCAAGCCTGTGAGCGACAAGTCCATCTGCAAGCGTGGGTACACTTACCCACAACTCCAGGTGCGGTTGAAAGAACTATCCGCGAGCACAGATTGATGAGCTCAGCCGAGCGCCATGGGGTAGAGCGACTTACGGTGATTTTGTTGGTCACCCGTTGGACGAGGGACGACATCTCGTCGTAAGTTCCGCCCCGGTCATAGGGCTTCAAGCCGACATAGATGGCGACTTCGTCCGCTTCGTTCGTCAACGTGAGCGAGGGCATCGTCAGGCGGGGGACTGAGCGGCGAGCAGAGGATGCGAGAAGAGTTCAAGAGAAATAGACTGAGGGCCGAGTTGATGGTCGTTGGCGAATGAGGAAGCAGAAGGGAAGCAACGCGGACGGATCGCAGGCGAGGAGGACGCCACTCTGGGTCGGAGTGGCGCAGGAATGCGGAGGGATCCAGGTTGCGGGCAAGGGGTGGTACGTCGAACTACAGTTAGTGATGAAAAGTATGGTCATCAGATTGTGACAGAGGGAGAGCCGACCTGTCCCGGGTGAGATGGCCCGCCAGGCTGACGTGGTGTGGTCGCTCTGCGCTTCCATCGCGGCTGGCTCGGGCACAAATGTGTTCATTTGTAAATCTTTCACTGTATTCAAATTGGCGACGTGTCCCAGTCGTAAAAGTAGCAACGAATTGACGAAAGTCGTCGAAAGTGCAAATTGAAACGCTTCGGGTCGAGTGAGCCAATCACCAGCGACAACGGCGGCGCATGGGCGACACTCTGAGCTTTGAAGGGATTGACAGGCTCCAGGCTCAGCGTCCTGCCCCTTGCCCGTCGCACCACCAGCCCCTCAAATAATAGTGAAAGTTATGGATCGCATCAACCGAGTGTACTCCCAAGTGTCGGCGTACCTCTCGTCGCCCTCCCTGCTCGGCTACTCGCCCCTCTCGCAGGACCCGGACGCGCCCACCCGCCTGCGACACAACGACTACGGCACAAACACCGACGGCCTCCAGGTCCTCCCTCCAGATGCCACAAAGATCGAACCAAAGGTGCGCCAACTCGTGCGACTCGCACTGGGCCCAGTTGCGGTGGAATTGGACGCAGAGCGCGCTCGTGGCTCGTCGACGAGGGCGTCAGGATGGACAGCTCGCTCGTCGATCGGTTCGCAGGGGTCACCAATATCACATCAATTTGTGAAGGATTAGTCGACACTGTCGCTTGTCGATGTCGATGTCGCACAACTGAGACGAGCAAGGCGAGACGGGTACGCGGGTACGCGGGCGAGCTTCAGGTGCCCCAATCGAGACGAAGGGGTGGGAGGAGGGTCAGAGGAGGAGCACGTTGGAAGATTACTGGGATGGTCCTGCATCGAGCTACCTTTGGGGCATTGGACCGAAGGTGCTGCCCCCTGGCCACCCGCCATCCTGTACTCACAGCACGACGAGGCACAACTCTGGAGCTCCAAAACTCGCACGACTTGCCCTTCCACACAACTCTCACTAACTTACTCCTCTCCTTCGCCACAGGTCTGGCTCGCGAGCGAGCGCACTTTCCTCAACTACCTCCGCGTCGCCCTCCTCCTCTCGTCCTTTGCGCTCGCGCTCTTCAACTCGGCACCCAAGAAGGACTCGATCGCCACCTGGATGGGCTTCTCCTACGCCGTCATCGCCATCGGCATGGTCGGCTACGCCTTCTACATGATGCAGCTCAGGAGGAAGAGGATCATCGAGAGGTTCGCAGGTCACCACGGTGCGTTTGCCCTCTTGTCCTGTGTTTTAGGGTGGGGATTGAAGGAGGAGAGTTAGGAAAAGAAAAGCTGACTCGTATGGGCTGCTGCTGCTACAGACGACGTCTACGGACCCGTCTTCATCTGCGTCTGCCTCTTCGCCGCCGTCCTCGTCAACTTTATCCTCCGTGTCAACCAGCGGTCCGTCTTATCTCTTCCACATCCAAGACTTCCCTTTCTTGTCATCTGACGAGCATGGAACCCGAACAGGGAAACGATGCGCAACAAGCCCTCGCCGAAGAACCCGTGGATCACCACAGTCGAGTTGGTCGCTCAGAGCGTCGGGTACGAGCTGGACCTGTAGGTGCGATATGGTGGATAGAGGGAGAGTGAGAGGAGTAGGAGGATGTGGTGGAAGGAATGAGAGGAGAGGCGTGCAGTAAGGAGTGGGAGGAGTGGTCGACGAGCCGAGATGGCGGGGGAGGACGAGGTTGGGCGAATGAGGGAGAGACGTCGATTGAAGCACAACAACTAATTATTCACATTGTTCTCACCACTTTGTAATCGCTCAGCTGGGAATCTGGCTTTCGAGGTTGCGGTCGGCTCGTCGGAGGGAATTGGGAGAGAACGGGCAGCACTAGAAGCGTTTTCTTCGAGCCGAGGAAGTTCTAAACGAATGGGTCAGAGACGTAGAGGAGGCAAAGAGGGCAAGGCATGAAAGGGTCCATTGTGGATGGCGATTGCTGTCGGTTGATCTTGCGCGAGGAAGGAAAGCTGACGTGGTCAGTCGTCGGACGCCGACGGAAGCGCTCCGGGGAGCGCCTCGCTCCTTTCTTCTCCTCCAAAACAGGTTCATCAGTTTCTGATTCCTTCTACCTCGTTCCCTCCGCCAACTCCATCTCACGCTCTCCATCATTCTGCTTGGGGGAGCCGGCCACTCAGCTGGCGATAAAGACGATGCCACGAAGCCAACACACGACCTTCCGACGGCCTACCTCCTTGACGGCTCAGCAGCACCCGTGTCCCGTGTGCGGCAAAGTCCAGTACGTCGTTACGCTCCCTCATCTTTCATGATTTTTTTAGTTCTGACGGGTGTCTATTGTCCTGATAGCCCAACTGGCCAGGGGCCGCGACCAAAGCCTGTTGAAGCTCCGTTCGTGTTCCCTCCCCGCCCCCGCTCGGCTGTCACTCCGGAAAAAGCTAGGGAGGAACTGAGGAGATAAGGGAATTTCCATGCAGGATCACAACGAACGAAGAGACTGCGACGCCGTCGGGACTGAACGGGCTGGAGGCGAACGGATTGCCGTCGCTGTGCGTTTCTTTCTCGCAAGTCGCCCTTCATGTGGGCTGGCTGAGAGATGCTATGATTCTAGGGGGACTAAAAGAGCTTCGAGACGGACAACAGCGGAAAGAGGAGCAGTGAGACCGAGCAGCGTGTTTGAGGTCGGGAAGAGGGCGTCTACGTGAGTGATTTGCGACGTGCAATGTCTTCGTGATAGATGAAGATGGGGAAGCTGACGATCCTCCCTTCGATGGTTTTGCGAGAGATAGAAAAAGAGTCAAAGTGCTGAACTTTGGTAGGTGTTCTTGAAGGGGGACTCAAGCGGGAAGAGGGGAGAGCTGCCGCATTCGTGAGCGCTGGGCGTGGATACTGTTACGAGTCGTGTGCAGAGAGACTCTATGGAAAATCAGCTCTATGGAACTTATAGGTATAACGGTGAGAGACTGTCAAAGGCTGGAGTGCTGCAACTTAGCGACGGTCCCGTTCAGGAATGATCGCCGAAGCTCAGGTCGCATTCACAGCGGGAGAGTTCGCAAGGTTCTGCTGGCACAGCCTGAAGCAGCAATGCCATCTTTATGGAGAACAAAAAACGTTAAGTAAGAGATGGTTCGAAGGCCTGCAGTGGAAGGTGAGCGTTCTAGAGTAATCCAGGGCAGCCCTGGGCGTAGCTAGACAATGAGACTATGAGACCTTATACGGTGCTAAAGAGCGAGAAGGGGGCTCGTAGAAGAGATAGGCACTTTCTTGAGTGCTCCCATTAAAGTGATTTTCACGCTTCAGTTCCACTCAGTGCAATAAAGTGCATTCACTGCTTCACAACCAACCAACACAGCACTGACACGTGGCAAGTCCGCGTTCCCACTCGGGCGTAATTACCACCGCGCTCCCAGCTCTCAAAGACCGCACTTCCGGTCACAAAGCTCTGAGCGCCTCCTTCGACATGATCAGGTGCAGCAGTCGTTCCTCAGACAAAGAGGACTCTCGCAGGTCTGGACCCAGGAACCTTCGAAATCCCGCTCCCGTGACTGCGTTCCAGGATCGAAGCGGCCTGCGCGAAGACTCAGTACAGATCCCGTCCCGGACTTGCGATTCCAAGAATGAGCCTACAAATAGGGACAAAACACGTCCCTCAAAGTCTGGGCGACTCATGCCCCCCCCCCCCCCCCCCCCCCCCCCCCCACGCCTTTCCTTCTCACCCCTCCCTCGCGCCGCCAACACCTTGCACAATGCGCTGGCTCCTGGCTGTTCTGTGCTTCAAAGCGGCCCTGGCCCTCAGGCAGCCGTACGACTACCTTGTTGCCCTCAACACCTTCCAATGGGGGTGCGTTGGCTGTTCCCCTCCTCCCGAGTGCGGACCTGACAGATTGGAGACTTGGACGACACAGGTTCCTCCACCCTGAAGTGATTGTTGCTTTGGGTCCGGATAGTCCTGCTTTCGCTCAAGACATCATTGGTCGAGTCGATGTGACCACAAGTACGCTCTCTCTCTCTTCCCTTCGGTAGCTCTCTTTCTAACCGCGTGCCTTGCGGCAGCTTTCGAGGGCATTCAGCTGAACACGGGTAGGTCGTCTTCTGCAGGGCTTGGCTCAGTGCTGATCACCCGAAAAAAGAATACATCTATGCACTTTGGCTCGGCATCACCGAAAACAACTCGACGACGCAGATCATTGGCTCCGCTCAGTCCCTCGACGTCCAGACGCTGGTCATCGAGCCGCCTATGGTGTTCACGTCGGTCATCATGCACCTGTACTACGCCTCCATCAACTACACTCTCCCGGTCCAGGTCGACTTTATTCTCAATTTCAACGATGACCTCAAGATTGTCTCGTACGATGCCACCTTCCGACGTTGGGCCGGTGAGTCTCCGACACGGCCGGATATGCCCTCTGACCACCAGCTAAGCTCACGAACTTGGTTCACTTAGAGGCCTACTACTACCTCATTCCAAAACTGGCGCCCCAGATTGCCAAGGAGCTCAACACGACGTATGTACCGGGCAAGAGCAACGACACCGCGCTCGTCGCTCAGCGTGCGGCTACCGACGTCTGCGCTGTCGCGATGGAGCACTGTGTGGGCGCAAACGTGCAGTACTCTTCGTGAGCCGTACCTTTAATACTTTATGAGGGAGGATGTCTGACTGGGCCTTCCCTGTCACCACAGCAACGAGGAATGCATGACGTTCCTCACCAAAGAGATTCCATTCGGCAACCCGTGGGAGGGAGGACTGAACGTGAGTTCTTGCCGCTCCAACGTGTAGAACAAAGCTCTCAATCTTGTTTATCAGACGGGATGGTGTCGCTACATCCACAAAAACATGGTGCCCTCTCGCCCGGACGTTCACTGTGACCACGTCGGACCTAGCGGAGGCGACATGTGCAGTACGTGGCTTCCTCCGGGTTGCTAATCGGCAGCAGTTGCTGACCAACGTCACACAGTTGATAGGGACTATGTTGATATCGTCACCAAGTTCCCTTTCGCCTCCACCCTCGTTGGCTACGAGGCTCGCGTCAAGACGGCCGATGTGGCTAGCCTGTCCGCCGCGTCGCTTCAAGGCCTCGTCCAGTCAGAGTTCAGGACCATCGTCTCTACCACGATCGCTTTCGTCAGTCTGAGATGTAGACAGATTTGGATAAGGACTGATGTTATTTCTGGTTCACAGTATCCCATCCCCGTGATTGCGCTGTTCGCGAT
The DNA here is from genome assembly GCA_024364755.1 of Pseudohyphozyma bogoriensis. NCBI lineage: Eukaryota > Fungi > Basidiomycota > Microbotryomycetes > Chrysozymaceae > Pseudohyphozyma > Pseudohyphozyma bogoriensis. The sequence goes on from JALBUQ010000046.1 coordinate 125,947, forward strand.
CCTTTACCTCAGCGCACGTGTCATCAGCGTCGCCCTCGCGCGCTACACGGCCGCATACAGCACGTTGGGAGTCAACGGACAAAGAAAAGCTGTTGCTTGTGAGCTGTCCAACTCCCTCGGATCATTTGAAGCAGCACTAATGGCACGTTCTAGACACGGTCAACCTGATCTACACCACTCTCGCGCTCGGGCTACAGCTCCCAAGCGTGGTCACCTACGCTGGAGTGTGCGTTGCTGCTTTTAACTCGACGCTTCAGCCGAGCTGACCGTCGATGAACAACCCAGGTACAACTTTACTGCCATTCAGTGCCTCAAGTGCTCCGCCGTCGTCATCTCGGTACTTTGTGAGTTGCGCGCGCTCTCCATTCACGGACGTGTTAGCTGACTCCAATCATCAGACGTATTTGATATGACTTACCGCACTAGAATCCGCTGTTCCCTTCTCCTTCACCACCTCTTCGTTTGTCGCTCTCGTGGCGCTCGACCGTTCGAAAGGCACTGACACGTGGCATACGGTTGCAGACGCTGTTTGCCATCTTCGCTCTCTTTATCTCGCTGGAGAATACCAGTATGTCTTCTCACCTTTTTGAGCTCTGTCTTCACCTGTACTGACCCGTATTGCACAGACCACCCCGCCAGCATTCCGACGGGCTCGATTTGGCTTTGGCAGGCCACGTCAGAGCAGCCTACGTTTCTCGGCATGCTTATGCGTACGCACGTTGTAGACAACGTACATTCCAACCAAACACTGACATATTTGGCAACAGATCGTCTGAAGTTCGAGCCGGCCCGCGTCAAGCGAGTTCTCCGCTTTGCGGCCATCCAGTCCTTGTTCGTCCCATTGTTTGTTCTTCTGTCAGAAGCTGACACTGACTTTTGACGCCCCTCAGCATCTTCAAGTTTGGATTCTTTGTCTACCTTCTAGTCCAGTGGGGCATGAAGCTCGCAAAGTGGGAAGCCGTGCCCACCGACGTGTTTTTCAGTGTCTCCGTGTGCGTGGTTGGCACGCTGTTGATGGCTACTCAAATGTGAGTCTCTTTTAGTACCAGGCAGTAGGGTGGTGATTTCCTGACATCTCTACTACAGATATGGAAGCTGGACGCTGTGGACCATCGCGTCTTCTGTGGGCAACGAGCCGATCGTCCCTCTGTTGGCCATCGACGGACGCCAAGGCCAGGGGACGGAAGAGTCGGAGACTAAGACTGGGTTTTAGATATACATGTAATGGTCCTGTCACGGTAATCCGCATTGGCATGAGGGGGATTCAAGCAGGTGATAGCGCAGACGATGTGCTCAGCGATTTGAACGCGCCCCATGCGGACATGTATTCAGCCTCATGGCTGAGCTCGTGAGAGTATCATGTTTTGATTTTCTCCTCGACTATCTTCAGCTAAGCCTGACTTCAGCTAAGCCTGAAGCTTTAACGTCGACAGACAGCCAAACGTGTTATAGGCGTAATCCTTTCCCTTCCGGGCCACGGCGGCGGCGTCCTGCAGCTGAGGCCATTGAGACATACGAGACCATTTCTACCTATGACAATTCATGTACTAATTTTTTTTCTTTACCATGTCGAGCTCTACAGACTGACCCATATCGAACATGTTGCCGCATTCCCGAAGAGCCTGCGCGCTCGACGTCACGCCCGGCGCTATTGCCGAGGACTTGGCTCAGGCCAGCCGAAGGATAAAGGGCGGAAACGCAATGCTCTAGACGCTCGGAGTTTGATCGTACTATAATTGTTCTACTAATGGGCGGCCCGACCGCCGTTTGGCCTGGGAACAGGTCGCTGAACCGATGAATGGCCCGCTGGATGATCTCATGGCGCCCGTTCATGTGGGCAAGACACTCGCCTGGGCGGGCGATTTCCGCCCTTGTGGAAGTCAATGAGCAGATATTACGTCTGAGTGCCGGTGGAAACGCTTTTCACACGACTCTGGTGGTGACAGAGCGACCTATCGCACCCTCCCTCTCTTGCCCTCTCGCACGTCGCCAGTCGTGAACCCCTGCCGTTCAAGATGCGCTTTCTGCTCGTTCTGCTGGCCTTCAAGGCTGTGGCTGGGTTGAGGCAGCCATACGAGTACCTGCAGGCGATGCAAGACTTCCAACACGGGTGCGTTCTCAGTCCCACACGATCGCTCGGACGGCCAGCTCGGAAGCTAAAGCATGACGACCGGCGCTGGCCCAGCTTCCTTAACCCAGCAGAGATCGTGAACGCTGGCATCGACAGTCCAGCATTTGCAGATGATATTGTTGGAAGGGTCGATGTCACGACGAGTGAGTGTCTCCTGAACAACACCCGCAGGAACTGTGCCTGACACGTGTTGCCAGCTTTCGAGGGGATTGAGCTGAATACGGGTGCGCAGCTGCCCCCAGCTACCTCCTACACGACGTATTGACAGACTTAAACAGAATACATCTACGCGCTTTGGCTCGGGATCACGAACGACAACACTTCGACACCCTTGATCGGCTCGGCGGCGAACCAGACCATCCAAACCCTCGTCATCCAACCGCCGGTGGTGTTCGTGTCAACCATCACGAACCTCTACTACGCGACGATGGACTACATCCTTCCGATGCAGATCGACCTCATTCTCAACTTCAACGACGACCTCAAGATCACGACCTACGACGTGACATTCCGGCGATGGCCAGGTGAGTACAAAGCGAGGTGAGACGAGGGGCGGACAGGGAGGAGCTGACGGGGCGCATGCAGAGGCATGGAACTATCTGCTACCAAAGCTGGGACCTCAGTTGGCCAAAGAGATGAACATGACGTTCTCTGCCACGTCCAACATCACGGCACTCGTGGCTCGGCGCGCGGCGATTGACGTGTGCGACGTCGCGATGGAGTATTGCGTGGGCAGCAACGTTCAGTACAGCTCGTAAGATAGCTACACTCCTTCGACTACTTTCCTTTCGCCCGTCTAATCAGCATGGCAGGCACGATCAATGCATGCAGTTCCTCACTGAGGAAGTTCCGTTCGGACAGCCGTGGGAGGGTGGAATGAACGTACGCTCTATTACCGAGTGGTTCACTGTCTCCAAGCTAACGCGCCCATTCTAGACTGGCTTCTGTCGCTACATTCACAAGAATATGGTGGCCAAGCGTCCTGAGGTCCACTGCGCCCACGTCGGCCCATCTGGCGGCGACATGTGCAGTATGGCGTCTCGCTCTCTACCTTTTCGCCAATTGAGCTAAAACGAAGCCCTTCAGTTGCCAGGGACTACATTGAAGTCACCACCGCCTTCCCCTTTGGATCCACGTTGGTTGCACCCAACGCCAGTGTCGACAATGCCGGAGTCGAGCACCTCTCGCCGGACTCGTTCAACGCTCTGGCCAAAGCGGAGCTCACACTCGTTTACTACACAACGGTTGCTTTTGTGGGTTGATGCTACCCCAACTGGGCTGCCAATGTAGAAGCTGACAGGTCTGAGTCAGTACCCAGTGCCGGTGATCGCGTTGTTCGCCATCCTCTACCTCAGCGCACGTGTCGTTGAGGCTGTCTTACTACGTCGGTCTCACGAGTTCAAGCGCCTCACCTTCGACAATCAGCAAAATGTGGTCATGTGTCAGTCTCTGCTCTTCACTAGGAGCATGAATTCGCTCAGTGAACGACTACCACACAGACGTTCTCAACACGCTTTACACGACCGTTGCTCTTGGCCTCCAGCTGCCGAGCACGGCGACATATGGCGGGAAGTAAGTGATTTCAGACTCAAAGGTAAACTACCTGAGCTTATGCTAGCACATAGATATACGTTTACCGCTATCCAATGCCTCAAGTGCACCGCGGTGATCATCTCCGTCCTTTGTAAGCATCAATTCGAGGAGAACAATCCTTGACTGTCGCTAACGTAGAGCCCCAGACGTCTTTGAGATGACATATCGGGCTCGCATGAGGCTATCGCTTCTCTTGCACCACTTCTTCGTGCGTCGCTGTGCGCTTCCGGTGCTTAGGTTTCATGACTTCTCGCTGACCCTGTCACCACCCGGATCTTCGTGCTCAGACGCTTTTCGCCATCTTTGCGCTATTCGTCTCGCTGGAAAACACAAGTGAGTGCTTTTATGAAAGTTTTCAGGAAAGGAGTCACAGGCTAAACATCATTGGTGCAGATCATCCGGCAACCATCCCGACGGGGTCGATCTGGCTGTGGCAAGCTACCTCAGAGCAGGCCATTTTTGTAGGCATGTACATGTGTACGTTACTCTCTCAAACATCACATGTTGATTTCTGACCAGACGCTTCCAGATCGACTAAAGTACCGATCTGAAACTGTCATCCGTGTCCTCCGCGCCGCCGCGATCCAATCCTTGTAAGTGGCCCCTCCAGTCAAACTCTCAGCCTTTTACTTAGTGAGTTCATAGTGCCTTCAAGTTCGCCTTCGCGCTCTATCTCGTGATTTTCTGGGGCATTCATCTGGCGCGATACCACACCGTCGGGACCGACGTGTTCTTCAGCGTCGCGGTTTGTGTCATTGGCTCTCTCTTGATGGTCACTCAGGTGTACGTTCTTAGCTCAGCTTCTTTCCTACTACCATTTTCTGACACATCCGGCCCCTCAGCTACGGAAGTCTGGCCGTGTGGCGTATCGCTGGCCAGCTGGAGCGAAACAAGGGCCGCGCTCTGTCCAGCGAAAAGGAATCTCCACGGTCGTCTTTCACAGAGACTCCAAGCCTGCCCACGCCTGATACTTCTAGCTTCATGGACCCGACGTCGTACCGGAGGACCGGAGACGAGGAGCTAGAGCACCCTAGAGACGGCAATGTAGACGGGATCAGTAGAGTTTGAGACGCAAGCTGTTGGCAGTACCATTAGTATCATCTTTGTTTTGTGAATATGTATCTTACGTAGCGGAAGAAGTCCTGGTAGTGTTTAATCCCTTTTTTCGCAAGCAACATCGCGCAAAAACGAGAAACGTGTTACTCTGCTGGCCCAAGATTCAATCGCATCCCGCGCAATCACATTGAATATAACATTAGATGGCTACATCCGGCCTATGTACAACTCCGCGCCCTTCGTTACAGTGACCAATCATTCGGTAAACGTCCGCCACGTCACCTCCACGGAATGGGCAACTCCCTCTCCCTCGTCTGAACTTTCACCTCCCGTCGTCCTTGACCGTGTTCATACTTGGTCGTTGCGGCTGCACTTCCCCAAACGTTCCTCGCGTGACCGTCGGACTTGAACGTGTCGACCACGTTGCCCCAAACGCCCTTGATGTTGACCGGCCGTACGCCCGCGCCCCAGACGTCGAGAGGGTTTTCGCCGTTGTGCTGGTTCTTTGACGCTGAGAGCTCAGGGATGCGAATGTGGGTTTTGATGAGGTGCGTGCCGGTGGTGTAGGGAGGTGGCGACGACGAAGCGATGGGTTGAGCGCCGACGGCAACGCGGTACGAAGGTGGCGAGGACATTGCTCGCAGAGTGAGATTGATGAATGATGGAAAAGGGCAGAAAGAAAGAAAGGAAGCAAACGAAAGAGTAAGGTTGCCTGGGCGTGTTTTCGCGTTGGTCAGCGTCCATCTTGCCGAGGCGCGCCGAGGAGCGGAGGCTCTTCCTCGCAAGTTCGCACATTTCTGTCACTATTTTAGGTCCGAGGCCCGTCCGGCTACTTCGCATGTCCGGCCCAGAAGTTACCGAATACGAACAAAGGATTCCCGGCTCGTCTGCTGACCCAGATCGATCATACTCTGCGAGCAAGGAATAGGCAAAGATCGCCCAAGATGCGGAACACGTAAGCGCGAAATTGGGCTAAGCGAGGCGCGGAGGCGAAGGAGGGGAATCTCGGCATCACCACGGCAGGGGCAGCAGTGCCGACTGAATGCAAGAGATGGTATAAAAAACAGAATGCAAGTTTCAAAACGATAGGGAGGAAGGAATATGGTAACACAAATGCCCTAGTTGTATCGTTTTGCCTCGTCGGCAACGAAGCTGTGCGCAAAGATGGGGTGCAAAATAATGGTGTGCGAAGAAGAAAGGAAAAAAGTGTCCGTGGAACTCCCCATGACAATCCAACTGAAAGAAATAAAACGTCCATCCGTCCATCCATCAAAACCTCACGCTGACGAGCTCGCCGCCCTCCCTCGCGATGCGCTCCATCGCGCGCTCACTCACGACCGTGTCGCCGCTCCGCTCCCTCTCTCGCTCCCTCATATCCCTCTCATCACTTCCCTTCCTCTTCTTGTTCTTCGCTCCTCCAAACCCAGGGAAGCCGAGCGAGAACACCTTCGACTTGGCTTTGCTCTTCCGCCCACCGCCGACCGAGTCCTCGCCGTCCCACTCGCCCCCACCAGCACCACGCGACAACGATGGGCTCAGCGACGGCGTCCGAATCGAGTACGCCGACCTCGAGAACTGCGAGTTGGGCTGAGGGTGGTGGCTCGCGAGCGTCTCGGGGAACGGGTACCCGCCCGTCGGTGATGTCGGCGACGCGTGGTTCGCCTCGGACGGCAACGACGGCAGGCTCTTCTCCTTTCTCACCACCGCGTGCAGCACCTCCTCCTCCCCCTCTTGCTCGCCAATCAACGGTTCCCTCCTCCCGCTCTCGCGGTCAGGCGACGTCGCTCGGAGGTACCCAGCAGGTTTCGGCGGCGAAGGCTCCGGCGAGAGGTAGTCCATGCTCGGCCTCTGGTTGTAAGGGTTGGATCCTGATAGCCGAGCGGGGGCAGGTGACACCGGCTTCGACTGGAGCGTCGAACGAAGCGAGTTGAACGACCCGGTCGTGAGCACCGACCCTCGGTCGGCAGGTCCTCCAGCACCGATGCCGCCTCTCGTCCAATACGGATCTGTTGATGTGCCGGGGTTGGAGAGTGCTCGAGGAGGGTGACCAACGGGCGGGCCTGGAGAGTAGTGTTGTGGTGGAGGAGTGAAAGGTTGAGGGAGGGAGTCGACAGACGAGTTGGAAGCCGAGCGCTGGTGGTAACGCGGCTCGTTGGCAAGCGCCGACAGAGGTGGAGGCGGTTCCAAGTCGTCGTAAAAGTCGTCGCGGTCGTCGTAGTTTGTGTACAGCGGTCCTCGCGGCGTCGTGGGCTCCGACGCTGAGAATGCCCTCGCCCGTCGCTTCTTCTCCTCCCCGTTCGCGCCGCCCGACACAAGCTTCGAAAAGAACCCCTTGATCCCTTTCTTCTTCTTCTTCTTCCCACTCTCGCCGTCCTGCTCGCCGTCGTCCCCGTCCCGCTTCGCGCCGTCCCTCCCGCCTCCAACAACATATGCGCTCGCCCTGTCCAACTCGTACCGACTCGGATACGTCTCGTACGCCCTCGGCAGCGTTCCCGCCATCAAGTCGTGCTTGTCCTGGCTGAGGCCCAAGTGCATATCCATCATACTTCCCGACGGAGCATATGAATACACGCTGCCGCTCCCGCTCTTGCGGAACCGGCTCCACATCGAGCTCGCACGACGGTCCTCGACGCCGAGGCTCGTCCGTCCAGGCGAAATGCTTCGAGGGCTGGCGATGCTCCTGAGGTCCGTCGAGCTCCTCGCAAACTTGCTGCCGAACGCCGATGCGATCGAAGGCGAAGCCGAGCGTCGAGAGTCGCGCAAGCCGGGGCTGGAGAACCTCCGGGTCTGAGACGAGAGCCACGGCTGGTCGCCAGTCTCGTACACCCTCACTTCCTCCTCGTCCTCCTCACCACCCGAGACTCCCCTTCTCTCATCCCTACTTCTCGTCCTGACCATCCCCCTCGCCCTGGCCCTTTCCTTCGCGAGCCTCTCGTCCCTCTCCACGTCGACCTTTTCCACGACGAGCCCGTTCGGGAGCAACGTTGAACTTCGGTTCCTCCCCGCCGCCGCGAGCAACGAAACGCTGGAATGGTTCGAGAGGGTCGAGGTCCGGAGTCCTCGTTCTCGGGTTTCTCGTTCCTTTTCGAGGGCTGTCGCTTCCCGAGCGGCGCGCTCGAGCTCGAGGAGGTGGATCTGGGTCGCGAGGTAGCCTTGGAGAGTACGCCATCGGAACGCTGACGCCGGAGGGTTCTGCGAAACGAATGTAATCGTCAGCTCCTCTGACCCTCAAAAGCAACTAGAACAGCAGCGTAAGGAGAGAATCAAAACGCACCATCGCAGTCCAAGCCTTCAGCGCCTCAGTCGTCAACTTGTTCCCCTTTCCGATCCTCCTCCTCCCTCCCGCTGACGGGCCCTGGGCCACCCCCAAGCCATTCCAGCTCCCAGTCGCACTCCCATGTTCCCTGCTCATACTCCCTTCACTGCTGCTCCCTGCGCCTCCTGCCACATTGCCACCCCAAACACCGCCAGCTTCCTCGACAGCCATCGCCTCCTCCCACTCCTTGTCGCTCTCCCTCTCCCAGATCCCCTCGCCCGTGACGTCCACGTCCGCCATATCGCGATCCCTCATCATACACTCAACGCAGATCTCTGGCTGAGCGACGAGATGCGGTGGAGGACCGGCGGGACCGGCGAGTACGGCGGGAGTAGGGGCGAGAGCGGACGGGGACGCAGAGAGTTGTTGAGGCGCGGCGACGAGGCCGTTTGTGAGGATCTGGGAGTTGCGGATGAGAGAGGAGCGCACGCCGACGCCGACCATGCCTTCTGTGGGAGAAGGCACGAACTCGCCTGGCCCTCCTGCCACACCTCCGGCAGCACTGGCGGCCGCGATCTGCGAGTTGTAGTACTCGCTGCCGCCTGCCCCGCCATCCCTCGCTTTCCCCTTTGCGTTTGGCGACTGAGCCTGGGACTGGCTCTGCGGCGAAGGGTACTCCATGCCGACGAGGTAGCCGTTGGACGCTCGGCTGCTGCCCGCGTTCGCGTTGTTGTTCATCGGCGGGTACGGTCCTCGATCGGTCGGGGAAAAGGCCGGCGCGGGGACGAAGGACGGAATCTGGGAGTAGAGGTTCGAGGTTGGGCGTTGGGAGGCGGTGGGGAGCTGGCGGGGGGCGGAAGCTGCAGTCGGAGAGGGCGTGGTAGGGCCGGACGGCGGGAGGGCGTAGGTCGTGTTGAGCGGCGGGAGTTTGGTGTGAGATGCGCGGGTACGGAGGGGAGGCGTCGGCTGGTGGGACGGAGGAAGGAGAGAGGGTGGGACTGGAGAGAACTGCAGTGGGAGGTGCTGGGAGTGGGACGGCTCCGCATCGTTGGCGGTGTTGTTGGTGGTGGTGTTGTAGGTCGTGCTGCCTGAAGTCGCGTTCGCGAGCGACGGCGCCGGCTCGCTCGACGAGGGCGGGACCTGGTGGGACGACAGCGACAGCGAGTTGGATTTCGCGTGCGTCTGCGTCGTCGTCGGAGCGGCAGTCGCGGTGGTGCTGGGCGGGGGCGTAGGCAACGGCGGGCGTTTCTGCGGGGATTCCTGGGGCGCGTTCGGCGGGCTCAGCGCGGTCGTCGTCGCGGGCTGAGACGGGGGCTGCGAGATGGCGGACGAGGACAGGACTGGGGTGGGCGAGGCGATGGACGATTCAGGGACGGACGGGAGGGCGGAGGGCGGGAGGGCACCGAGCGAGGGCCGGCGAGAGGACGCTGGCGTCGCGCTCGGGGGAGTCGGCGCGTCGTCCGCGCGGGGTGGAGCAGTCGTGTTGCTGGCCAGAGGAGCTGCAGGGGACGGCAGGGGTGTCGGCAATGGCGAGGGCCAGCCCGTCTCGCCGCCCGCGTAGCTCGCGCCTGGGGGCAGCGCCCTCAACGCGGGTGAGGGCGACGGCGACGGCCGCGTTGAGCCTCCGCCCGCCGGCGCGACGGCCAAGGACGAGGCAGAGTCCATCCCTCACACACCACTGGCGTGCTCGTGCTCGTGCTGTCGCTCGTCGCTCGTGCGATGCGGGAGGAGCGGCGGGATGGGACGCGCGGAGGAGGGGCGACAGGAGGTGCGCGCGCTGGCGGAGAGCGACGGGGGGTGTACGGTGGGCAGACTATGTGTAGAAATGGAAGAGTAGCTACACTTTCGTGCCGTCGAGCGCCCTGAGCTCACGGCTGGACGGGCAGAGGCAGCACGGGACGCGCTAGGGTACAGCGACGCCCGGCAACTCCGTACGCTCTGCGGTGGGCGCTCCCTCGCTCGCTGGAACGGGCCCTTGCACGGTGCTGCTGGCTGGTTGGCTGGCTGGTACTGGCTGGCTGACTGGAAAGTCGTGCGAAAAGTGAGAAAAAGTCGTGCGAAAAGTGACGGCGCGGCGAGGGTTTGGGCAGAACTCGACCCGCGCGCGCGTCTTCGCCCACCCCAAGCCTGGGGACTGACCGGAGGCCGGGCGCTCGTGTGCCCTGTGCCCCCACTTTTCTCTGTATTTTTTTTTCTATTCATACTTTTGCTGCTTCTGCCGCATCTGCTACGACCTTCGGGTCTCACCGTGCTGCCACGTCTGCCAGAGTTCCAGGAGCTCCCGTTGCGTCTCGCGAGACGGCACCCGCGCTAGCAGCAAGCGCGTCGCCCCGGCCTTGTGGGCGGTTCACCGTTGCTGCTGATGGGTTCATTTCTTTCACTAACTTGTTCGGTGCTGCTGCTCGAGGCTGCTCGCGCGACCGCAGAGTCCTCCGTCCAGGTGGCGCTCGTCGGATCGACAGGCACGCGACGCGGCCGGCGTACACACAATGAACCGTGACCGAGTCGCGACTGGGTGGCCAAACTTGTCTTACGAACCTTCTACTCGACAGGACCCGCCGATTCGTCCACTCTGCTCATTTTCATGCCAAAAGACAACACCTCCGTGGACTTTGGGCTCTGCCACGTGGCATCATTGAGACTCTTCTTGCTGCCGTACGAACCATAACAGCGGGCTCATACGCTCAGCGTCTTCTTTCAAGGATCAGGCCTTGCTGCTTCTTTTACCTGCGACCACACCACACCACGTCACCCAACTGACACGTCCCTCTCTAAGCTGCCTTCCGGCCCCTTCTGCCCCCTTCCAAAACTCGCTCCTTCCCGCCTCTACTTAGCACTGGCCTCCACCCAACTAGCGACGTCCACCAGCGACCATGACCGGTGATTGGTCGACATTCGACGCGCCCGCGCTCCCTGGGCCCGCTGCTCGGAAATCGTCTCGCTGGTTCAGACGGCCAGGCTCGCACTCCTCGCACAAAGGCCGAACGGGGGCCCGATTGTGGTGCTTTTCTTTCGTTCCACCATCTGTCGTGTAGTCCGTCACTTTTTTTGTATCAACTGGTGGACACAAGAATGAACCTCCCAGCACTCCTCAACTCGTCACTGCCGCTCCCGTCCGTCCCGCTGTCGCCGCTCTACGCTTCCCTCCCGTCCAGCACGCTCTCGACCCTCACGACGCCAGAGAAGCTCTGGGTCACATGGTACTCCCTTTTTGACAACCCCGTTCTCGCTACAGGGATAATGAGCTTCTTGATGCATGAGGTGCGCTCACTGTTTGATGAGTGGAACTCGGGATAGCGCTGATCGAGGATGGAAACACGCCTGCCAGGTGGTCTACTTTGGGAGGTGCATTCCGTGGCTGGTCATTGAGAACATCAAGTTCTTCGACAAATACCGACTGCAGCCTGTACGCATCCCCCCTCTCTCCTCCCTGCATCTTAGGCTGAGAGAGAACGCCTGCCCGAAACAGGGGAAAACCCCGACAGCGAAACAACAATGGGAATGTACGAAGAAGGTCCTGGCCATCCACTTCACCGTCGAGCTTCCTCAAGTCAGTTCCCTCTCTTCTGTCTGTCTCGGAAAACACAGCAGGCCGACAGCGATGAACGGGGAAGCTGACGTGGTCCACTCTCGCCGGCAGATCTACCTCTTCCACCCAATGGCTGAGAGTGTCGGAATGAAGACTTGGCAAGTCCCTTTTCCGAGCTTGTGGACTATTGCCTGGCAGGTAAATCACCTGCAAACACCCGAAGAAACAAGGTGAATGAGAGCTGATGAATAGGTGACAGATCCTCCTCTTCAGCGTCCTCGAAGACGCTTGGCACTACTGGGTCCACCGACTCGCTCACCATCGTCTACTCTGTACGCTCAAGCTCACCTCTCGAGGCTTCCCACCCACAGGCGCTGACGTGTCCCTCCCTTCCCCTCCACCGCTTTCCCACGCGCCGCACAGACAAGCACGTCCACAAGATTCACCACGAGTACTCTGCCCCTTTTGGACTCGCAGCCGAATACGCTCACCCCGTCGAGACCCTCGTCCTCGGTGCTGGGACCGTGCTGGCGCCGCTCGGATTCTGTTGGGCTTCGGGCGGAGGCCTGCATTTGGTCACTATGGTGTGTACTCTCGCTCACTTGAACTAAGACTCGAAGAACTGACTGGCTGCATGATTTATATATCAGTACTTGTGGATCATCTTCCGTCTCTTGCAGGCGGTCGACTCGCACTCGGGGTACGACTTTCCATGGAGCTTGAACAAGTTCGTCCCATTTTGGGCTGGCGCCGAGTGAGCTCTTTCTCTTTATACGTTGTGAGAGTTTTAAAAGCTTGGGCAGATGAAAATCCAGACTGACGTGATGGCTTCCCTCCCCTCCGCCCCATCAATACAGACACCACGATCACCACCACGAAAAGTTCACCGAGTGCGTTTCCGTTCCTTCCTCGTGCTTCCTCAGCCTCAGAACAGCCATTAGCTAACTTTCACGCAAATCTTCAGCTGCTACTCGTCATCCTACACACACCTCGACTGGCTCTTCGGCACTGACAGGAAGTACCGGTCCCACCGGGCTGCTCAGAAGGCGGAGAAGGAAAGGAAGGCCAAGTCGGAGTAGAGTCGTCAATAAGACACAGGCAGTGATGAAAGAGCAGTGATGATACCCATTCCATACTCGTAATCCCTACACAGCTATGTGCACGCGTCACCTTTACGCTCTCGAATGCTGGACACGACGCCCACCATCCCAAACGCACCCCACGAGCTCCCCTCCGTCTAACCGATCTTGCTGAAGCCCAGATTCAGCCTCCTAGGAGTTCCATTCAACTCAAAAGACTAGATCAAGTGCTTCACATGAAAAGCGTTCTGGCTTGTCAGCGTGAGACAATCTACACCGACCACGCAAGCCTCAGCTGCTGGGCACTGTATACACCCGCACATAGGAGACCTCCCAGACTTCACAGCATCGCTTGTTGTCAATAGCAGATCTGAATGTTTAGTGAAAAAAAAAAGCTTACCGGCATTGGCAAAGTTGCTTCCCGTCTGAACGTAGTCGGAACACGTAGAAGCTGCTGAGGAGCACGTGGCTGCCCAGACGGAAGATTGACCGGCCCAGTCACCGCAGAGTCTGAAAGCAAAGAGATCAAGTCTTAGGCTGTGCCAGTCTTCGACCCGGTATAGACGGCAACTCACGTCATGTCTGCAAAGCGAAAGACAGAGATTAGCTTTGAAGCGTGATTGGGATGACAGCGCCCCACGCACCAAAGATGATGGACTGGTCCGTGAAGTAGCTGTTTGCGCAAGTTGATGAAGGCCACGTCCCTCCTGGATTCCCCCACGTGCTCATGTCTGGCGCGCCGTCGTCGATGTTCGAAGGAATGCTTCCTCGCTGGGTCGACGTGCGTCAGTTTCCCCGTACCACGATGCTAACGGGGGTGAAACTCACACCCCAGGCCCAGATGCTGATTCCGTCGGTAGTGTAAGACATCGCAAACACTCCTCCACCTTGCTTGTTGAAGCCCTCGCCGCTGCACGTACAGGCATTAGTTCCCGATGCATCGTGCCATCGTGGAGAAGAAGGCGAACGTACTAGCTCGTAGCGGACTGGTCAATGTACGCACACCCACCATTCCCATCGGCGTTAGCATCGCAGTCGGTGCTGATAAGAATGGTCGGTACGTGAGCTCTTCGTTTCCGTGAGCACAGAAAGTGGTGGTGCTTACTCGACGGTACTCGCTGTGCCCGCCGTCTGTGCCGACGAGTCCATCTTGCAGCCATCGTCTTTGACGTGGAGCGTCATCTGGTTGTTGGTCTGAATGTTGACTCCTTCCACGATGTCGATTTCCTGAGTTGCCTCTCTGGTGAGAACTGGACAGAGGACAAACGTGGCGAACACTTACTCCCCCGTTGGGCCAGTCGGCGCCGAACGTCCAGAACGCTGCTCCAGCTCAAGCTTCAGACTAACGTACACCAGTAAAAAATCATCAAACACGTACCCGGCCAAACAGCTATATAGAGCTAGAAGGTCAGCCACGAAGGAAGACCGAAAGCGCAGGACGCACCACACCCATACGGCATCCGAATGAAGTCTCCGATGACCAACGAGCCGAGCGACATGGTCTTTTTTGAGGTCAACCTGACCGAGTTGCGATTGGCGCCAGCGGCAAGGTTACTAGTCGAGTCGATCATCATGATGGCGGACGTCGAGGACGTGCTGATGAGGCCGTCTGACGTGGCCGTGTCTTGCGAGACAAAGGTCACTGACCAAGGCGCAGGCTTGTCAGCAAGAGGGGTCTAAAGAGTCAAATACGATACACTGACCTTGCCCGTTGGTTGGGTCAGCCGAGGTGAAGAAGTCGAAGCAGTCGAAGAAGCCCGTGTTGGAGCAGTCCTGGACCAGCGTGTAAGGGCCAGAGTTGGACGACGATGCGGCGGGGGCCGAGGCGGAGGAGGTGGACGAGGAGGCGGCTGGACTCATGCTTGACGATGAAGAAGGAGGAGCCTGAGATGCTCTCTGGCTGCTTCCTTGGCTCTGGCCTGCTGAGGCGGAGGCTGCAGACGATTGAGGGGTCGGGGACTCCGAAGGTGACTGGGATGGAGCGGCGCTGGAAGTCGCCTTGGTCGTTGTGACGAGGGATGGGCTGCTGCTGGCTGGACTTGGAGTTGAAGCGGAAATAGAAGCTAAAGTGGTCGGTGTCGTCGCTGCTGAGGTTGACGCTTGTGCGGGCGAGGTGGCCGCCTTTACGAAAACCACGTGTCAGCGTGATGATAAGCTCCTTAGAGACCCGGACTTACCGAAGCATCGGTGGAGCTAGCCTTGTTTGACATGAAGTACCACACCCCGCCCACGATTCCTAGCACAATGAGCACGACCACAGCCACGATGCCCCACCGCATCATCTTGCGCTGCTGTTCCGAATGGCGCATCTCCAAAGTCTCATCATCATCCTAAAGAGGAGCGTCAGACATTAGCTTCATATGAACGACGATTATCTCACAGAGTCACTGTCCGAAGACGATGCTTCACTATCCGAGTCGCTGCCTTTGTCCGTCGACGATCCGCTACCACCGCCATCCCCAGCGGAGCCACGCCTGGACTTGCCGTGCCCCTTGGAACTTTCATGACCTAAAAGCTCGTCTTCGTCACGACCCTCCGAGTCTGTAGTGTCATGAGAGGAGTGGCGCGACGAATGCCCGCTCGACGCGCTCCGACTCGAGTGACCGCTGGCGTCCGAGCCATCAGTCGAGGCGTCCGAGTCGTCCTGTTCTGACCGTTTTCGTCGTTTTCTAGACCCTTCACTGAGATACATTTCGAGGGTGAGTGCTGGTCGGTATCAACCGTGGAGCTGGGCTAAATGGGTGGAGTACCCCCTGCCGCGGAGGAGCGATGCGTTCCCCTGTTTCGAGGTGTTTCTCGACTACGAGATCTGAGTGCAAGGTGATTAGGATCTAATCAAAGGTAAACCCTCCTCTGGCCCTGTCAACCGGCATCGGGCCTTCTCCTTCTGTACGCACGCAGCGAGAGACGCCACGTGTGACCCAAACAAGGGAGACTGAGCTCTTCCTTTCCGCAAGAAGGTCGGAGGCTCCTGTCGGGGACTCTTTCTCTGTTTGTATGTATCGAAGTTGGAAACTTCGCCCACCAGGCTCGTAGCAGCTTCCGCCAAGCTCCTGTTTTTCGGTGCGCGGTCCGAGAACAGGTCGCGATGCTCGCACTTTGTCCGGCCGAAAATGTTCCCCCTTTATTTCTCTGCACCCTTTCATTTTTCGAATGATGCCCTCAAAAGTACTGCAAAGTGTCTTCGGCACGTCGTCCACCCGACGTCACGTGCTGATGATCCAGGCCTGCGCCCACGCTCCTTGAGATCGGCGCTTGCCGGCGTCGCTCTGTTTCTCGCTCGATTTGCGCTCTGTTTTTGATGCTACATGTGTGATGGTGGAAGATACAGAAAAGTACCTGGACCTGCCATGCAGAGGGAACGTGTAAGCTCGCCCGTCTGCCCCCAAACCACACCACACGACACGAACCACGCGCCACACCACACGAGCTACACGGAGCGTCCAGCAGCTGACACCCGCTCATTGTGCACGACAGACGGATGTTTGTAGTCACAAATCCACTGCCAGCATCAGTTCCGATCGCTTGGAACAGCGTGACCGCCTGTCCTCCGTCACGGCCACTCGATCCAACCAAGCCCAACCTCGTCCTGCTGCACGGCATGTTTGCGAGCGCGTCGAGCTTCTCCGCCCAGGTAAGTACTTTTTCTTTGGAGTGTCGTACTTCTGGCTGACGGGGATGCCTGTAGTTTTCGGACCCGCGACTCGAGGCGACGTTCAACCTGATCGCGTTCGACTGTGTGCTGCATGGGCGGACAACGAGCGCTGAGAGTGAGACGGTGTCGGTTCAGGTACGTGAAGAAGCTTTTATGAGTGGACGCTCGGTGGCTGACTCGGCTGTGGTGACGTGAAGGACATGGCGGACTTGTACATCAGCGCGTTGGACGAACTGGACTTGGATGCGTACACCGTCGTGGGAGAAACGTTCATGGGATCGCGCTGTGCGGCTTGGATTGCTCTCAAGCGACCAAAAGAGGTAGGTTCTGCTTCAGTAGGAGGTTTGGAGAGCGGCATGCTGACTACGTGCGGTGAAGACCAACGGCATCGTGCTCGTCTCGCCTGGGATGCCAGCTCCGCAGATGAAGTACCAGAAAGGACGGGAAATGGGCCTCGAGATGGCGTGTCGGAACAAGGATGGGAAGGGCGACGGAACCGGGACAATACCGGACGACATTTTGAGGGCAGTCAGTGAGTTGCTTTGTTGACGGGGGGGCTTCGAGACTGAGGGCAGCGCTGATGAAGGGTGAGGGGTGCAGTGAAACCGTTTCTTGGAGATGAGAACAGAAATGTGGAACGGACACGGATATTTCTGGAGGGCGTGCAGGCGCGATGTACGTTCGTTCTCCCTACAGGCCGCCCGGAATGCGCTGACGTGCACGACTCGTACAGATGGGACGGGCCATTCTTCCCACGACCTCGCTCACCTCGTGCACCTTTACGACTGCCCGACCACAGAAGAGATCCAGTCTATCTCTTGCCCGGTCTTGATCCTGCAAGGCGACCAGGACGAAATGGACAACGCGATTGGCCACGCGGAGGCCTGGCGGGATCTGTTGATTAATGGTGCGGCCCGTCCTCCCTACCAGCCTGGCGGCTTACTGATGGCTATCTCGGTCCTGTAGCAAGAGGAGGAGCAGATTTACGGATTCTTGCTGGCGCTCCCTACTATCTCATGTTTGTCGAGTTCAACATCGCGAACCGAATCATCCTCAGTTTCCATCAGCTGCGTGCGTCTTTTTTTCTTCATGCGTTCACCCTTCTAACGCTCACCTCCACAGACCTTTCTAGAGTGGGAGTCGCCATCGAGGTCAAACGGACTTACGAGTGAACCCGCCACACCATCACCGCACCACGTCGGCGCATTCCTACACCTCGCATCGCTCGCATCACACCTCCCGTTCGCACGCACTCGGAAGATATTCCCGGCGCTCAAGTCACCGTAGCATCAATGTTGTCACGAATAACGTTATTTTCTCGCAACTCGCCCTCCGTTGGTCAGAACTGCTTCGGATACTTGCGGGACCACGCCAGTGCACTGCGGGATTCCCGTCTCGACGGAGGGCCGATGTCATTCTGACCCGGTGCGAGGCGGTGTCGCCAAAAATGGGTATTTATTCGCAAGAAGGTGGTGCAAAACGATCCTTTCCTTCCTTCACTTTACTTCGTACCACATCTCCAGCCAACCCACTTGCCACAATGACCACCGCCTACAACAACAACATCACCACCACCCACCACGGTGCTCTTGACGGAGCTGCTGCTGGAGGCCGTAAGTCCTCCTAGTTGGCACCCTTTGCCATTTGGATCTCTTGAGCTGACTATGTCCCTTCCGTTAGTTGCTGGCCACTCTGCTCACCACGGCCACACCGGACGCGATGCCGCGATTGGCGCCGGAGCCGTACGTCCGCTTCCCGCTGTTCAAAGTATAGTAATGGCCGCTAACCCGCCTCTTGTGGACCAGGGACATCTTGCTGAGAACCACCATGAGCACCATGCGGCTCACCACGGCGCACCCGGCTCGACCACGACCACGACCACGACCACGACCAAGCCCTCCGTCGGTCAGAAGATTGCTGGGAATGCCGAAGTCCTCGTGAGTGAACCGTGTGCTGTTCTGGGTTAACAAACACTCTTACTGATACAATATGCTTTTAGGTCGGCAAGGCGACGCACAACCCCGCCAAGATCCAGGAGGGCGAGATCAAGAAGACTGGAGGCGTTGGCGGTGCCGGCGTCGGAGGAGGAGCGTACGGCGCTGGCGGAGCTGCCTACTAAGCAAGCCATGCTTATGAATGTATAGGATTTCAACTCTACCACCGTGTATTGAAACAAAGTGACTTTTGGACCCCGTTTTTGTGTCTTTCCTTCCTGTTCACGGAGGAACGGCGGGAAGTGACGCCACGTGGCTCACCCGACCGAGCTTGTACCGGGACTTTTCTCCTCGAATGCAACTCTCAGGTGCTGATTTAGGTCGTCACCGTAGCCTTTCAGCTCTTTCTGTATCCCATGATGAAGCACACAACTTGCACCATTTCTCCTCTTTCTCGCACCACCAATTGCTTCGTTGACCGAGGGACGTCATCATGACAGGGCGCCGCCGCTCTGAACTGGATTCCGCCATCGCACGGCTGGATGAGATGGTCTGCTCTTTGCCTTCTACTTTGAATCCAACACTTCTCTCTTCTTGAACTACTTTGATCCTCAAGCCTGCTACGACTATGGCCGACCACGACGAGAACCCCGTCGGCACTTCGCCGTACGCCGGAAAGGCTGTCTCTGACAACACCCTTGAACGTGAGTGTTCACTCTGCGCACCAGCTGTGAACATGTTGTCTTAAGCATCGCATTTCCAGTTGCTGGAGATGGAGGAACTCACCGCCTCGACCCGCTCAGCGCGGCTGTGACGAATCTCGGCGAGCACGGCAACCTCTTCCCGCAAGAGACCGCCAACCGGAACCTGTCTGCTTCAGGCGCCGGTGCAGGATCAGGAAGAGGACTCGGCACAAATCACATAGTCCAGCGCCAGCTAAAGAACCCCGTCGCAAACGGGTTCCCCCCAAACTCGACATCAAACCACGTCTCGTCTGGTCCGAGTCGAGCGCTCGGAGAGAAAGAGGGGGAGGGAGGTGCAGCGATTAGAAACGAGAAAGTGAATGGAGGTCACGAGACGGGAGTGATTGGTGCAACTGGGCCGGGGGACACTCATAATGGTCAAGGAGGCCACACGAAGGCCACCGTCGGAGACAAGCTCGTGGGCACAGTCGACGTCTTGGTGCGGAACATTTTTCTCCTAAGATCCAATTAACCTACTCACGAAAGCCTTTACAGGTTGGGAAGCTCACAAAGAACGAGGCGAAAGTTCAGGAGGGCGAGCTGAAGAAGAGTGGAGGAGCGTCGGTCGTGTAGCGGGTGCCGCGTGGCCTATCTAAGACCATGTGTATGCTCTCGATCAATGTGTCTGTGCTCTTGATCAATGATATGTTATAACTATTTGGTTGCGCCTCCTCCTGCTGGCATTTTTTACACTGGTCAAGCCTCAACGTTTCTTCTTTAGCAATGTCGACGTTTCTCACCCCCATGTACCGGTAACTGCTGTAACTCCAAGGACAGCTCAAGACGTCGTGATGCCAACCACAAGAAGTCCTCGGCGTATCTAAAAATCAAAGGGAAGCAACAAATGCTGACAGATCTCAACTTGAGCTTCTCATTTCCTCACATCTGTCACTCCCGTCTCACTCTTCTCTCGTTGATGCCTGCCCTGAGAGGAAACCCCACGCGATGGACCTGTATTAATAGTGAGAGAGAATTGATCAGCCGTGGGAATAGCTCAACATGAATCAAGCTCACCTTCAAAGGAGAAGTCCGAATTTCTGCTTCGCTTCCGGGAGAACGCTCCACGAATGGCCCGACGGAGACTTCGCCTTCTGGATTTCGTCCCGCTTAAAGCACTTTCCCTCGAATGCCTGGAGGCTGAAGTTGATGGATTTGTAGGACGTGTGGTACTTGTACTTCCTACTGATATGGTACAGCAAGACGCTGGCCGTGGTGTGGCTGGGTTTGACGTGTGCGGGGGACAGCAGAAGATGAGCGATCACCACGGCGGTCGCCTGCATCGATCCACTTCGATACTTGGAGCTCTTGGTGGTGATGTTTTGATACTCCATGCGCATGTCGTGCGGATCTTGGACTTGATTCTCTTGGCCCTAAACATCAGAAGAATGAGCGAACTAGATTCCGCGAGGAACGGAGGAAGAGAAACCGACAGCGGGCACGTCGACAACCATCTGAGGATTACAGTGTCAGTTGAGAGGCTTGGTAAACTGTAATAAAATGGCTCACAAAGACGTCCTTCTCGTCTCTCTCCGCCGTCCCAGCTCCCTCTTGACCCACCATTTGTTTCTCACTGCCACCAGAAACTCAGTCAGCCACATCGTTGATGCACACCCCTCAGATGGTGCCCACTCCTTTACGCATTCTTTTTCTTGCTTCACTGGGCTTCTTTGAGCTCTTTCGTCACACGAGACGCCGTGTCAGCACGCAAAGAGCCGCACAAGAGGACGAGACACTCACAGTCCCGCAAGAACACGTTTCAAGGCCAACAAATCCACCTCGAGTTCGCCAATCTCAAGCTCACTAGCTGCCGTGAGATTCACGTTCCCTAACGCCTGGAGTACCACCGCAAACCCAAACTGTCCTCGCGTGACGCCCGTCTGCTGGATCGCATCAGACGTGCCGAAGACTTTCTTGATCGCCTTGCGGAACTTTCGGACACGAATAGAGTTGGGGCCAACTCCCATCACCATCCCTCTGAAGGCTTCGGTGAGGGCGGAGGTGGGTTCGCCGAGAGGGATCGAGTCGGGCAGGGAGCGGGCGAGGTCCTGGATCGTGCGCGTCGTGGCGTCAACGATGGCAAGCTTGGTCGATGCCATGCTGAGCAGAGTCGGTGAGGAAAAGAGCCTGAGAATAGGTATCTGTCGCTAAGATGGTGCAAACGGTGGGTGTAGACAAGAGAGGGCCTCAGCTCCTGTCGCTGCCCTTCCACACCTCCTGACGGAGAACGAGGAGGCCGTGCCGCATGTACTCGCATTCTTCCGCTCACGCGATATGAGTCAAGGAAAGTTGACACAGAAAAAATTCAATTCACGCCTTAACTTTCTACACCATGGTACAATCTGATCCAGCCCGTCTGTTCGTCCCCTGCCTATCCATGTAAGCGAACACGTAAGACGCCTGAATGGACAGCGACAGTGTCAAAGAGGATAACCAAAAAACAGGCTCGAAGCAGACTCACACTCAAATCTTGAGCTTAAAAGTTTTCTCGGTTCCAGGAAGAACGCTCCATGTTTTTGCTGACGGAGCAATGCCCGGCTTCTGAACGGCGTCACGTTCAAAGTGCTTCCCCTCGTAGTCCTCGAGGCAGGCGTAAACCGCCGCGTGGGAAGTATAGTACCTATACTTTTTGCTTATATGGTGAGTGATGCCGGCGGGCGTCGCCTTGATAGGTTTGCCTTGTGGTTGGGTCAGGAGGAGGTGGGCGATGACGGCCGCGGTACCCTCCAGAGAGCCACGCTTGAACTTCCGGCATCTGCGAGTGACGTTTTTGTAGGCGATGCGAGAGTCGTGAGGTTCTTTGTAACGACCTTTCTTCTTGCCCTGAGCACCAGACAAACAAAGTTAGTTTGTCTGCATTACACCGTAGAGGACAAACATACGACAGGTTCGTTGATAGCCATCTACGGAATACGGTCTCAGCCGACAGCTCGTTTCTCGGAAAGACTTATACAAGAGAGCTTACCGCAACATCACCGTCTGCGTCCTCCTCTTCGGGAGGTTCCTCCTGGTTGTCCGCCGGCGCCGCGCCTTCTCTGTTAATCCTCATGAGTATCAGCCAGATAGCCGCGACATTATCATTGAATCAAGACAACTCCTTGATTTCTTCTTCTACATCTTTTCGCTCAGGGTCATCTGCAGGTCTGCAGCATCAACCGGGCTTAGCACGATCAGCACGACAGAACGGGACGAAACGACTCACAGCTCCGCCACGACACGGTGAAGCGCCGAGATGTCCTCCTCGAGCCTCCCAATCGTACCCGCGTTGGCCACATCTAGGTTGACGTTCGCCAACGCCTGCAGAACGACGGCAACCCCAAACTGTCCACGCGTGATGCTCGCCGGCTGGATGGCGTCGCGCTCTCCGAAGACTTCGGCGAACGTCTTGCGGAAGTCCCTGACGCGTAGAGAGTTGGGCTCCGCTTCGAGCAGGGGGAGAAATGCTCTCGTCATGACTGAGTCTGGTTGGCCGGTTGGGACGGCGTCGGAGAGCGATTCGGCGAGCTCCTGGAGCGAGTTCATCGTCGCGTGGAGGCCGGCGAGCTTGTCGGACGCCATGCTGAGCAGAGACCGTGATGGGGACCGGAGAACAATAGTAGAAGCGTATTGTTGGGGTGAAAGTGGAGAGAGCACAACGCGAGTGTCGAGGTTTCGAGACTCCTGTCGCTGCGCCTCGACAGCTCCGACGGACAAGCGGGACGCGGTGACACGTGTTCACCTCTCAGCGCTGCTCAAGAAACGGCAATTACCTGTAATTTGAATTTCTGGATTTGGGGCCAACACATCTTGCGACATGTGAACCGCTTCAGCAACAGACTGTCACCGGCCGGCAACGCGTCGCACTGATGTTGCACTCGAAACGGGCTAAGCAAAGTGCTCCGGGGAAATAGTGTCTGTATTATGCAAGCAACAAATGCAACCCAGCCAGAACAGAGAATCACCTTCTTCATTCAAACGCCAACCCACATGGCGCCAAAGACGGCAGCCAGCATTCCACCATGCGTCCATCCGAACGAGAACGTGGCCGCTCCCGACGCGTGCGAGGTCGACGCGGGCGCCGACGAAGACGAGGTTGTGGAAACCGCGTTGACGGGGGCGGAGGTGCTGGTAGGAGCCTGGGTGGTCGTGACCGTAGTCATGGAAGACGATGAGCTGTTGCTTGCGGCACTCGAGGACGACGCGCTCGAGGCCGTCGAACTGGCGAGCGACGTGGTGGAGGTGACGGTCGAGGACGCCGACGAAAAGGTCGACGATGCGGTGCTGCTAGAAGAGGAAGAAGAAGTAGCGGCAGAGGTGGTGGAAGTAGCCGATCCAGAGAGACCGCTGCTCGTCGCGTCCTCTGTCAGCTCATAGCACTGAGGCGCGCACACGTGGAACGGAGGGGACTCACTTGGTATTGGTGCCTCCTCCGACGGTGGCGACGGTGACACAGTTGGAGCTGGCACCGGCGGCGTGGGCAGTTGGGGCGGGGTTGGAGCCGTCTCCCTGGGCGTAGGTCGACGTGACGCCGTTCTCGACGTAGATGCCGGGTGGGTACTCGGTCGAGTCGCCCTCGCAGGTCTGCGACAGGGATAGTTCAGCTTCCACAGCAGCGTACAGTTTTTCTCGGCTCTTACTCACTTCGAAACCCGAATCGTCTGTAAGAAGACAAGTCAGTGTGCTGTTGCGGGAACGGCGTGCGGTGCGGCTTACAATTTCCGGGCTCGTTCCACTCGCAACCCTGGAGATCGTAGACGTGCTGATGACAGGGTGGATCAGTCTGACTAATATCCAACATCAGGATCAGCCATGCTTACTTGACACCACAACCAACTGTTATTAAAGACGCGTCAGCACGAGGAAACGACCGCACCCTTGACAGAGGGGGACTTACGCATCGTCGGCCGCGTGGCAGACACGGAAGCAGTACCTGTGAATGCGACATTGGTCAGTTCCTGCTGTATTGAAGCTTGAAGCTGAGCGCCTACTCGGTCTCGGAGATGAAGGAAGTCCACTCGGCGATCTGCTCGCCGTTGGAGAAGACGATGCCGCCGACAGGGTTGCCATTGCCATCAGCACCGTGAGGGTCGAGCTCTCCTCCACCGTCACTACCGTCAATCATACTAGAAAAGTCTGTTTGGACAGAAAAGGGAAACGTCAAGTCAGGTGATCGGTCACCGCAGTCGTGGATTTATTAATAGCAAGCGCACCTCCAGTTCCAGTAACCCTGAAGAACTCAAGACTGTCAGAGATGTCTCTTTCTCCAGAGGTGAAGAGACTTACTGAGTGTAGTGCGGAGTGACTAAAAAGTGGGCCGACTTGATAACGCCAGCGGGCACTGCGAGACCAAACTGTGGTCAGCTTCGACGCGTCGCGAGACAAGCGAGCCAACACTGAGAGCCACGTACTCGTCCTTGTGCCGTACCCATCCTTGAGACAGTATCCAACCTCGTACCTCTCCGAGTTTCCAATAGTTTCACGAGTGGGAGGTGCCCAAAGACAGAAGTCGTCACTATTCAACCCGCGCGAAGGTCAGCGACCCGGAAGCTCCGAATCAACAGACGCAAAGGGCGAAGGTGTGGACGAACACGGCGTTGACGGCGATGGTCTGGCATTCGCTGGTCTGGCTGTTGACGGTTCCACAGCCGTTGTAGCCAACCTGAGATAGTCCGTGCCAAGTCGATGGAAATGGACAGTCAGCCTCCTGTTTACATTCCACACGCTCGGAACCCCGGAGTGTTGGGTGCGCGTGTGGTGTGGCCGGCTGTGTACGCGGTAGGAAGAGGGACTGACCTGGCCAGACTGAGAAGTGTAGGTCCTCTGAAGTAGAATGTGAGCTGTCTGATGAGAAGAAGAAGGGGAGGAATGGTGGCGTACAGAATTGAGCGAGATGGACCGCGCGGACGCGAGCGCGGCGAGCGACAACAACAGGGCGGAGGACGTCGAAAGGGAGTGCATGGTTGATGCGAGTGGGTAGGTGAAAATTAGTGTAGATAGAAATCAGGGCAGGGTGAGAGTGTAGTAGAAGGAAGAGAGAGGGTGAAGCTCCTCGAACACGAACAATGGAACCGGAGGAGCGAGCGCCTACCGCCGCGCTCGCCGCTCGGAATCTCCAGGCTCCTGGGTGCAAAACTCTCACTATTTTTAGACGCACGCAACCCGCCAAGCGCCGGTGCCCGCTGTGGTGGGTCTCAAAATGGTGCACTTGCCCCTCCGTCGGGTTTCTGCTGAGGCTGAGCGGCGGCCACCTACACACCACACGAACGGGAGGCCGCCGCAATCTCCGACGAGATCGAAGCTCTCTCGCCACAGCGGAGGAATGGACGCAAATCTAACGACGCAAATGTTTACAACAGCAACAGAAAAACTTCTGAAACAGGAATGCTGTAAATGCTAGATACTCAAGTGGGTGGTTGGGAGCGTTGCGGAGTGAGTTTGGCCGCGAGCGCTGATGCGATGGAAGAAGTTGGCGCGCCGCCGGAGCTTGCGGATGAACGGGATGGAGGCGGAAGCGAGGAAGGGGGCGCCGACGGCGTGTCGTCAGAGGCGACGAGTTGAACGGAGGAGCGGATGAACATGGTCGAGAAGAGGTGTTGGTCGCCCAGCGAGTCGTAGAGCGGGAGATGGCGGTACCCTATGTCAACGACACGCGGTCAGCTCCATCCCATCAGCTCCTCAAAAAGACGAGAACGCACCAGGAAGCAAGCTTCCGAGACTCGAGCTGTAAGCACCCACGAATTCGCCCTTGCCCTCCTCAGCAGCAGTCTTGAGGTTGCCTTTGGCGTTGAGCACCTCGAGGCGAAGGAAGACGAGGTCGAGCATCCCCGCCGCCGCGCTCGTCGTGAACGGGATCGTGAACTCGCCGCCAAAAATTGGGTTAAAAGCGTTTCCACTGCGGCACTGTACTTTAGTTTGACTGGTGAGGAGGAAGGAAAAGAATAAGCAACAAACCTCAGGACTCTGGTGCGCTTCCGAATCGGACTTTGGCCCGGCACGAGCACCAAGACCTCGACAAAAGGGTCCATCGTCGTTGATCCCGAGTCCTCCCTCCCTCTCGGCAGCTGTTGAGCGGAGATGACCTGTAGGGGAGCGATTTCACACGTCGTCAGCTCACAAGTCGCTCCTGCCCCTTTTTCTAAAGAGAGTGGAGACGGACCTGAAGCCTGAGGACGTAGTTGGTCGTCTTTGGCAGCGTATCCTTGTCCCTTTCCGGACCCTTCTTCCTCAAGATCCCGGGCTTCAGAACGTAGCCCGACCGACCAGCTCTCGCAAACATGGCCGTGTTGAGTGCGAGGCCAAGATCTGCGAGATCGTCTTCCTCGTCAGCGTCCCCCCTCCCACGCGGGCATAGAGACTCAGTCAAACGCACCAAAGGTCTGCCAGTTGATTGCCACCATCTGCACGCCCACAGCCCACAGATGATGCGGCAAGAAGTTGGTGCTCGTCAGCCTGATCCCCTTGGGATACGCCCTCGTCAAATGCCCCCTGTTGTGCGCGACCAAGTCCTGCCTGACGACTTCCTCCCTAATCATCTTGAGCAGTCGATTCTCTCCAAACGAGAGGACGTGCGTGACGCCGTACGTCTCCTTCTTGTTGAACCCTCGAGCTTTGACGCCGACGGTGTAGACGAGGAGCGAAGCGAGCGAGGTCGACATGGGGGGTTTTGGAGGTTTCGGAACCTTGACTGTAGGCTCGGGTGTGTTGAAGGATGGGGAGCGGGAGAAGGTCGTGATGGATGGTGAGGGCGACGTTGAAGGGGTGTCGCGCGAGGAGGACCACGAATTGCGAACGGCCTTGAAGACTGCGGAGGAGGAGGGGAACGTGAGCTTCTGAAATATCAGTAAATAAAATAAGCACCACTGACCTCGCTTAAAGTCCGAATCCGAGCTGGTCGAGGACGAGTCGGTCGACGAGCCCGAGTCCAACGGCGGTCCGCCTTCGACGGGCATCGCGAGCTGCTGAGATCCACTCGACGTAGTAAGGAACAGGTTCTTCGCCTACGAAGACCACATAAGCTACTGTAAAGTCTCCCCTTCCTCAAAACGATGACAAAAACGCACCTTGATCAACACCTTCCCCCTCAACTCCCACGGACTCGGCAGCCTGTCCACCTCCCCCTCGCCTCCATCCAGCCTCTTCTTCACCAGCATCTCCCCAAGCGTCTCCTCGAGAATAGCAACCAATCGATCCTGCTGTGCGACGTCGCAGTGGATTTCGAGCGAGAGGATGACGGGGAACGTCGATGCGAGGAACGCGTACTTCGCGATGGCGGTGAGCGCGTCGAACGCGGTGAGCTTGGAGGTGAGGGTGCGGCCGTGCGTTACAACTGGGGACCCGTCGTCACCATCCCAGATGTCCACTGTGGATACATCAGTTGTTGGTCAGTACCGAACGTTGGAAGCGGGAGAGAGAAAGGGACGGACGCTCGACAGATCGACATCCGCGCTGGAGAGCTCGGATGTAGCCCTCCACCGTGCTCTCTCCTTGGATCTGGTTGCCGACAAGGTACGTCTGCAGTTCCATCGAGTCATTATAGCACTCGGAGTGAAGGTTCAGCAGCCTGAAAAAAAAAACGCACATTGTGGCTCGAGCTAATAAAGTACTCGCCCAGCGGCCTCGTCATGTCCATGCTGCTCTCGTCCTTCAGCGCGGGGTTGTCGTTCGAGAGGAGAAACGCTTGGAACCCTTCGAGGCGGATGAGTCGTTCGTTGAGGGGTGTGGCGGGGGCGGGACAGAGGTCGGAGGACGGCGATGGACACGGAGATGGAGGGAGAGGCGTGGAGTACTTGAGGTGGAGGTTCGACATCGCTTCGTCCGATAACTTGGACTGCACATCATCATAGCACGGTACTGATTAGTCTTGCGGAACTCTCAGTCCAAGAACAGGGAGCTGCCGACGCACCCCTTGAATGCCTTTTAAAAACCTCCTCCACGTATCGGGGCTCAAGCCCTCAGCGCCGGCACACAACCCGACAAACACGTCGACGATATCGGTGCGCCGCTTGAGCAGCTTGACAAAGTTCTGGAACGCGGGAAAGTCGAGGGTCGAGTTTGGCGCCGCTGCTTGCTGAAAATGCCACGTGGTGGAAGTCAGGAACCGCCGTCATCGGAGAGAAAGAGGGGAAAAGAACAAACGATGAAGGCGGCTGCTACTTCCTCCTTCTTCATGCCCAGTCCCAACCTCGCAACCAACCTCTGCACCTCCTCTACCCCAACGACTCGCGCTTCCTGACTCTGCGAGTCTTTCCTCGTCTCTTCGCTCATCCCTCCACCGTTCCCATTCCCTGCGTTCGCACACCCATTCCCGTTCGCCAGGACGATACCAGTACCACTGACTCTCCTTCCTCTTTCTCCCGCCCCTCCACCTGGACCACTCACGCCGCAAACCCCACACGCCTCGAAAACGCCCTTCCAGACCTCGAGGTCCTTCTCGGTCGGCGCGACAAAGTGAACCATCTTGTAGCTGCTCCCTGTGGTCTTGTTGACGCCGACGGAGGCCAGAGGGTTGAGGACGTAGATGAGAGTGAGCCAACGGGGCTCGATGTCGGGCGAGAGGTGGAGCGCGGTGCGGTAGGGGGAGCCAGAGGTGCCGAAGCGGAGGTCACGGAGGGAGGAGAGGGGAAGGGATTGTTGCCGGAGTGGTCCTGTAAGAATGTGATGGTGTTGAAAAAAGGTGAGTTGTTGGCGAGGACAGACGTGAACAGGACGCCACGCACCGACGCCGCCCCAGTTCTTCTCCCAGCAGATCCTGACCTCGCCCTTGACGGTGCTGTTCTCTCTTCGAGCCGCACCCTCCTCACCGTCGACTTCAGCCAGTCCCTCGTCGTGCTGGTCCCTCACGACCTCCAACCACACCTTTCTGCTCTTGACCCTGCGCGCGCTCTTGGCGGAGACTTTGAGCATGTCCATGCCTGGCTTTTGGAGGACGAGCGGGATGGTGAAGGGTCTTCGCGGTGCTGGTGGAGGAATACAAGCGAAAGACGGTGTTGACTGGATGGGCGGGGATGGAGGAGGGAGGGAAGCCGGGGGAGGGTGTGCGAGTGGCGCAGGCGGGGACGGAGCCGCGAGGGAGGTAGGAGGAGCGAGTAGTCGTGCATCTGTTGTTGCTGTTGCTGGTGGGATGGATGGGGGAGGGAGTGATGGTGTCGAGTTGGTGGAAGGAGGGAGCGTTGGCGGAGGCGGGGGTCCAGGCTGGGGCGAGGTCGCGCCGAGGGAGTCGGGCGACGCGGTGAGCTGACCTGTTGCCGACGGTAGGACAGCTTCATTCGAGCTCGTTGGTGGTCCTGGTGGCGCGTCTGGGGCGAGGAGCGAGGTGGACGGCGAGGCGGCCGCGGCGGGCGAAAAAGCGGGTTGGGGAGGAGCGGGCGGCGGTCGCGAGGGATCTGGCGGCGGGGAGGACGTCGGAGGTTGTTGGACTGAAATGTCGGCCATTTTCTGACCCTCTTCCAGCGCCTCGATCCTCCGTCGTCGACGTGAGCGCGCGTCTCCGGTGAGCGAACAGCACGAGCACGCGCGCGCTTCTACGAGCCGTTGCTCGCCCAGCGGTCCGGGTCGAAGCTGCTCGAGTTCTTCTTCAACCTGTTCCTACTGATTTTGTCGATGTATTGACGGATGACAGCTGCCCGCCGGCGTCCTACGCTGGTGAAGCGGCGGCCGTCGAGCTGGGCGGATCGTTTCGACGAGCACGAGCGCGGGCTCGGCGACGGCGGGGCTGGCCGGCTGCCGTACGGTACGAGGTGTGTGTAGATGAAACTTTTTGATGCAAGTTGTGGGCGCCGTCGAGGGTGAGCAGAGCGGACGAAGGGCAGAGCTGAACCACGGCAGCCGAGGTCACCCGGGGCCAAAGCGCGGAGCTCCGGTCAAGTGGACGCTCGTGACCGCACGCAAGTCGTCGCAATCTGGCTACTGTAGTGAGAGCAGAAAGTAGTGCAAAGTGTGACGTGAGACTGTGGTTGCAAATATCAGGACAAGGGTGCGCTTCACGCTTCTTTGCGGCAATTGGGCAACACCACGTGGCTGCATTAAGCTGATGCACTCTCCGTGTACGCGGGAGGCACGAAGCTCGCTGCAGGTCAAAAAATTGCCCACATCAGACTAGAGTTTGCTCGTTTTTCCCTAATGACTTGAGAGCGAGGCGATGAAGAACGCTGAGGTTGACCGCGCGTTTCCCGGGCTCAGTGCAACGCGGCGTCGACGTGGGTGGGTGCCGGCTTCGATTCTGCCGTTAAACCAGGAAATATGTCGGGTTTTAATGTAAATTGGGTCTCGGTTTGACGTCTTGCGAAACCTGTTCTCGGCCTTCACCCGGCGCGAGCTGCATGTTCCGCCCGCACGACCCCACGTCAGCGTCAACGCTGTCCACTTTTGACGACAGTGGGGGCACCACTCTTTTCAGCCTACTTGAGGTGAAGAGCATGTGGGTTCAACTGATATCCTTACTTGTCCGATCCATGATCAGCCTTGCGGCGTTGCCCCGAAAGCAGCACCGCCCGCGTGTCATTTCCGTTACCCCTGTTGAGCTCGCAATCGATGAGCTCCTCGTCCCGTTTTCTGCTTGACCTCCAGCTCGAGAGCTATTGGCAGCTTGCCCATTCGCGACCACGATTCTGCGACACCTCTAGAGCCTGATCCATCAGACACCGCTCCGTCTCTAAGTTTCGTTAGTTTCCTCCGCCTCCGGTAGAGCGCCTCAAGACCGCTTATGGAGGCCTGCTCGCCCAGCAGTCACATGGTGGACCGTCCCCCGTCCGACTGGAACACCCCTTCTCTCTCCATTGACCTTCGCAGCCTTCCGCCCTTCCCCTCCAAGCTCGACCAGTTTCTCACCGAAATCGCCCGCGACAATGTCAAGAGGCTGTCGTTTGTGGGCGACGGATTCCTGAGCAGCTTCATCCGCCAGCATGTCAATGCCTCATTTCCAGGCTCCGCTCTTGTTCGCGTGGGTTCGGTTCTTTTCCGGTGGCACGAATGTACTGTTTCCGGTCGCATCAGCTAACCTGCACTGGGACGGCGGATGTACCCAGGGGTTCGCGGAAAGAATGGAACGCAACTGCACATACATGTACTTGTGCTGGGGGCTTGGTCTCATGCGAAAGCTGAGTGAGATGGGCTCGGATGTGCCGTGCACGAAGCCGCTGCATTGGGCTGACGTGTTTGAGGCTGTCGTCGGTGCTTGTGTCGTTGCACCGGGCAAGAACCGCCGTCTCGAAAGCTGGCTCGCTCAGATCTTCTCAGCCCTTGTATTTCTCGATTGGGAGAAGATCTCCAACCTTTCGAACGCTCCTTCGTCGTCTCGCCCTTGGGCTGAGATGGCAAAAAACGCGACCGTTATTTACGCATTCGACTCGTCGTCCGACGCCGCCAGCCAGGACCTGGAGGAAGCGTCGCAGTCTGAGGTGGAGCAGATGTGTATAGATAAGAATCACGGTCAGTGTGAGGACTTTGGTGAAGATCCCGTGCTGACACACTCCTCATTGCTGTTGACAGAATCTACTTCCGCTTGCAAAAGAAGTCGTCCTGCCGACAAAGTTGACGCTTCGTCTATAAGCAGTAAGCCACTACTTGACTTCCACACTTTGACTCTCAGACTACTTGACGGAATTGGCCAATAGAGCGAGCTCGACCTGACGCAGGCGAGGGAGCACGGCGCTGAGACGGAAGGTCGTGGTGTCGACAACGTTGTAAAAGCAGCTTGAAAAGGAGGCTGAGAAGTCATTAAGATCAAGAAACGAGCAGAAGCCAATGATCCTACTGTGGCTGATTCGGGTACATACGTCGCTCGTTTGAGCGGCGAAAGTCAGAGGAACTTTTGCCACATCAGCGCTGCGTCGCCGGATTCGATGAGCACGAGCATGAGCTGTGGGTGGACGCTGGGCTTAAACTGACGCACATTCAAGCAGTGTTGCTTGCTCAAATTAATCAGTCAATTAACGCAGACGTTCGGCTGCGTGTACGAATCACGACGGCACATCCAAGTGACCGTGACACGCGGCTCACGACGACGGCCTGTCGCTTTCTTTGATGCGACAGAAAATCTCTTTGAAAAGGTCGTAACTGTCTAGAGATGTCTTGAAACGATATCCTCAACTCGTTTCCAGCCTATCTTCCCCTGTTTCTCGGTCAAACCACAGACGAACGGAACAAGACCGAGGTCTGCTCCGAATCGACCCGCTCCTGCTCGTTTACTTTCGGCAGTTGACGCCACAAGTCTCTGCGTTATTCTTTCGATGGAACATGTGTGCCCAATTTTGATCTAACTTGTGTGCGCCCGGCTCGGAGCCGGATTACCGGGAACGCAAGAGCGAGCCGCGGGCGGGGTCTAGACCGAGCTCGCGGACCCGCGTACTCGAATCTCTCTGTACGCGCTTCCTTGCCACGTCAGCCCCTGTCCCCTTCAGGCTGACCTCCTTCAAGGCACAGATATTGCACTATTATTTGGCTGGCTCTACTGGAAGGCAGACACAAGTTAGACGATTATTCTCGCCCGGGCGTGAGAAAGGAGAGCTCGGGGGCCGAGCAGCGGCCAGCTCGGCAGCTCGGGTTCGCGCGACTTCGCGAGGGTTCGCGCGTCGCCCGAAAGTTTCTCACTGTTTGGGCGGGACGGCCCTGCTCTCGCTCCTGCCACCACCAAGCTCACAAGTTACATCAAGTTATGGCCACGACCACAGCCAGCCAGCCCCCGATCACGATCCAGTGGTGAGCCCGCCGGTCCTGCTCTGGCGCCTCCTGTTGCCAGCGACGACGAAGCGCGTTGGGGGAGGCCACACTGGTGCAGGATCGAGGGCGCTGACGAGTTTTCCACTATTATTTTATTTGCTCCAGTCCGTACACTGCGTCCAACTGCCGTTCGTCCCGCATTCTCGCCTGCTTCGCCCGCCAGAGCAGCTCAGCTAACCTCCTGAGCGACGACTGCAGCGCTGTTCAACCCCGTCTTCAACGACGCCGACCTCCTCCCGTCCGCCCACCCGTCACCAGCAGCACCCTCGAACGGAGCAGCGAAGTCGCCCCAGCCGTCAGCGGCGACGACCGCGCTCTCGTACGCCGAATACTCGCTCGCGCCCACCCCGTTCGACCTCAACGCCGCCGCAGCGAGACCCCAGCCGACGACGAGGACGAGCTACGACTCGAGAGGATCGAGCACTCCGTCCGGGTGTGCGGGATCGTGTGGTGGAGGCGCGAGGCTGGGCAGCGCGACCGCGACGGACGACGGCGAGACGGCGGCGGCGAGGCACGAGCGGAGCCGCTCGACCGAGAGGGACGTCGAGGATCTCCTGGGCTTCTACTTGCCGTCAGAAACCTTCCCTCCTGCTCCCCCGACCCACTCGTACCACCCTTCCTCCTCCACCTCGGCCGCAAACCCGACCACGTCAGTCTCCCCGCCCTCGCCCCCGCTCCACGACGCCCTCTCGCCCTCCGGCTCACACTCGCACTCGGAGGAGGGCGGCGACGACAGCTACTCTCCACCAGGCCTGAACGACCACCACGCTTACGACCGCAACGCAACGGGCGTGCCCGACGTCGTCACGCCGTTCATCAGCAAGCTGAGCCACTTGCTGAGCCACCCCGACTACGCCGAGGTCATCAGGTGGAACGACGACGGCAACGCCTTCATCTTTGCTCATACCGTGCGGCTCCCTCTTTCCTTTCCTTTAATGAGACCCATTCAAGCTGACACGACCATTGCCAACGCAGTCCCCGATCCTGTTGGACGTCTTTTCGAGGTTCTTCCGCCACGCCAACGTTCACTCGTTTGTTCGGCAACTCAGTGCGTCCCTTTGTACCTTCTCTCTCTCTCTCTTATCGTTCACTGACTCGTCAACTCTCTCCCAGACATTTACGGCTTCATCCGACTCTCGACCCTCTCCCTCCTCACCGCCATCGACAACTCCCCCGCCCCTTCCGCCTCCACCCAGTCGTCCTCAACCGCATACAACTCTTACGGTCTCCCTCAGCCACCACCACCTTCATCGTCAACACTGTCAGCATCAGACTACAGCGGCTTCTCCCACCCGCTCTTTTGGCGCGACGGACCGGGGAACCACTGCGACCTCGCCAAGATCAAGCCCAAAGTCACGGCGAAGAAGAGTAGAGCAGGCGCTGGGGCTGAGAGGAAGAGGAAGGCTGGAGAGGGGGCAGAGGTCGGGAGTAAGAGGAGGGGAGCGCGGTGAGAAGGTTAGATTTGGGCAAGTGGGACGGAGGAGTTCTTTAGACGCAGTGTTTCAAAGGGTCGTTTTTCTGTGGTATGTTTGTGAATTGATGTACTAGAATATACTTTTCGTTTTCTGTGCCCTACCTTGTTTCCGGAGGACGGTGAAGCGTGAGAGTGAGCACGACGGGGTCTCGAGCACGGGAGAGTAGGCGATGCATACGTGGCTGAAGCTGTCAGCTGTGGGCACCAAGCGAGCTGTGCGGTATTGCCGTTCAAGCTGTTTCAACTGAGAGCTTCAGAGCATCAACCCGGTCCTTCGAGGCGGGCAGGGGACGCACTGTACACTGCTGGTCATGCGAGGACGACGTGGCGTGATGCGCTCGCCCGGATGACAAAGACTCGAAACTGGTTCCCACGGTAGATCATTAAGCTAACGTGTGTTCAACGTCCAGCATGAACAATCATGCTCGCGTTCTTTTGCTCAAGCCTCAGTCCCAGCGCTCATTCATCGGAAGTGAAGAACAGAAAAACACAGTGAACGCCGAAACTGTTTCTCGGAAAGGCAGTTCGCCATCGAGAACCAGAGACTCGCGTTCGGCCCCGTTACAGCCTCTGACTAGAGGGGAAGTATGATAGGCGGGTTGGTGTGAATTCTCCGGATACATAGGGGACGTGGCCACTCGACTCTACGAAAGGAAGATGTACCAGCAGGAGGGGAGCTGCTAAGTGTGCGCTAAAATCACGAAAGATACCTGTTTATCAACCAGCTGCCCACTCTCTGGAGAGGATCCAGCGGTGTGAAAAGCTTTCGGGACCCTGGCGTGTATCGGTACCGAGCTCGACAGGAGAAATCCTGGAAAAACGGCGCCAGGTCGACTGGAAGAGAAAGCCGATTTCAATTCTTAAGACTAGAATCAAGCCCTTTTCTTAGTGTTCTTGCAGGTCAGACTCATCCTTTGCTTGCTTCAGCTACCTGCGGAAGCGTGTGGACGGCAGCTGGTTAGTCCATGGCGCTGCAAGCCGCGCTGCCAATCATTGCTGAAGGCGAGCAAGCAGTGTTTGCGGAGTAGCCAAAGGTGAATTCACCTATTAAAGCCTCTATCCTTCTCCCATCCACCTGCCCAGATACAGGCAAACGCGAGTGAGAATCAAGGCGAGGTGCAAGGCCATTGCTGTCGGCCGGCTACATCGTGAGCTTACGCGCGAGCAAGCTGAGTGTCGGGAACAAGGGCTCTGGGTGAAAATACAGAATTGAAGCAAGCTCAGTGATCCTGTCCTTTGTTATGGAACAGAAAGGAGCCAACAGTGACCCTCTTGCGCGCGTGCGCCGAGATTGAGCCGTGGCTCTGCTCTACGAGAACACAGCATCCAGCGGCGAGAACACGACCCACGCTTTGGAGGGCTGAGGAGAGTACTCAAAGCACTCGACGTTGCCCAATAACTTCCAGTGGCAGGTGTACCCGATCTGCGAAATGCGAGGGTGTTTCACGTACAAAAACGTTGGTCACTGGGCCTGCGCTCAGTCGTTGCGCGGATCGAAAGAGGCTCGGGCCGACAGTCTCCCGCTCTGCCGACTCGAATGATCAAATCAAGGAGGAAGAAACTGTGATTAGCAAGAGAGAAAGTCACAAAGAATGACCCGTCTCGTTCTCGCATTCTCGGAGCCCGCCTTCCTTGCTGTGCCCGACATCGGAGCGTCGCTCGCAGAGTGCATTGTGGCACCCAACCTTTCCTTGCCTTTCGAGGGGAATTGAAAAGCATACATGCTTTCTGTTGGACCCCAAAGGCTTCAGGATGAGCAGGCTGCGACAAGAAAACGGTGGCGAGAGGACGAGCGCAACCACCGACGAGGAGGTGTGCTCGTCCGAGACAGCTCGCACCATCGCTGTGTCTTCATAACTATCGCTTAAAGTTGAACTCTATCTTGCTGAGTTCAAGGAGTGATTCAGCGAGGAGCGAGCGAGTTGTGGGAGGAGGACAGAGGAGGGGACCGAGTCAGCTTTTTGCCTGCTCCCGCGCGCTCGCTGTGTTTTGCACCAACCTTTCACGCATCATTCGAGTCATATTCCAGGGTGTGCTACTGCTCGATAGTGTAGAATTTGCAGCAACGACCCGCCAAACTGTGCTCTCAAAGTGCACTTTCAGCTCTCCTCAGCAGGAAGAAACTGACGTGGTGCAGAGACATGGCTCGAAAAAACGCGTCACTCATGGGCAAGAGTTTGTCTTTGTGGGCTAAAAACTGGACTATGGCGACGAGGGAAAAAAAAAAGGGAAGGGAAAGCACTGCTGGACGCCCTTGCTCTAAGAGGCTGGCGACACAAGAAAGGCCGGCAAAAAAAAAGAACATTCGGTTGATTCGACAGAGGCTCGAACTCCAGACCTTTTGCGTACCACTGGGAAGTGTTAGGCAAACGTGATAACCAACTACACCATCGAACCGATTGGACTTGACACGTGGTATCCAACTGCTCGTGCGTTGACGGCGGTCAATGTTCAAAAAATTCAAAACCGTCATGTCCTCAGCGCCGCAAACGGTATCATACGCAGATATCGCTCGCAAGGCCGTCAGGAAACCTCCTGATAGGCCCACGAGCACCCCTACCACCACCCCTCATTCCCCTCCACCGCCTCCCCCCTTGGCAGTAGCCAGGGAGGGATGCCTCCGCCTGGACTGCCCCGGCAGCCCGACCCTCCTCCAAGTGGCACAAGCGCTTGAAGGACAATTTCCTACTCTCCAAGGCTGGCCTACTACTGAAGAAGGTCACATTATCATCCAGTTCCCTCCAGGAACCGATACCAGCCCCATCACGGCCGCCGGCCTCCAACTTCTCAACTCCACTGCCAAGCTCTCTCCCCTTGCGAACTCCGCTAATTCTGCCCTTGTCCACCTCAGAATCTCTTCTTTGTTCCATGGAGGAGATGGTCTCGAAGTCCTGAAGCAGGAAATGGCGAAATACGGCGATATTATCACTGTTGAGTCACCCTTCTACTCCAACACCTCCATCCCCACTGGCATCGTCAACATGCTCCTAGACCTCGGAGACAGGACGGTGTACCCTCCAGCAACCATCAAACTCGATAGGGGGGCGTGGACCGAGCACCTCTCCGCCCAGGTCATAGGGAAGAGGGCGTTCTGCCACTACTGCAGGTCCACTGAACACAGGAGGCCGGCCTGCACACAGGCACCTGCCTGCAAGAAGTGCCACCAGCACTCCCACTCTACCCAGTACTGTCCCTCTCGCTCCACTTCCTCTCCTCTACCCCCTTCTCCCTCCCCTTCCCCTTCCTCCACCAACACCCCTTCCCAGGGAGCACAGCCTCCTCTCCCCTCCATCCCTTCCTCGCCCTCAGGACGCAAGAGGTCGAGAAATGACCCGGGAACTGCTAACAGCTCCAGTTTCAACTTTTCTCCCGTCATCCCAGACACCCTCCGACCAGCAGTGCGCCTGATCTCCACCCAGGAGGAGAGTGAGGAGACTGGGGAGGGAGCCAGCACAGTCTCAGGAGACCACACCGCCAAATCTCCCCTTACAGCCGGAGGAATGGAGCTAGACTCTCATGAATAAGTTTCCTAACCTTTCCATAGTTGCCACTAATGTGCAACACATCAGGGACGCCCGTAAGCGCCTACAAACCCTCACTAGATTCACTCACTCTTCTGCAGACATCTTCCTCCTCTCAGAGACTGGATGCCCCTCTCCTACCGAGGTCACCCAGTGGGAAGACGACTGCAACAGCCTAGGTCTGAAGTCCATCTTCTCTCCATCTAACCATACCGCTATTCTCTACAAAGCAGGCTCCCAAACAGTCTCCCTCTCTGAGGCTGGGAAACCCCCCAACTTCTTCTCCTCACTACTTCGGAACCCCTTGCGCTCTACTGATGCAACTTTTACCATAGGTTCATCACACATTACATTCTTTTCCCTCTACATACCGGTCCTGGAAGCGGAAAGGAAGCCTTTCCTCTCTGACCTTTCTGACACCCTCTCCCACCTCCCAGATGGCGCCTCCCTCATACTAGGGGGCGACTGGAACTGTGTGGAGGACCCTCAACTTGACTCTACTAACCCCCAGGGCGCCAACGGAGGCCAAGCCCAGCTCAGGGACCTCCTCAATCGCCACTCCCTCACTGACTCCTTCAGGGTGACTAACCCCCTCTCTAGGAAGTTCTCCAACCACTCACCAAATGGAGCAGACAGGCGACTAGACAGGTTCTACATCTCTCCAGACCTCGTTCCCCTGGTCAAAAGGAACTCTTTCCTTCGAGCTATCCGGTCAACTCACCAGCCCATCCTCCTCTCCCTCTTCCTCCCAGGAGCCATTGATACAGGGCCAGGAAAATTCAAGCTCAGTGTCGATCTCCTTGCTAAAGAAGGCATTTCCAGCTACCTCTCCACCCTGGTCAAGGATCTCTTCACTACAGCCTTCACCAGCAACCCGGAGGACCCCTTGGCAGCCTGGACTACAACCAAGCATCTCCTCTCCCCTCGCATTCAGGCCCTCTCACTAAAGCACACTCTTTTTGAACGATACACTAGTCCAGATCTACAGCAGGAGAAGTCTCTCAGAGGGAAGGCCATCAGGGCCAGGATCCCCCCCTCTGAAGCAGGAGACTCCTCCCTCTCCCTCAGATTGAAGCAAGTACGCCAGGCTGACCTCATTCCGTCCCTCACAACACCTACAGGAACAGCCACTTCAACTCAAGACATGCTAGGCGAGGCCCACAGATTTTTCTCCTCCCTTTACTCTCCCCCTCCCCTAGAGGAGGGTCCCCTCCTTCACACCCTCTCCACTCACACCAGGACGCTCCCAACCGCCATCAAGGATAGCCTAGAGGAGGAATATACCCTAGAGGAGCTCTCCTCCTCTCTCTCCGCCTGCCAGAGGCGCTGCTCACCTGGCCCAGATGGGCTCCCCTTTGAGTTCTACACAGCCACGTGGGAAATCACAGGCCCCATCCTCCTCACTGTCCTCAACTCCCTCCCTGACTACACTGATGACGAGCTACCTCCACAGGAGATACATATCCACCTTCCTCACAAGAAGGGGGACCCTTCTCTCCTCTCCAATAAGCGCCCTATTTCCCTCATCAACACTGACCAGCGGCTCCTTTCACAGGCCCACAACAGGCGCCTCTCTCCCATCCTACACCACATCATTGGCGCCCAACAAACAGGTTTCATCCCAGAACGATGGATAGGGACTAATATAGAGGAGATTCACTCAGCCTTTGACACTGAAGAAGCTAATCCTGGTCTCCTTGCCTCCATAGATCTGGAGAAGGCCTATGACAAGATCTCCCATTACTACCTCCGGAAATCGCTCCAGACCTTCGGATTTGGCCCTAGAGCTGAGTCCTGGTTCTCTCGTACATTCACTAACCAACATGCGAAGATTTACCTCAATGGATGGCTATCCAAGTCCCTCCCCCTCCTCTCTGGGGTCAGGCAGGGGGATCCCCTAGCTCCCTCCCTCTTTGCTATCGCTATAGAAGGCCTAGCCTCTCTCATACGAAAGGAAGTCACAGGGATTTCCTCCTCTTTCCTTCCCCTCCTCAGAGAACTCCTCTTTGCTGATGATGTCAACTGCTTCCTCAGGGACTACAGGGACCTGGAAGCCTTTCAATCCGCCATCACCACATTCTGCAGCGCCAGCAGCTCGAAGATCAACTACTCGAAGTCCCTACTAGTCCCCCTTGGGGAATTTCGCCGCCCTCCGCTCCTTAGGACGTCCTATGGCAATTGGCAAGTGCACCTCCAAGAGTTCAGGTGCCTGGGGGTTCAGATGGGGAGCTCAGTGGACCGCCTCAAGGAGTGGACAGACGCCTCAGCCAAGGTGATCCGAAGGATGAGATGTATTCCGATGTATGACCTTCCTCTCTCCACCAGATGCGCCATCATCAACAAGTACTGCTTCACCAAGATCCTCTACCTGGACAAGTTCTCCCCAGCCCCTGCTCACATCCTACAGGAACTCCAATCCGCCGCTCTGAC
The DNA here is from genome assembly GCA_024364755.1 of Pseudohyphozyma bogoriensis. Taxonomy (NCBI): domain Eukaryota; kingdom Fungi; phylum Basidiomycota; class Microbotryomycetes; family Chrysozymaceae; genus Pseudohyphozyma; species Pseudohyphozyma bogoriensis. Next base: position 166,040 of record JALBUQ010000046.1, read on the forward strand.
TACCATCTGGGGGAAGAACAGAAAGAGCCTTGTCTCCCTAAAAAGGTTATGTACTCCCCTTAAAAAGGGAGGTTTTGGACTGGTTGACTTGACCCTACAACTACAGGGCCCCAGGGCTCAGTGGATTCTCGATCTCCTCCCCTCCTCGTCGTGGGAAACCCGCCATCTCCGGGCAATACGATCTATACCTATCAAGGACACTCTACTCCGGCAACGACTATATTCCGACAACCCGTTGTTGCGGAATGCGCCCAAGAGGGAGTGGACTTGGTGGGCCCTTTTCTGCCTCCCCTGCTCTCCCGCATTTCAGGACGACCACTGGCTCTCTACCCACACAGCCCTCAAGAACGACTTACCAGATCGATGGCAACAATATCTCCTTGCATGGGAAGCCTCAGTCACGCTCTCTCCTTCCCTCTCCTCCTCCAGAATCGAGTGGTCCACCTCAGTCCTCAACCCCCAACTCTCCAACCGCCACACTCTCACTATTCCCTACAAATGGTTCCGTGAATCATGGAGTGGTAACCAGCTAAGTGTCACTTCCTTTGCCAAGTCCACCGCTTCCTTCACTGAAGCCTCCTTTTCCATAATTTATCCTCCCTGGCCTCCCTCTCCTTCCCTCCAGGCTCAACACTGGAAAGCGTACTGGATCTTCCTCAAAAAGCCACGCCACATCCTTCCAGACGAGACCAACACAGCCCACCTTCTATCCCTCCGATCTCTCCACCCAGGAACCCAGGTAGCGGCCAAACCCACCCCCACCCCCAGCACAGCCTCCAGCACAGCCTCCTTCCCCAACAACGGCACTCCTCACTGCAGGGTCTGCCTTACCACCAAAGCTGAGTCCATTATCCATATCTTCATAGAATGCGAAGTATCTATTGAAATTTGGAAACTAGCAACAGAAGGAACCCAGCCCCACCCCACCCTCCAACAACTCATCTGCCCACCCTCCCCCTCCAACGCCACCCTTCCCTCCATCCTCCTCCAAATCCGCTACATTCACCACATCTGGAAGCTCTCGAGATCACGACGGTTCTCCACCATCACTCCTCTCCTCCCCATCGACCAGCCCGCCCTCTCCCGCCTAGCCAGCAAGATCCACACCCCCTCACCTTAACTCCCTCCTCCCTCCTCTCTTCCCTTCTCCCGGTTTTAGTGGGTATTATCGACACTAGATGGAGTCCCACACTACCAAGATAGCTTGGTGTGCGTAAAGGCATTTAACCCTGTACTCCTTCTTCTCCCTTATGGAGCTCTTCTGTAATCGAGATGTTAGATACAAAAAATCGGCGAGTGGTCCACCTCTGTCCTCAACCCCCAACTCTCCAACTGCCACACTTTCACTATTCCCTACAAATGGTTCCGTGAATCATGGAGTGGTAACCAGCTAAGTGTCACTTCCTTTGCCAAGTCCACCGCTTCCTTCACTGAAGCCTCCTTTTCCACAATTTATCCCCCCTGGCCTCCCTCCCCTTCCCTCCAGGCTCAACACTGGAAAGCGCACTGGATCTTCCTCAAAAAGCCACGACACCTCCTCCCAGACGAGACCAACACAGCCCACCTCCTATCCCTCCGATCCCTCCACCCAGGAACCCAGGTAGCGGCCAAACCCACCCCCACCCCCAGCACAGCCTCCAGCACAGCCTCCTTCCCCAACAACGGCACTCCTCACTGCAGGGTCTGCCTAACCACCAAAGCTGAGTCCATCATCCATATCTTCATATAATGCGAAGTATCTATTGAAGTTTGGAAACTAGCAACAGGAGGAACTCAGCCCCACCCCACCCTCCAACAACTCATCTGCCCACCTTCCCCCTCCAAAGCCACCCTTCCCTCCATCCTCCTCCAAATCCGCTACATTCACCACATCTGGAAGCTCTCGAGATCACGACGGTTCTCCACCATCACTCCTCTCCTCCCCATCGACCAGCCTGCCCTCTCCCGCCTAGCCAGCAAGATCCACACCCCCTCACCTTAACTCCCTCCTCCCTCCTCTCTTCCCTTCTCCCGGTTTTAGTGGGTATAATTGACACTAGATGGAGTCCCACACTACCAAGATAGCTTGGTGTGCATAAAGGCATTTAACCCTGTACCCCTTCTTCTCCCTTACGGAGCTTTTCTGTAATTGAGATGTTAGATACAAAAAAAAATCGGTATTATCGACACTAGATGGAGTCCCACACTACCAAGATAGCTTGGTGTGCGTAAAGGCATTTAACCCTGTACCCCTTCTTCTCCCTTACGGAGCTTTTCTGTAATTGAGATGTTAGATACAAAAAAGTCGCGGCTTTGATGCACCCTGGTTCATGGAGCTGCCCCCTAGTTGCTGGGGCTCCTGCTTCCTGAAGCTGGCCAAAGTTGAGAGATGCGTGGCGCCGCGTCGCGCGTGACGTGGTGTGCTGTGCTCTTGCGAGTCGACGATCACGGGCGGTCCCGCTCTGAAGGGAGTAGGTCTGCCAAGTCCTCAAAATCACGAGCGTATGGAACCTCTCTTACACTCGCAGTTGAGCTCCTACTGAATGCTGAGAGCTCAACGACCGCTGATTCCGTAACACCGCCCCGTTGTGGGCGTCGTTTTTGTTGGGCGCAGACAAGACTAGAGAGAGACCCAAAGGAAATGGACCTGCCGTGGTCTTTGCTCTTCATCTTTATGCAAGCACGTAATCAAAAGCAAAAATGAAAAGAAACTTGGGTGTTTTCACAACCATTCAGCCGAGATGCTTCTACGACCACGTTTGGGCCCTCCAACAACACCTACCGACAACACTCAACCACTGTGCTCGACAACAGTCGTCACCAGCTTCCCATCCTTGACCACCGTCTTCAACTGCTCTGGCACCGCCTTCTCCTCAAAGATACCCTCCTCCTCTCCAGGAACAGGCAACGAGATGTTGATGCTCGAACTCTTGGCCGTGACGATCTCGACGTCAAGGGATTCCTTCGAGAGGTAGACCTGACCACCGTCGGTACCGTCAATGAGGATCGTGGGGACTTTGCCGAGGACTTGAACGGTGAAGGAGGGGGAGTTGGAGATCTCGAGAGAGGAGACGGTCGAGTCGAGGAGGATGGAAACTTTCGTGCAGTTGGCTGGGAAACAAAGGGTCAGTTTCGAACATTTTATAGAAGAGGTAAAAGGAAGACAAACCGAGGGAAACGGCGTTGACCTTGCCCTTGATTTGGATGACCGACGACTTGACGTTGAACACGTTGATGATCTGGTTGATCTCGGTCTGGTCGATCAAGATCATGTTGTTGTTCTCGTGGTTCTCCTATAGACGTTCAAAAAAGGTGAGCTTTCTCTTTACGACTCTCAAGCAGGGAAGCGGCCACGCACGATCTTCCACTTCTTGCCATCGAGCTCCGTCTTTGGCGGCTTCTTCTGAAACGACGATGGCTTTGGTGGCTTCTGAGGACCCTTGCCCGTCGAAGCTATTCCACAAAAGAGCATCAGCCTGCCACTCTCAACGCCACGCAACAGCCAACCCGCTCGACCAAGGGAAAGCGCCACTCACAAACACTCGACGGGACAGTGCCCGAAGCCCTCAACTCTGGGTTCTTGTGCGTCATCTCGCTCTTATCAACCTTCTTCAGCCCAGAAGTGATCGCATCCCCCTTGTTCAGCTCGGCAAACACGTTGGCCATTCCTCCAGCGGGTGAAGGAGCAGCGACGGCTGGAGCGCCAGGTGCCGGTGGGGCGGGAGCAGGAGGAGCGGCGGGAGCGGCTGGGGGTGCGGGTGGTGGAGGTGGAGGTGGTGGAGGAGCACCGGCGGCAGAGGGACCGGAAGTCGAGGCAGCAGCAGCAAAGTTGTAGGTCGCGGGGTCGATGCCCTGTTGTTGTTTATCCAGACGAGGTCAGTTCGTAGTACGAACGTTCGAATGAGGAAGGGCGGACCTTGGCGTTCCAGGCGACTCCGGTGGTGTGGAACTGCATCACGTATTTGCGGAGGTCCTCGAGGAGGGTGACGAAGCTACGAGCCCATTCGACGACTTTCGGGTTGCTGTGGGGTACGGGGAGAGACGTGAGCAGGAGCGCACGCGCTGTGGGGGAGCAGGAGGGACCCACGTCTCCTTGAACTCTTTGATAGCCCTGTTGGCGTAGAACTGGCAAGCATCCTTCATCTCTGCGACGTAGGGAGCCGGCTTGGGCTCCTGTTCGACACGACACGAGCACACCAAGGCGCCACGCAACGCGGTCAGCTGAGTCCGCCCCCGTAGCCACCACGCCAAAGAGGGAGGAGAGACGCACGACAGTGACCCAGCCCAACGCAGGAATGCCCTCTGAGACGGTGGAGAGCATCTCCTTCTCTTTGACCGCGCTCCGGTTCTTCTCCCTGAACTCGGTCACGGCGTTGAGCGCGTCGGCCATGGGCTTGATCGTGTCGCCAAAGAGGGGCGAGTTCATGGGGACCTTGGTGCATTCCGAAGCAAAGCGAATGTAGGCCTTTTGGGCGACAAACACTTTGGCGACGAGCTGGGCCTGTGGAGAGCGGACAAAGAGGAGGGCCCGTGTGAGCGAACGAGCGTCGTCATGGACGACGAGGAGGAGCGGGACGAACGTGGGTCGCGGTGACGCCGCCGAGCTGCTCGCTGAGCTCGATGTAGGTGGCCAATGGGCCCTCGACGAGGTCGCCGTACGCCTTGACGCTCGGCTTCTCTGCTGGCGC